>JAOTOL010001399.1:160000-245000 GCA_034440575.1 Imbricaverruca yamaguchii
TACATTAGGCAGGCGGTTGCGCAATTCGAACCAGTGAATCGCCTGGAGGCGATTCACTGGTTTTACTGGATTGGACTGGCAAAGTTGCATGGAGAATGAGATGCGCCATTTCCTAGTTACGCAACTGCCACAATGGACATTTTGGCAATACTGGACCATTGATTGCACACAGTTGGAAAAAGCATGCTTGCATTTCTCAGAAGGAACGCTCGGCATAGCTCAGAAGGACGCTTACATTCCGAAGAGTGGCTCTCAAAACAGTGACCGTACTAGTACCGCCAAGAAGGGCGATAGAGTGCCCCTGGACGGTGCCTAGGTTTGCACTAGGGTGCTGGCTACCCGAAACGGTGCCGTTATTTTCAGCAGAGGCATCACATGTTCCAAGGAAATGTTTCGCTGCTAAGAGAGCAACGGCTAGCACAGGAGGAATTCTCAAAGCACACAGCTGCTCAAAAGAACGCCTATAATGTCGGGAGAGGAGCATATAAAGTCAGTAAGGGCTTGCATGTTACTTAGAGCGGTGCCCTAATGGCCCAGGACGGCGCCTACAGTTTTTAATGGCGTACAGCTGTTGAGAAAGGGACGTTTATTGGCGGGATGGGAGCCTGACCGTCCCGCACATCAATATCTTCCATCTTTCTCAGTATCTGGCAGATTTTAACTTGTTCGATAAACTCGACCTATTCTGTCGTCAGATGGGTCCACGAGAAAGTCACTTTCCCACCCAACTAACATGCTACCAGAGGCCCTGCTCCCCCTTGGTAATGGTAGGGCCCATATCCTAGGTCAACAGTGCGTCCATTGCCAAAGGCGCTCCGTTGACCATGTCATGGACGTCAAGGACGCGACGGAGGTCAACTTACCATCAGTGGCGAGCTAAATACCCTTCATACGGAGCCAGTGACGCTCGTTGTATCTGTGCCTTTTGCTAATTTTGTTTCAATGTGCCACTTGACTTATCATTGAATCGACATGCAGCGAAAAATTCCTGGTGTCAGCACTATGTCGAATGAAAATGACATGGAGGGAGGCAGGGGGGGGGGGGGTGCAGAGAGAAACAGAAAAAGAGATAGAGATTATCTCAGTCGTTGACTTTCCCATACGGAAAGGACAGACCCAGCACACCTGTTGGCCCATACCACCATCAATGAGTGACGTAAGCTCGTGCACGAAACACAATTTGTGAGGTTCATGCTTCTCCAAATTATCGAAACGCTGGCGAACTTGGTATAGGTTAAAATGCTATTTGCGACACCATGGTGTGGAAATTGAAGATATCGTATTAGGCCACTTGTCTATGACAAAGAAAAGAGGGAACATTGCGGATCGTTTTCCCACAGAATCGCGAGTTATTGACAATTCATCTACCATCCACAAATTAGCAACAAGGGATGTGCAGGGTGCTACATAATTAAGATAACTGCATCATTCATCTTTGCAGGGCTATTCAAAATGGTGCTTCAGGCACTATTCATGGAATGTTTCAACTGATGTCAACCCTTAAACCTCATCTAACATATGAGTCGAAATATCACAAATCACACATTATTAGCACCTATCCCAGGTTAATCAGAAACACTCGTGGACAGATCCAGCGGTTTTTGCCACTGCTACTATACATGCAAAGATAATATAAAGCCTTGGTATGTTCACAAACAATGACTTTTGAAGTGATCACGGGGAGTGGAATGGTCGAAATATTGATGCATTGATACAATAGGTGGAAATCGGATATCAAAAGCAAGCTAATGCAGTGTTAAAAGCTGGCTATGGACGCGTGTGGCCAGCTTTCTCGGTTTGGTGGTGCTCCAGAGGTAACAGCGTGCTGAACCGGCGAAGGTGATGAAATACCGTTCACCGGCGATGGCTAACCGGCGAAGGATTTGGCCATTTTGCCACCTTCGATGGCCCAGGGTGGTGCAAGCCCTCCCTCTAGATTATCGCAAGTAACACATAAACCAAGGGGACTAGCGAGCCCAAACTTTTGCCACACCTGCATGCATTCATTGCGGACTTTAACGAAAGCCTTGTCAGGTCAGGGCAGCTTACCGATTACTAGCGATTCTCCGGGAAGCTGTCCCGGATGATATCGGCACATATCGTACATTAAAGTTTGGACCCAAATATATTGTAAACGACGCATGCTACCCTTATGAACACATATCACCGTGCCCCTTTCAATTTTATGTCCATTGAGGAGTCGCATGGTCACTATTGCGTCCACGTGCTCCTATCCAGGTCAGGTCAAATCACGCATGTGTAGGATGGAGTGTTCTTTTTTCACAAATGCATAATTTTGGGCCATAGACGGTAACAATGAACACTGAATTCGAATTCAGCACTAATATTTGGCCCGTAGAACAGTCTGAACCATATTTGGTGAACTGACCTTTGACCATTGCTGACCAGAGCTCGAAGCAGGCATATGGAGTCAAAGTTCCTGATTTTAACGTTCTTGTTTATGCTGATTTCGGATTCGGCGTTCATGTCTATGCAGCAGGACCACGAACTGCTTCGGGCCACCAAAACCAAAACCTCATGTCGATACTGCGCGACTTGATCTCACCTACACAGGAACGAATGATCGGCATGCGACCCCTCGTTATACTTCTAATTGAACGTAGGACACGGTGATATGTATTTCACATGAGTATCCCCTCACTGTTTGCAATCTATTGGGGTCCCGACTTGAAAAGTGCGAAATCTGCGGAAATCCCCCGCAGTATATTCACGAGAAAAAAAATCGTCCAATATCAGTGATCTAACTGGATCTAACATGAAATTGTACATTAAGAGTTATACAATAAATGCCTTCAGGTCTGTGCAGAAGTGCATTGCATATTATCGCAGTCATTTCTGCAATGTGCAAGATGAAAAACGCGAACTTATCAACGACACCACACGAGAGGGGGAAAAATCGGTGTTTCTCTCTTTAAAATGAAACACTAGAACTAGAATGTTACATAAGCTAAACACAAAAATTGCATAGCAAAAGACTCCCAATAAATGCCTCATCAGCTTCCAAAATCTTTAAGGCATTCACTCGAGCCGTGCTTTTCATTTACACTGCAAATCCTGCTGGGAGGATAATTGCAACAACCCTTTGTTCTGGCGCTTGTTAATACCAACAGAAAGATGAACAGTTATTCTGCAATCAGTAGAGACAGTCACAATTGTGATAATCCTAGCAATGGCACCAGCAGTCGCAGGTGTGACCGCTAGTACAAGGTGATTTGACATATCCCAGCCCCGTGCAACGATCATTGATGTTGCATAAACAAGATGCTTCTCAGAAGTCACACACACTATATCAGGAGCATAGACATTGGATAATTTTCCGACAAAGTTCTTCGCAAAATGCCAGCTGGTGCTTCTGCACAGCGTTGTTGTCTGTGAGTTTGCGCTGTTCTATATAAATCGCATCATAATATTCCTTCGAAGTACTCTCAATCTTCGAAGAAAAGAATGCAGCGACTTCACCCAATTCGGTTGCAATTTGTCAACAAACGACCGAAGGGTTATCAATGTTGTTGCCCCTCCCCATGCCCTTGCCCATCTTACCCTTGCGCATCTCACCCTCTCACCAGGGTGGGTATTAAGCGACCACTGGCTGATTTTCCTCTTTTTTTGGGGGGGGGGGGAGGTCGTTACATGCCCAAACGAATCGAGTGGTAGAATGACGGAACTTCAATTTCTCAACATGAAAGTGCGAGCGACACCGAGAACATGGACTGCCCTCAGAGGTTCATTTTACCATTCGTACATTGAAATGCATGTTCCATGCAAAGACAAAGCTGGGGAACCCATTGACCCTTGATTGACCTTTTGTTCTGTATAGCGACCATCAGTACATTTAAAGGGAATGGTAAGATTGCCATATAAGTGGTAGCACGACCGAGGTCTTGTGGTCGTAGCTGATGATAAGTGCCCCAGTATTCATTTTCGAAGTGAGTTAGATTATTTTAAAGATGCAGTAAAAGTTGGAGATGTTTGTTATTTTGTGTGCTTCATTGAAATATGTCATCATTGTCAGATGTGTGCGTGATACATGATTTTGCGCTTTATGATTGAATACTTTTGTTTAGAACAAACATGTACTACAAATTCAAGATTGTCGTAGTACTGATAATAGCTTAAATATAGCACTAGGCTTCTGCTTTTCCGAAGCTTATTGCCTACCTGCTTCATGCTCTTGATTTCAACCACCGAAATCGCCACCGTTTTTTAAATGCTACGATGAAATACGATCATTTACCGTGTATTTAAGACGAAGTTATCTGCCATTGATCGCACGCGCTTGCTATACTATCACAACGAACATATCAGTCTGCAACATGGCGTTGGCAAAAAAAGGGGAAAATTATATATTTCGAGGATAGAAAGTGTGCAGAAATTCCTACTCATGCGGAAAAATAAGGAAATACAGAAGGCTGTTGATCTGAATAAATAATGTAGCCCTCCGATCTTACTGCGTACAGTGAACTACAGTGTAGTACTATGCAGTGTAGACCCACCTGTTGCTGATGCATCGGCCGGTACGGGAAGTACTGATACTGGGATACTTCCATGTTGGGAGATGCGACAAATTCCTGTACCGGGTACATGGACATGTCTGGCGCTTCCTGCACACCTGCGACACCGCACTGTATCCTTCAAACTGAGGTATTCGAGCTGAGGCTGACACACCAGACGCCTTCGCCTTCACCCTGCGGGTGACCCCACACGCTGACCCGCCGTTGACCTGAGGCTCGCACAACGACGCTCCGACGTCATGGCGCTTCGACGTCGGCTACTGCGGCTACTGCGGCCACAGTACAGCACAGCTTTTGCGGCCAAGGCACGGTACGGCTACTGCAGCCACGGCACGGCTACTGCAGCCACGGCACGGCTACTGCGGCCACGGCACGGGTACTGCGGCCACGGCACGGCTACTGCGGCCACGGCACGGCTACTGCGGCCACGGCACGGCTACGGCGGCCACGACACGGCTACTGCGACCACGGTACGGCTACTGCAACCACGGCACGGTACGGCTACTGCGGCCACGGTACGGCTACTGCGGCCACGGTACGGCTACTGCGGCCACGGCACAGTACGGCTACTGCGGCCACGGCACGGTACGGCTACTGCGGCCACGGTACGGCTACTGCGGCCACGGCACGGTACGGCTACTGCGGCCACGGTACGGCTACTGCGGCCACGGTACGGCTACTGCGCCCACGGCACGGCACGGCTACTGCGGCCACAGTACAGCACAGCTACTGCGACCACGGCACGGCGCGTCGCGTCACGGCCGGTGGCGGTGTGGTGGACACACGCGGACGGCGGAGCTCGACCTGACATTCGCCCCTTGCCGGCCGGCCGGTGGTGGTGTGACCGGCGCTGCTGCCGCCGGCCCGGCTCGGTCACGGCCGCTGACGTGCAGAGGCGGAGTCGCCGCCACCGCCGCCGACTCGGACCCAGGGCGGGCGGCGGCCCGGCACGGCTCGCCACGCCACAGTCGGGGGCACCGCCACGCACCGTCGCACGGCCGCCGACGCAGTCGCCGCAGTCGCCGCCGTGGTCAGCAGCTGGCCTCGACGCCGACCCGCTGCCAGCCGGCTGTGCGGCGCCGCGCGACCGTCGGCAGCGGCGCGTGATGTCCGCCGGCCGCCGACCACTCCTCCGGCTGCCGTCCGACGCCCACCGAGCGATTCTTTCGGCCGAGTTTTTCACGTTTTACACCGCGCGCACTGTCCAGCGCCGCCCGGCTGCCCCACGGCCTGTAATCAGCTGACTTTTTATCGGCGGGAAACGGTCACGATCGCCGTGCAATAGGTTTTTCCGCTTTTTGCGCCGCGAGCACGGCGGGTGATTATACATCTGTGTGGCAGGATCGGCCGTCGGTAAACAGATGCCGCGACGGCTGGACTGGCCCGTCGGCGGCCAGATGCCGCGACAGTCGGAATCGGTTATCGGTAGGCAGATGCCGCAACGGTCGGAATCGGTTATCGGTAGGCAGATGCCGCAACGGTCGGAATCGGTTATCGGTAGGCAGATGCCGCAACGGTCGGAATCGGTTATCGGTAGGCAGATGCCGCAACGGTCGGAATCGGTTATCGGTAGGCAGATGCCGCAACGGTCGGAATCGGTTATCGGTAGGCAGGTGCCGCGACAGTTACAATGGTTCGTCAGTAAACAGATGCCGCGACAGTCGAAACTCAACCTCATTCTCAATGATGACCACTCGGAGATGTGGTCCGAGTTAAACCGAGGATCGATTTGTCATGGTGGAAACAGAGAAACCACGTGTTTTCCTGAGGTGAAGGCCTCACCCAGCACCTAGGCCGGGACCCTCAGCCATTTGCGACATACTAACCAACCGCTTCTTTGCAGAAGGGAGAACAATGATAACATGAATATGAAGTCATTTAAAAGCGCTAAGACCTAATTACTTTATATTGTAAGATCCGTCAATCAAAATATTAATAACTTCCCTAGCAGACGCGCACCATGACCGTGGTGTTGGGTTTATCAACCTTTAGGGGACTAGCTTTTCGGTTAATCGAAAGAAGAGTGCATCATTGTTTGGATCGAAAGTGGATACAAAGTGAAAATAAACACAATGTGGATCATTTACAAGTTATTAAGCCTTAGGGGACCATCTTAGAGGAGGCTCTGGCTATCTCAAACTTATTCGTACTAAAATAAAACTTCTAGATAAAAAAGGAAGGAAATGTAGCACGTGCACATTGGACAATGGTGAATTTTTGATAATACACTGAGAGGTAGGGACGAACGTATTTGATATTACTTTTGATCCTTCTATTGTCATTAGCAGTAATTTCCTGAATACAAATCGGAGAATGGACGCCTGTCCTCTTTGGGAAGTCAATCCTATCAATCGTATCGCGGATGAGCAAAGCTGTGAAGCAGTAAATCATGTCTCATATTGTAAAGGAGTCTCCGTTGGGTAATCGGTATCTAGTTTAACACCTGCGGGACAGCTACACACGGAATGTGTAATGATACGCAATGTGTAATTTAATTGAATACAGAAGGAGGACACGGAAGGTGCTCATGGCCGTAGTTAGAGGGGGCGTGAGGGACTAGTTCCCCAGTTTTTGGCGACGCCTCCTCTTACTGGAGGGAGACTAGAAAAAGGCACCACTACGGAATATGCAATTGCTCTACTCCCTGCAATGTGCAGTCGAAGGTGCTCCTCTGAGCACAAAAAGCGCCCACCCAGGGCCACCTGAGACCACCCGCTTACAATTGACTGTGTCAGTGGAGCCCTTCAGAAGAAATGGCGCCCCTGAAAGTCGGCCTACCTCCCTCAACTTTTTCTGTCGCTCCTACGCCACTGAAGGTGCCAGAAGTTCGTCTGAGATACCACTGAAGGTGCCAGACGTTGGTGTGAGACACCACTGAAGGTGCCAGACGTTGGTGTGAGACACCACTGAAGGTGCCAGACGTTGGTGTGAGACACCACTGAAGGTGCCAGACGTTGGTGTGAGACACCGCTGAAGGTGCCAGACGTTGGTGTGAGATACCACTGAAGGTGCCATAAGTTGGTGTGTGACATTGTTCTCATATGATGCTATTCTGGTCAGCTGATGTCTCCGTCTTACTAGATAACACTGGTCTGCGTGATTTATAAGGTCAAGGGTGTCTCAGCTGTTCTTAGGTCAGTTTCTCATGCTGATTCCGAAAATGGCATCCGTTTTACTCGATTAGCTCGATTTTTTAAATATGTTGTTTCACTCATATGAACCAAAACATGGCTCTGACTGGTTTACTAATGAATCCGACAGAAGCATAAATAAAGGTTTAAACTCCAAACAGATGGACCATAAGTGTGTTCAGAGCTCATCCCAGCAGTACACACTACTGCGGAATAAATGGCATTTTCAGGGACTTCCGACTGTGTTGAGCAGATGGGTCATCCCTCTTCAGGCACCAACAACAGTCCGCCAGAAAGTTCACATCCCACCGACCTTGGTAGCGTTCTTCCATCACCCGTATGTCTTTGTGGAAACGTTCTCCCTGCTCTTCACTGTAATCTCCACAGTTATCTGGGAAATAATCTAGATGGGACCTAAGGAAGTGGATTTTTACCGACATTCGAGCACCAAGTTGCTGAAAACTGTCCATCAACTCATCGACAACCTTCACGTATTCCGCACTTCTGTGATTAACCAGGAAGTTGGTGATGATTGACTTCAAGTCCAGCCATGCAGAGAGCTCAGACTGTTCCAGACATTCTTCGAATCGAGTATCCTTCATGAGCTCCCTTATCTGAGGACTGTCGAATGCACTAGCCTTCAGCTTCTCTCTACTCACATGAGGAAATTTCTGTCCCAAAAATGCAAATCCTCGTACTTCTTTATCCAGTGCTTTCACAAATTTTTTCATCAAACCGAGTTTGATATGGAGTGGTGGAAGTAGGATTTTCTGTGGTTCAACCAGGGGGCGTGACTGCACGTTGTGGGAGCCAGGTTCAAGTGCATGCCCGGATGGCCAGTCGCGTTGTACATAGTGTTGTTTGTCAGCCCGACTGTCCCAGAGGCATAGAAAGCATGGATATTTCGTGTAGCCGCCCTGCAGCCCAAGGACGAGACCTACTACTTTGAGGTCAGCACAGATCAGCCAACCATGCTCTTTGTAGTTCGAAGCAGACAACAAAAGTTCCATGCTGTTATGCGTTTCCCTCAGTTGCACGGAGTGTCCAACAGGAATCGACGCGAACTTATTGCCGTTGTTCAGAAGAACTGCCTTCAGGCTCCTACTCGAGGAGTCTATGAACAGCCTCCATTCTGCCGGGTTGTACCCATTGCTTCTACTAGGCCCGCGATGTTGTTGCAGTAGACTAGAGAATGTTCTTCGTCGAAGATAAAGTATTCTCTGAATTCTTTTTCGCGATTCCAATACCAAAAGAATGTCGCTTCAGGCGCCAGCAAACGTTTCTCGCGGACCCGTGAACCCAGCAGCTGAGCAGATTCCTTGGACAAGTTCAGGTCCCTCGTTAGGTCATTGTGCTCAGCTTGGTTCAACGGTACCGGTCGATTGTTCTCGGTCGGTTCATATGCACCAGACGCGTCTGCGTCCATTTCATCCCCACTAGTGTCGGAAGATGACTCGATGTCGACATCGGGTTCAGGGATGGGGACATCTGTACCATGAGGGACTGGCTTAATGGCTGATGGCACATCCGGATATTTTACATGCTTCTGTTTCTTTCGATTTACTCATTTCAGATTTGTCATATAAAAATTATTCCTCCTTTCCGCTACTGATATATCATACTGCAGTATGCATACTGATACATCAGTGTGTGAGTTGTTATCTTTGACGTAGTGTGAAAACTTGAGCGAATCGATAAAAATGGATAGTATTTTCGGATTCAGCACACGAAAC
Source organism: Imbricaverruca yamaguchii (assembly GCA_034440575.1). Taxonomy (NCBI): domain Eukaryota; kingdom Metazoa; phylum Arthropoda; class Thecostraca; family Neoverrucidae; genus Imbricaverruca; species Imbricaverruca yamaguchii. The sequence continues at coordinate 169,397 of JAOTOL010001399.1, forward strand.
TTGTATTAGAACAGCTGAGAAACTTCCGACCTTTTGAAGAAAAAAAAAGTTTTGAAACGCAGGCCAGTGTAATCAGCCCTTCATTGTCACACCTGCGTTGTTCTGCCTTCCTTGCGTATCCCAAGTTTATGTGATACTAGGGGAGAATGAGCCTTGCGTTGCAGACATTTACCGTTGGCCTATCTTCTCAAGTGTGTGATGGAATAGGAGCGTCTCAGTAAGTTTCTTCTTCGGTTGTCAAGACACCTAACGATGAGCGAAGAGGCAGCCTGTCAAAACATCGGATCCTCGTATACCACACCTGACTATGAGCGTCAGTGCGGTGCACCACACGCACCGTGTGAGTTCAGGGAGCATGCTGTCAACTGCCTGCATCGTGTTATCAACCCGTCCCGTCTCTGGGGGTCTCCAGCCGCCCCCTCAGGTTTTTCGCGGATAGTGTACGAACGGCGCGCGGCAGCGCGCCCACATTTGGCATACCTTTTCCCACGTCAATTTTGCATGCTGTTTAAAAAATTTTGAAGTCAGGTAATCTAGGGTCAACGAGTTAGTGAAGGTCAAATGAGGTCACCTGCAAAAAAAAGTTCAACCAGTCGTCACGCTTTAACGGATACAGATACTTTAATGAAGCCTTTATCGTTTGCTTATCCTTAGGGATGCAACGAAACGTACGAGTGGAATTTTTCATTTTTTTAACGTTTTTGTCTACATTTTGCATATGTATATTTTTGAATTTTGCATATTTTCCAATTGCAGTTCAAATAGAAGATTCTGGCTAAAGCAAGCATTTTTTATTAGGGCAAGTTGACTTCCAACAACGCTTCTCGGTCAGCTCTACCCATTGGGAAAGGAAAATTAAAGAAAACTTTGAAACTCAAAATTTCAAAATTTCAAAAAAATAATGTTTTATTTTTAGGGGCCAGAAACAAATTATGGCTCTGGTCGATTTCGCTGTCCTTTTCTCATTCCAAATAAAAACATTTGTTTTCATATATCCTCCAAAATGAACTCCCCAGGGCCAAAAACATAATGTAAGTCGTGAAAAGTCGTGAAAATCTAGCCCCCCTGATGACGTCACTTTTTGGAGGAAAATTGTTTTGGGGTGGATCCGGACCCTACTCGTCGAGCGCTTCCCGATGACACCTCTTTCGTTTTCGTGCAACGCTTAGTTTGAATTTTAGAGGGGGGTTACTATCCCCCCCCCCCCGAGACGGGGTGTGAGGATCTGACCGGAGGGACGGCGCGGGTTAACGTGTGGCAAAACTCTGTTCGTCCGATCTCTACAAAACTGAAGAGAATCGCTGAAAATGTGCAAGTGCAACAGTAGCAGTGACATGTTGGCTTGACAATGCATTCGGCCAGCGTCGTATGCAAATTGTAACCGGTGGCCGTAGTCGGACAATGCAGCAGCGGCGACACATTTTTCAGTCTCGGTGTGCGGCAGGCGCTCGTTATGAACTGGCTGGTCGTTATGTGCTGGCCATCCCGGTGGAGGTGCAGCTGCAGGCGCGCCGGTCGGAGCGGAGCTTCGGAAGAATTTTTGCGTGCATAATCTACCCGAATAATAATGATCCAATTATGCTGCTTTGAAGTGTTTAAATTGCTAGCAGCGTGGCCTCAAATTGCCATGTCAGTATATGATTACGAGCGAGGGCAAAGCTACCGAAAGACATTCGCATTAGTGACTAGACGTACGCGAACGGACTTTACCGTTACGCTTTGAATAACTATAGTATTACCATTGGTTGCAGCTTTTCAATCTTTGTCCATCCTGAGTTTAACTTGCTCTTTAAACGCTTACTTCTTGTCAGTTTTTATCGCCTCATTTCTTACGAACTACTGGTTTTTGTTTGCTTCAAAAACGGTTTTGTGGTGGCACTTGCCACTCTCGTGCGAATAACTACGAGGTTGGGTGTCACGTAGCCCGCTTCCTGCAGGTGCTCACTCCTAGCATTTAATGGCACCCTATCCTTGTGAATTTGGTGCGACAATAAAAATGCATTCTGAAGTATATTTCGCTGAACAATGAGCGAAGTTGCTTATAGTCACGATCGAGGACCTACATCGACGCAGCTTTCATGGCAAATATTGCAATACTCTGAAAAGGACTGTGATATGCACCGATTCATATCATATCGATGCAGGGGGTTTCACTCCGAAAATGCTTCTTGCTCTTTTATATATTTGCTTTCCGAGATAAAGGTTACCAGCCAACATGAGCACACGTCCTGGATGTCTGTACATACATGGACGCCAGTAAACTTTGCCCATTCGTGGATTTCCACATGCGAGGATGTCATATTCCCATGCATCATGAAGTCCCTCTGACCTTGACGATACAGCAGCATGACGTCCCTCTGACCCTGCCGATGCAGCAGCATGACGTCCCTCTGGCCCTGCCAAGGCAGAGACATGGCGTCCCTCTAACCCTGCCAAAGCAGAGACATGGCGTCCCTCTAACCCTTCCAAGGCAGATATATGGCGTCCCTCTGACCCTGCCGATGCAGAGGCATAGCGTCCCTCTGACCCTGCCGATGCAGAGACATGACGTCCCTCTGGCCCTGTCGATGCAGCAGCATAGCGTCCCTCTAACCCTGCCGATGCAACAGCATGGTGTCCCTCTAACCCTGCCGATACAACAGCGTGGCATCTCTCTGACCCTGCCGATGCAGAGACACGACGTCCCTCTGACCCTGCCGACATCACAGCGCACCTTTCCGGCAGGTTGGAACAGCCGTCCTGCTCACTGCTAAGCCATCGCTCAGAACGTTCTGACCTGGGTGGTTACCTGCATGCTGGAGAGCAGCTTCTCGGCCAGCTGTGGTCCGTGCCAAAGGTCGACGTCCGCCGGGTGGTGGGGGTGTCCAGTCATCTCGATGCCGTGGTAGGACGGCGCCGCGGTTGCTGGAGTGATGACGGAAGTCGTAGTCGACAAGCCCTGAGGTGCCGAGGCCAGGTTAAAGGTCGGTCGGAGTGCCGGGGCCTCCTCTGTCGTGCCCTTCAACTGCGCGAGCCAAGCCCACAACTGATGCAAACAGCGCGAGCCAATCGCACAACTGATGTAAACAGCACGAGTCAAACCCACAACTGATGTAAGCAGCGTGAGCCAAGCCCACAACTGATGCAAACAGTGCGAGTCCATCAAACAACTGATGTAAGCAGTGCGAGCCAAACCTACAACTGATGTAAACAACGCGAGCCAATCCCACAACTGATGTAAAAAGCGCGAGCGGAGCCCACAGCTGACAGCAACGCGACTTGTCCTACATGACCCTCGATTAACACGCGCACTGGAGGGGGAGGGGGGAATCCGCCCATCCCTCAGGTTTTTCGTGTATAACTCCCGATTTTGCCGGTCGATAAACGCCATTTGTTACGTACCTTCTTAGAAATTACCGGCGCGTTGTTTAAAGTAAGAAATACTAAATCGGCCGCAGGCGGGGAACCACTGACCATTTTCGAGTTAGGGGCCGTTAAACTCAAAACATTTCGTAGCGACAGACCACAAAAATCGGCGCTGATGCGCTTCCCGTATATTGGCAAAAGAGAAGTGTTCTTGGCAAAACTAGCGACTTGTTTGGTGTATATTGTTATGCTATATAGTTTCAAGGGCATGTTAGGTCACCGAGGCCAAGTCAAGTCAAGTTCTTGACAGGTTATGGAACCAAACTTGATCAACTGTAATTGTGTCATAAATGCAACTGACTGTCGTGGGATTGACGTCATTTTGCATGTTACTCCGTATAAATCCAAAAAACTACTATTTGTCATTGTGTACCTAAGCGTTTCCATACTGTGTTCAAGTACTTCACTCCTTTCTTCGCGGAGCTGATTGTCCCGAGTCGCCCAACGGAGCAGTCGGGCGGGCGACCCGGTTCCGGTAACCGCTGGACCGCTGCGGTTACCGGAACTGCGGTAACCGTAGGGGGGGGACCGCTGACCAGGCGGGGAACCGCTGACCAGTCGGGGGACCGCTGGCCAGACCGGGGACCGCTGGCCAGAAGGGAGACCGCTGACCAGTCGGGGGGACCGCTGGTTGGACGGAGGACCGCTGGACAGACGGGGGACCGCTGACCAGCCGGGGGACCGCTGGTTGGACGGGGGACCGCTGACCAGCCGGGGGACCGCTGGTTGGACGGAGGACCGCTGGCCGGACGTGGAACCGCTGGGCAGGGCGCTGGCCGTTGTCATGAAAAGGCGAGCGGTGAGCGTGCTGATACCAGCGGTATTGGTACTGCCATTGTCCTCCGACCAACCCTATCGCCAGTGGAATCCACATGGTCGCCGCCTGCAGGGACTCCCGACATAAAAACGTATTGGAAATGGGATATGTGGGTGCCTAAGGGATATGTGGGGGCCTAAGGAATACGTGGGGCCCAAGGGATATGTGGGGGCCTAGGGGATATGTGGATGCTTAAGTGCAATTCACCTTGGCTTCACACATCCAAACAGGCTTCAGTTGTAGTATTTCTCACGTCCTGAGATCTACGCTCCTCCCCTGGCGACGGACACCTCGCCCTCACAGCGCTGGCCACTACCGACGCTCAGCTGGCACATCGACACGATGCACCTCATGCACGTGTCCTGCGGTGCTGGGCAGGTGGCAGGGGCCGAGCAGTGGGTGGGGGAGGGGAGCGGGGGAGGGGAGGGGATACGAACGGCTACATGTTTGAAAGGTGAACAACGTCCAGAAGCAGTGCAACAACTAGCAACCAACAGCGACAACTTGTGTTTTAGGCTTTACGGCTGCCAGCGCACAGGAGACAAAAAATGCTCGGGGTCAGGAGGTACCCTGACGGGTGGTGTAGAGTGCGTAACGGCCAATTGGCCGTACCCAATATCCCCACGGTAGGTTTGATGGCACCTTTGCTATCCGAGGGCAGACAGCTTGGACGATGTGTTTGACCGTTTCGGGCTCCACGCCACTAGCCGGATACCTGGTAATGCTTCGAGTTATTCTATTTGACGAAGCAACTTGTCCAGTCATGGTAAAACGCTTACCGGCATGGCATAGCTGGCACGTGACGCAGCTTATTGCGCTTAAAACAACTAGTGCTACTGCGAAGTAATGTAATCGGAGCGGAAGAGTGGGATGGCTAACAGCACTGGCACAGGAACATGAACGGGGCCGGTCAGCAGAAGCGACCCCAACTTTGAGGATCGTCTTGCAGTGATGTAGTAATGACGAGCGAGGGGCGAGGCCTAAATGGACCTACTGCCGTGTGAGTGTGGGAGAAGTTCACTCAGTACAGGAGTCCAGCTGGACCGTTACGGTTTTGAAAATGCCGCAAAGGTCTATGTTGCTTCGTCGTTTCAAACTCTTATTCTTAACTCAAAACTATCCCGAGTATTTTCTTTTCATTTTACCAGCTTCCATCGCGATGTTTCTTTTCAAGTACTCCTAGTCTCTGACGAAAAATGAGCTTTGAAAGGTATATATGTGTTGTTATCGTTACACTTGTGTGGATTCTGCCGGCTGATGGTTGCGTGATGACGTCATGACACGTGATCGGCGAGCTGTGGAGCCGGTTGGCAGGTCGGCTCAATTGACGTGCAATAGAAGTTACCACGCTGAGAGGTCGTGTGCGGCATGAATTGAGAGGGATGGCTGTGAGACAGAAGGGACCGTTGAGTTGCCTAAGTTCCAGTGAGAAGTCGTAAAGAAATACATGAGGTGTTAGGAATATTCGGACTCATTTTGATCACAGTCGCCCGAAGCATCATGCAGATGGAACCAACTGGACGTTAGGCTATACAAATGGCACTGATGCTTCTCATTATTACATCAGCAAGCCAAGCGTGGATGTGAGTCAGATATGACTATCAGTGGTAAAACAGCAGCGCGGTTTGAATAAACATGCACATACAAAATGAACCTATAGGTTGCAGAGTTGTAGCCAAAATTTAGTCCGGGGAAGGGGACGAAAATCTGAATATAAGGAACTCCTTGCCGGCTTGGTTAATGCGAGATATCTGCAATGAAGGTCAAACAGGACGGGGTAAGGACAAAAAAAAATGTTGAGCTGCCGACAACAACCAACAAAAGAATGCCTATTACAGAAAATAGAGGGATATTAATACATCTCTTATGAAGGCATGACTATTATTAGCTTCGCATTGCTAGATTTAAAAAAAAAACAATGTTTATCTCCATGGGCATGATTGCTTCTTTCTGTTATTCGCGACATTCAGATATAGTTTAGTACGGGAGGGAGCATTCATCATAAGGAAGTCCAGGTCTGAGCCTCTCTCTCCATCAGCGTGAGCTAAATCCGACTCAGTGGCCCTGCATGTCCGGCCCGGGGCCCAGTTCTGTCGGCGCAGGGACCCTCTTTCGCGGCCCAGGACACTCTTTGTCCGACCGGAGACCTCTCTTTCAAACGTTTGGGCTCCTCTATCATGGAAGGAGTCCCTGTGCACTTCCGCCCCCCCCCCCACATCTGGCCGGCCTTGATACCAGCTCTGGGCCCCCTCCGACGGCCCGGGGTCCTCCGACGGCTAGGTGTCCTCTTCGCTGCCTCTATTACGATGCAGGGACTTCGCTATCAGGCCGGAGGTCCTCTTTCAACAGCTTGGCCCCCTCCATCAGTCCCAGGGCCCTTGCATGGTTTGTCCCCATTCGTCGGTCCAAGGGCCTTTCTGACGGTCTGAGATCATGTCCGACACCTAGGGCCCCCGTCCGTCGTCTCAGGAGCCTTTTTAGACTGCCTAATGTCTTTTCAGGCAAGCCGGAGACCAATTTGCAAACGTTTGGGCCCTGTCCATCAGGGCAGGGACCCTCTCTTCGGCTTGGGCCCAGCCATTAACCCAAGGGCACTTCATGTTTGCTCGGGGCCCTCTCCGTCGGCACGGGGTCCCTTCCAACGATCCGGAGTGACCTCCGTCAGTCTAGAGATCCTTCATGCTACCCCAGCCGATAGCCATCGACATCTGCCCGAGGGCACTCTCCGCTGACTCTGGCTTTCTTCATCGACAGGGACTCTCCGTCAGTCCGAGGCCCCTTTCGTCGGTCCAGGAGCCCTTCACTTCGGCCCAGGGGGCTCTTGTACGCCACCTGCACCGATGCCTTGGTGACTCTTGCCGACCCCTTTGAGCTGTCGCCTGGAAGGCCCCTCCGACCCTCCAGGGGAGGAGTACCATTGTACTCATCTCTTGCTCTCATTTGGACCTAAAATACATGCTCCACGACTTTTTGTAACCACATAGGAAAGAGAACCTGCTGCAACTCTTTCCGCTTTGCGTCGGTCCATTACAAGTTACATACGGCATCTGCGCAATTTAATAGGACCCCTGCGGAACCTGAAAATCGAACTAACCGTCGCCATCTTACCACATCCCCTATTTGATTTAGCTCAGGTTTGAATTTAACTCTCAATATTTAGCAATTTTGTTTTGCCGATTTGTTGTTGTTAGCTCAAGATTGATGGCTCCTTTAAATTATTGGAAGTATCACTTCCTGATGCGACTATGCAGCAGAAGGACATCCAGGAATCTTGATAAAGGATGGATCTCAAAGGTGCCCGGAAATAAGATGTTGCAAAGATATCTGATTTAAAAAATGGAACAATAACTCAACCTAGAACACATTTCGTTTGTCAGGAGCTGCCGAACACCAGCAAACTGTTAATCCCTTTCGATACAAATGACTTTTTTGGGGTGATCGCTTCACACGCCCTTGTCTCCAAGATAGAAAATTTTACCCCACAGTCGAAAATTCGTGGCTTCGCCATTGCCTTGTGGACTGTTCGAAAAAAATAATCCCAATGTCCACTCTTCCAGCATTTCTTTGTCATAAAGGAGTCTCTGGTTGCATGAGCTTTTCATGAAATCGAAGTATTCGGGTGGTGACCATGGTTCGGGAACTGTGATGCGACAGAAGGCCAATCTTGAAAGAAATATTTGATTCCCTTCCTTTCAACCCTCGTACATGTTTCTTAAGATCACGGGTGTTCATTTTATAAAATTATTGGGGAGTAGGCAGAATACATGAAGATAATGGATAGACCCAAATGGATTGGGGGACACACTCCACAGGATCCTATATTAAAAGTTGAAATTATTTGGGTGGCAAAACCAACATTGAGGGGGCACGTGCCTCCTCAGAAGTACACGAAGTGATATCCCTGCTTAAGATAATAAAGTGCATACGATCAACCATATGAAATCCATGAATACATCGCAGTCACTCAATCTGGAGTGATTAACAATATTCTTAATAAATAATCTCCCGTGATAGATAGATTCCTGCCATGCCCGAGATTGACGCAGTACGGCAACATCTGGACACTTGTTACGGCGGGAAGCCGGCTGGCGGTTGGCGGGTGGCGTACGAACGTCGGGGGGCAGAGGAACGCCAGCCGGTAGGCGGCCAGCCGTGGTCGCCCCCCCCCTCCCGCCGCGGCTCGACAATGCCCCCGTGCAGTAAAAATGCCGCTAAATAATTGGCCATCATGGCATCGGCTCACACCGTAGGGAGGGGAAAAGAAATCCGCTGGGGCGAACTGAAAATTCCAATGAGCTGGGAGTGAGGAGACATAGAAGTACAGCCACTCGAGTAGAGAGGGTGTGGTGGGTATGTCAGTTTGAGGCGGACTCGGTCTCCAGCCGGAAACAGGATGCTGAGGTTTGCGGAGTGTGCGGAAGACCGCGGACAATCTGTATAATTGCCAGTCGGGAATATGGAATTTAGTGTGTGGTGTGTGGTAAGTGGTATGTGGTACGTGGTATGTGGTACGTGGTATGTGGTACGTGGTAAGTGGTTCGTGGTATGTGGTACATGGTATGTGGCACGTGGTATGTGGTACGTGGTATGTGGTATGCGGCATACGTTTGGAATGTGAGCAGCATACCATGTGGCGGCGCACGGACTTAACTTGTACCTGCAGCTCGACCATGCTGAGGAACAGATGAGTAATGAAAATTACGTGCTCGAAGGAATATCGCCAGAAAATTGGTAGGGATGCAAAGGGCGGACTTCATAATGGGAATTTAGTTCCATTGATGGGTAATGTTCCAAGTATGCAAGATGATGTCAGCTGAGCGAAAATTGGCATTGCCTACTAATCGCAATTACCTTTTACCTTTGCAGTGCAATATCATGGCACTGCAAAGGTCTTCCCGTCTTGACGACGCACCTAGTCGGGTCACTTCACGCGCTTGTTCCTCACGCCTTCGGCTGGGGTGGCCAGCTGCCAACTGGAAAGGCAAAGTCGGGACGCAGACACCAGGCGGTCGCTCCAGACAATGTGCGGAATTGTTTGAATGTGGAATACAATAACATAAATATACTGTCCGGATCTGGAATGCAATACCGTTAAGCTCTCTGACAAATTTGTGCAATACAACTGGAATATCCCAATTGGGAGGGAAATAGGTTCGGGGCCATTGTCAGAAGCTTCAGCTAAGCATTGACTCTGATTCTGCAAAGGTTCCCCAGCAATATTTCGAACTAGGTTAATATAAAAAGACAAATCAATTTAAATCCTAGTCTTAGCTAAGTGATAATAGATAGTACAGAGCAATGACATGGGTCTAGATTGCATGGGGCTGGCAAGAACAGCGTTATGTCGAGCGCGTAATACCAATTGCTATATCGCGGGATCTTGGTTTCTCAATTATGTCTTTCAAGCCCAACAAGCACATCGATTATGCTGAAAATATCCGTTGTTGACTGTACACTAATCAGTCGGCTCTGTCCTGTAGTTTCAGCTCTTGGTACGTTGTTATGACGTCATGACCAGATGTGAAATGCTGAAAATATTGTGATTGTCGCCATTATCGGCCGCTAAACTCCATTGTCCTTTCTTTTTCTCTTATGAAACGAATTATGTGATATCGGGCCCATGTGGTGTAGTGCATCACATGTGCTCATGCACATGTGATGCATGCACATCGGCCAGGATATTGACCGAAGTTGATGGTGATGAAACATGGCTTCAACGTTCGACCAAATTGATCTTTGGTGCAACTGAAAATGTTAATTTTTGCAAGCATTCTGCAATACGACACGAAATCAGCTCTGAAGTAAATATCGTCCGCTGGGAGAACACTCTTTTTCTCCGTTCAACGCTCCGAAGGGGTGTATTTTGTTCTTATTTTGTTCTCTGCATCAAGCAGAGGTAAATCTCTGTAAAGCAGAGGTAAAGCAGAGCATAGTTTAGTGAACCCTAAAAACATAAGCCGAATCGTGCAAATCCAGATCAACATGTTACTGCTATCCCGAGTTTAGCGGGCTATCGATGTTTCGATATGGTCGTCCGGTTAACCATGAGCCTAATTGGCCCGTTGCCAGCTCTCGTGGAATCGCATGATAAGCGACGGATGCGCACGAGAAACCGAATCATCCTTGCTACGAACTACTCGATTCCATGAGGATGATGTTGGGAAAGCTGCATCGTTCTATATTTAGTGATTGCGATTTTTTTTCAATGAAAAGCTATATGGCTTGCAGGTGCTGAGCCAGCCCACCTTAAGACAATTCCGCCAGCTTAAGCAAACCTCCGTCCCTTGTCTTCCTCGTGCAATAACACCTGAAGAGGGTACAGAGAAAGTTTCAACATTGCATTAACCGGTATGTCAAGTGTCATCTTATTCCTCTGCGTCATTTCCCACTGTTTTCCAATCACTTTAATTACATATTCAGACACCAAGTCTTTTCACGAAGACTGTAAGCTGTGATTTTTCGACACCAATATGTAAGTTACAAGTATTAATGTCAGCATACAACAAATCAACCTGTATTACTGCTAACACATGCGGAAATAAGGGAAAGTTGCAATGCATCATGCATTGTAACGTTTACTTGACAGTGAGCAAATATTGACAACCTGACACAGGAGCGTGATTGGACAAGGTGACCACGAAACGTGATCGGTGAGTGGGACCGTAGTACGGAATCGAGTAGCAAACAGCTGAACGCGAATGGATTATACAAAATTGTCTCAACACGCACGCCGGAGGCGGGGGCGGGGGGGGGGCCGCCAACCCCTCCTGGTTTTCGATGATGCCTCATACACGGGCAGGGATATTGCAGCGAAATATTTTGACTCGTTTCGAATTGATACGCGTATCGCGTGCGGAGCGAGTGTGTGGCGCCTGCGGGTACTGGAGAGTCTGCCACCCGGCCGACCTCCACAAGGGTTTCGCAGGTGCCGTGGCGCCGGCTTATCGATCAACCTCATTTGACCTTTAAGGCGTTAATCTAGGGTCATGAATACATGCTGCAGAGAGGTGACCACTGTCGCAATCTTCCCTCCAAGTTCTATTTTCATTCCAACTGTAGTATTCCAATCTTAAACGTAGTTTCGGTAATTTCCTAGATCATATGAGGGCTGAAACCGCACCCCCTCTCTGGTTCGCGTTATCTGAGATGGCTGCCGGTCCGCGTGTTAATCGTTTTCAGTTCTGTCCAGTGCAACGCCATGACATAGTGTCGTGCACCAACGGCTACATCTCCTGGGAGCCGAATCAATGTATGTATATATATATATATATATATATATATATATATATATATATATATATATACATACATATGTTATATATATACATACATATGTGCATATATTTACATGTATGTATGGACATGTGTGTATATATGTGTATTTATATGTGTATGAAGATATGCATACCGATGCAGCCATGGACGGAGCTGCCCATTCCACTGGGACGATTCCAGCTACACCCAAAGTTTGCGAAGCTTTCGCATGAAGTCTATGAACATTGGCTGGATCCAACATTTTCGTCAGCTTCTCAATCCACGTACAGGACGCCAGGTTGGTAATTGAAAACAAGAAAAATACCCAAGACTTCCGTGTAACACTGATATTAAATATAATCCTACCAAGACAGCATTATCACACGTACGATTCGTTGGAAATGCTCAGACTGCACAGAGGACGGGAATGAAAGGAGTGAAATCCTGAACATGTGCTAACTACGAAGAACCTGCAATGTTCTTAAGCGTATTGCATATATCGAAATGTCATGTGATAGTGCTTCCAACGTGATTAATCACGTTAACAGTTGTGGCATCTTTTTCTGTAGTGCCGGTACACTTGCGGCCTGGCTCTTCCCTTATCATCGTACCCAACTCGCCTTCGACCTGGCAGCAGTTACAGCAAATCGCCACTGTCTTTGCGCTCCTTCAAATTCTTCTGACGCGTTTACCGTCACCGAATCCTAATTCCTGGAAGTTGACCAGTTGTCCCTTTTCAAAATAATTTCAGTGCGATCCGCCCATGCCTGAACAATAAACGATCCAATGTTCTCGGCGTGACGGAGGCGCAAAGACAGGAACAGCTCTGACCTGGTTGACCTCGTAAAGACTGTAGGGCAAATATTCACGTGCAGACTACTGGGGTGAATTCCTATGCAAGGGCACAAGTCCGTGGTCAATCGGGTAGGCCGTTCCGTAACGCCTAACTGTGAAGCTGAGCAGCCTGCAAAAATAATTACTGTTAAGCGGCACAGCCTACCTCCCTAGCGGCCAGCCACAGCATAGGTACAGAAGATGCTCCGTGACCGACTGCACCATTTGTTTCCACTGGCATAATACACTATTCGTATGTGAGGTTCGGCAGCTATTTCTTGCAGTCTACTCACCGTTGGCCACGGAACTTGCTGAATTTTGCAGATAACCTCGGAAAATATTCGAAAATATATGAAGGGGTAATCTTTTATCTGTAAATCAGGAGCGAAGGAGCGGTAGATGAACATGAGCATTGATCAACCTTTGGCAAATGCTCTCATGTTTGTCAGAGCTGAGTAGTATTTGTCGCTGAGTTGTTTGCGAGCTCCCTGCCGACATCCACCAGCTGTGCGGCCGCTGCCGGCGGCGTCCGCGGCGGCGCCACCGGGGACCCCACCTCGCGCGACGGGGTCGTCACCATGGAGACGTGGCCGCCGGCGCCGACGTGCGTCGACAACGGCGCAAGTGCGTAAAAACTGCGGAAACCATCCAAACTGTTGTCGGCGTGGGGCGCGCCGGCGCTTCCTTCCCGGGGCGGTGGCCGCCGGGCCGGGCCGCGCCGCTGCAGGGCCGGTTTTTGCGCGGGGCGCGCGAGAGGTTCCCAGGCGCTCCTCGGGCAGCCGTCAGCGGCCCTCCCGCTGACTGATTGTTCTCGTTGCACTGCCACCTGATACGTTGCCGCGCCGGCCTGTCGGCGGGGCCTGCCGTGACGCTGGCCTCGAGGACGCGTCATGTGAGCCGTGGCCAGTGGAGGGGGGGGGGGGCAGACCGTCTCGGAGGTGACGCTCCCCAAGAGCGCCGCAGGGGTCACTGCTCCAGGAAGCGGTCTCCACCGGGAAGAGGGTGTCATTTCCCCGGGGGAGAGATATCAAGAAACTCCATGTGCATTTGATGAGAGTGGTGGGGGGGGGGGAGGGGACAAAACTGTGGGAAAACAAGTTGCACAGGGTTCAAGGGTCATTATCCAGGAGCTAGTTCCTCTTCGGGTACAGTTGTTATCTGTTGAACCCGGAAATATGCACGGGTTAGCTAGATGAATCCACTTCCTTGTTTTGCAGAGATAGTGTTGTTTTACTTTCACCAGCCCATGGCAATTTTGGATAAACTGGACATAGATGACATTTGTTGGATTATATATATTGGATCAACATCTATTAATTATGTTCCAGTACTAGGCAGCATCAAATACAGCAATTAGTTCAAGACCAATGAAGGATAAGCAGGGCAATGGTGATGATGATTCCTATTGGCGTGCCTAAGAACAGCGAAAAAAAACCAAGTTTAATACAACGAAGAATTGCTCTTAAGTGCTCCTGGGTTTGATACATTGCGTGAGAAGAAATATACGACCTTCGATGTACCAGGAGGTGCTGAGTTTATATCAAAAGTAACGTTGGGATTATGCTATATTACTCAACGTTTCGGTCAGGGGGCCACTCCTGACGATGGCCCCTGGCCGAAACGTTGAGTAATATAGTATAATCCCTAACGTTACTTTTAATGTAAACTCAGCACCTCCTGGCATATCAAATGTCGTATATTTCTTCTCATGCAATGTCGAAAAAACCAAGGGCAGTTTTAACACGATACCCATTGTGCGCATGGAAGAATCCTCCAAGTCTATTTTTCGGCTCGAAAAGACCCGTGGTTCACATATTTTTATCGATATTTTAACAAACATCCTTCTTCACTCCGATCAGTCTTAAAAATAAGAGCCCATGATTCATTTAATAAAATTATATTTGTCTTCCTGATTGCAGCCTGAGCAAGGAGCAAGCAAGGAAAGTTAAGCAAGAATTCATCATTTTCCGGATATTACTACAATACCTGTTGCCTGTTGCCTATCACTACAGCCCGTTACTCTCTTGAGATGCGAGAAGTTGTTCAATTCATATTTATTTTCAATTTCTTTATTTATCTGTTTATTTATTCGCCAGATTTCCCGCATAACGAATATCCCACTCATAGGCGAAACGCTACATCAAATGAAATTACAGGTAGAATACAAAAGAAAACATGAAAACACGTTCTTGGATTCATTGGGTACTACTGGTTTGTCGCCCGGAATGAATATTTCGTAACACGTTTTCAAAACACCTGCACTGGTACAGATTCATGGCAAATACACTCTCAGGTCAGAAGGAAACAAATGTGCTGATTGGTTTAGGTATGCGACACAAAATTCACAGTTCAAAGTAATGATAAGAGCGCGAGAAGCATAAAAGAGATGAGTGCGGGTCGGTCGTACCAGAGCTTGTATAACAAGGCGCAAGTCATGAGTCATGGTGATCCACTTTTTATCTGAGACGTTGCGTATGAAAGGCAGACCGTGCTGGATCCTGAGTGTGGACAAAGGCACACTGGTGAGGTACCGGCGAAGGGTGTCATCAGAAATAGAGAACCGACCCGCACTATGTCGGTTCGAGCTTCACCCGTCCAGAGCACACTGCAGCACTGTATTATCGTCCGTCCAGATTAAACTGCGGTATTGTAATGTCACCCGTCCAGATTACACTGCAGTATTGTAATATCACCCGTCCAGATCACACTGCAACTTTGTAATACCACCCTTCCAAAGCACACTGCAGTAGTGTAATATCACCCGCCCAGACCGCACTGCAGTATCGTAATATCACCTGTTCAGATCACACTGCAACATTTTGATTACATTGTAGATCACAAATAACATCTCACATATCACTTGAAGATCACATCACAGATCACATTGTAATATCACCCGTAGAGATCCCACTGCAATACATATTGTAATAAAGGACATTTTCGTCGTAGTAGGCTGCAAGTACAACCTCGCGCTTGAAGTAGCAATTTCCACGGCCGGTCTGAAATGGTTTAAGGAGCATGTCAAGTGCTCTGTTAGCGCAAATTACCGTGTATTACACATGGTGAACAGAAGTGGGCCTCTGGGGAACAATATTGTCAAGATCCTGAACCTGGCAAACTGCTTCCAGCTGTGCATTGCCTATGAGATATTTTGTGTGGACGGGTGTGCACCTGAGGGCTGTCGTGATAATTTGCGCTCTGATGGATTTAACTTTAGGCCCGAACTACCTGACCAGGATCTGAGACGATGCGGGCTGCCCTGATGCACAAGCCGGTAGGTGGGGCATCGAATCGTGGGGAAAACTTTGACATCGTTGGCATGCAAAAGGCGGTTGGAAATTATCTCATTTGGAATGCCGTTGATGTACATCGAAAATATTCAGTGTTCCTTCTGGAACGCCGGGTGTTCCTAATTTTCAATCAGAGGCTTTTCTATTGAAACGTTCACGCGACAACCCTCTGGCGCCTGTCTCACAGAGACGAGACGTACCATTTTGCCGTCGATTCAAGCAGGTGACACGAGTTGTTTTAGGCTATCATTAATAAGTTCGTGATTAACGCTCTAAAATCAGGCCGAATAGTCCGTACGAAATGTGTCCATCTGATATCCACCCGATGTGGCTTTCGATGCCGATGATAAAGGAACGCCTAGGCTCCACACACAAAAGCGTGTCGCTCAGAGCACAGCCCGGGCGCCACATGTTGCCACAGGATAATACACATTCATACACTACACGCTCGAAAGCTTTCTCAGCAAGTGGCAGCAATGAATCAGAGGGTCGGGGCGGAGATGGTCGAGTGGTTAAGGTGTCGGGCTATGGGTACCAAAAGTCCCGGGTTCGACTCTAGCGCCACTCAGGATATTTCCCAATCCCGAGGCCCACCGGCGAAACAGTGTGGGCGGCGCCATTAGCCGTGTATGTGCATAAAGTGTGTCGTGAGCCAACCAATAAACAAACAAACAGAGGGTCGTTTGGTATATTTGGAGGAGCCTTTTTGCCACCCTTATGAAATACTTGAATGATGTTGGCATGTTTCCTTAGGTCGAGAAATTCATCTGATGGCACGGACTGATTAAATATTTTGTCAGTGAAGTTGTGAACTCGCTGGCACATTCTCTCATGATGCGTGCTCTGATGTTATTTGGCTGGCATGCTTCGTGTGCTGGCGCACGACCCGCAGTGTCCCTGTCACCGTGTGCGCAGACGCGACGACGGTGGGTAAGTGTCAATGTCATACGCGGGGGCCGCCACTACATTTTACACGTCAGGAGCGGTTAACTTAGCAGATAACTCGTCATTCAGAACTGTCGCGCATGTCGCGCTCCAAGCCACACAACACCAGCTCACCATTGATGCTGAAGAGTTTCGGTGGCAACATCGACCACAGCCACCGCATGTCTCCCGGTGGTGGTTCCGGTGGCAATACGGGATTGATGTATTTCCAATGATCCACCGTATTCTTTGTGTATCCCATTGTTTGGCCTGCAATACGCTGTAATTTACAACCGTGTTACGTTTTGATTATATTTGGTACCTTTTATATTATATTATATTTGGTACAGATCGGGCACCACTGTTGCCAAACATTGCCCGATCTGTTCGTTTGAACTGAATGGCGGCTCTATGGCACAAGAGAGGGAACAGAACAATGTCTACATTTTAAGACGACTTTCAGACATGATTTCAATAATAAAAATCAGTAAATTTCGTCTTTCATGTTAAGCATTTAATGAAAAAAGCATCCTTTGAACTTTTACATAGCCCAGGGGTGAAGCATTTCATGGATATATATATATATATATATATATATATATATATATATATATATATACGCATATTTCTAAATAATTATAGCGTCTTCCCTATCACTCGTATAATTTTCACAACTTCCATGAATCACAAATTAACAATTGTAACAATTGTATTTCTGAAATAGCCTTAACCACGGCCATAGAAACACTTCCCTGTCTCAGCCATGCCCAGCCCGGCCTGTATTCTTTTGGTCAATTTCTCTTCCACTCTGGGAGTGTAGATAGGAAACGAAAACTTAGCATGCGCCACATGAACGTGAAGATAGCTTCCAGCTTTTTGCATCTAAATGCACTTATTCTAAGCTGATAAATTATCACGGTCCTGTGATACATCACTCTTAGTTTGAGAGCACGTCCGATCTAAAGCGCCGTTAGTGCGCGTGCTTCCCATGAATATCTACACCAGCTGAATGTGATGAAGAGCTTCCACCAATAGAAATAGCCGTTACATTCACTGGTTGTTTGCTCCCTCTTGGCGCGCCAATGCTTTCTGGTTGTGTGTGGTGCAAACACAATAATGCCTGGTTTGACGTAATGCATTTTTGTTCAAAAGGGGTGGGCCCCACCCCACCCCACCCCACCCCACCCCACCCCACCCCACCCCACCCCACCCCACCCTACTACACCCCACCCATTTAGTTATATGCTGCATCTCATTTTGGGTGTCTGATGGAAAGAATGACAAAAAGACCACTTAGTCCCAACAATAATCATTCCAAAGCTCCACACCTGCCAAAATTACTGCACGATGTGCGTCGGTACATCTCAAGATTACATGCTCATTACGCATAAACACTGATTACACAGATTACATGTGAAAATGCCAAACTGCCGCATTTATCCCGTACCCATACAAGAAAGGAAAAGTGATCAAAACCGACAGGTGTCATGCCAACAATCATGCTCGCAACAAACGCCCTCAATTATCACAACAAACACAGGCGATTCGGGGCGGTATTGAACGTGAAAAGGGTACACAGCGCATAAGACTGGGCTCCAACAATGGGCTTCAAAATCGTACAGAATGTATCACGAATTACATGTTTAGTCAGCATACATCAATAAATAGAAGAGAAAATAAATAAAATAAATTATAACTATAAGGAAATGGGAGATAGTCGACGTTTTCCACCAATAAAACTGGCGGACAAATTTCAAAACTGGAGGAGACAAATTAAGTCTTTTCCGAAACTGGGGGAAATGTCCCACTCCCACCCAGGTACTCGCTTAAAATACTTTGAGTGTGGAACCGTGTCCACCGGCTATTGCGGGGGCCATCGTCACCTTCCAGCTGACTGGCCACCGCGGAAATGCTAAAGCAGTTGGAAGATCCCGTGACTGTCGGGGCCAGAGCGCGACTGGAGGGCAGGGTTATGACTGCGGAAACGCGGCTCTGCAGTCAACATGTTAGACCAGTCACTGCTCCCCCCCCCCCAGAACCGACCAACTTTGACACATACATGGTGACACACATGGGTGACACACCCATGTGTGCCACACATCAACAATTGAGCTGCAATTGCCAAATACATTTAACACTTCGACGATAATTCCTTTCGTATTTCCTATATTTCACGAATGCTAATCACTAAAAACAGCACTATCAGTGATATTGTGTGGAAGGTCTGGCAAATCCAGTGGCGCAGCCAGGATTTTCTTACTGGAGGCCCAACCAAAGCAAAATATCATGAAACACATGAAACGCTTTCTGTGAGCGAAGCGCGTTGATAAGTTCTGATTTTGCGTGGTGAAAGTCCTGAAATTTCATGTTTCATTTAGTGGTATTTTTGGTCACAAAGGGGGACCGGGCCCCCATGGTCCCCTTCCTCTTGGCTACGCCTCTGAGCATATCTATGACTTACTGCATCTATGTAGCAAGTCATAGATATGCTCATAGTCATATCATATCTATGACTATGCATCCATCAAAGGTCAGACTTGCAAAAGCAAAAAGGTCAAAACAAATATGCCAGTTTGTTTTAGCAGATACAGCAGTACAATATGACTGAAAACAGACGAAATTGACCAATGCATGTCATAATACTAGCATTGTAGAACATTGTATTCAGACCCTGCACCAATAGTGTTGTTTTTTGTGCATGGCTGTATAATCAATGCAAGCACATCATCTTATTCAATCTGTGTTAAATGAGAATGCAAGGAAAAATAAGCTTCTCTCAGAAGTAATTATTTCTCAACTGTTAGGATTTCATAGTTAACAGCAAACTAGCAACAGAATCACCTCTTCAAATATGTGGCTTCTTACTTCATTCATAATCCAAAGAAAACAGTAGAATACAGTCATGGACAAGGTATTCATTCACATTTACCGTATGTAGCACAGTACACAACACATGTAAGACTTTCACCATTATGTTATTAGATTAAACATTCAAAGCTAAATATTGTTCATTCTTTAAACTTCACCTTATTGCAACTTCTATTGAATGATCAGATTATTCATGCTACAACCAGTGCTTGGGCCGTTTTAGTTTAGTCTTCGCACTACACTCTTTGATATTAAGAGGATTTAGTGTTAGCTGTAAGATAGCAATGATAAAATATCAATTGTCGGATCGCTAATGAATACATTGCGAACAAAAATAACCTTCAGACATCATTATGCATCCAATAAATGAACTAAAACCAAACAAACCATCACCGTCACAATTAATTCTTTTTGAATAGTGCAATCACCATACAAGGTTTGAGCAAAGACATAAGTGCTGAAAAACATGTGGCATTCGTCGATAGTTGTATTCTTTCTTCTTGTTTACCCACTGCGTGTGGTAGGTGCAGAGTATAAACAACCCCGACAATTTCCGAATTTGCATGTTAAATATTAGCCAAAGCGAGGAAGTTCCTATGACTTAAGTAAGGTAAGCGTATTTGTTTCATGTACTTAATGCAATTGCATTGAGAAGACCATCATGAAAATGTGTCATCGATATAAGCTTCAATGATCGAAAATGACTCATGTTCGTTTCGGCTCGCTTCACAATCAACTTCTTCGTTGGTTGACATTCTGACCCGTGGGCATTCTGACCCTATACGAACCCAATTCCTTCCACAATTTGCCATTATTTTGTCATTATTGGCCAAACAACAAAAAACCGCATCCCAAGCTTCCACATTGGTATGTGATGCCATGAGATGAAGGGACAGGAAAGGTAATTCCACAAATTTGAGCAGAGCGTAGCATAGTTATGTGAAAAATATAACTTCAATCACATCGTGTCAAACCAATTTGAACTAATGCATAGCCAACCGCATACAATATCGAAAATGGTCACAAGACATCATGCATAGTTGCATTAATGACATCACGAGCTATCGCTTTCTTTAACAAATTGCTATGCTACCTTCTTTTCATCCATGCTTGTTTAATGATGTAAATGCATTGTGATGATTACATGGGGCATGTTGGCATTCATTTCAATAGCTGGTGCCTTTTAGGTTTATTTTTGTGCATGGTAATCATTGCCATCATTGGGGGCAGGGGTACGCCCGATGGTTTCGCCTTCTGGGCTCTATCCTCTGATAGCTGTATGGGGTTTCTGTCCCACCCTCGGTTCCCCACCCTGAAGCCTAGATCTACACAACTCCTATTGCGGTAACAATTACCACACCCGGGATTACCTGGAGCCGCCATTGGGTAACATAGAGATTCAATATGCGTTGATGTCCCATGTCACTCCATAGTGACGGAGAGTCGCTCCAGAGTAGGTCGTCACACACGCAAAGTCCCTCAAGTGCGTTCGTCGCCGTTCTTTTGGTTGCTATTGACACTATCGCTCATGTGAGTAGATCGGTCTTCTGCGGTCGCCATTTTGTCGGACGCAATAAACTGGGTCGTTACATGACGTCCCTGCGATCTCCCCATCGGGTACAGTGGTGAGGGCGTCGATCAGTGGGACTCTTGTAATACGAACAGCAATCATATCGCATTCAAAGCACTGAGAAGATTGTTTGATGCACATCGAGTTGCCAGATTTACATAACATTCTCACGCGAAGAATACTATACGAAAATGTTGTTCCAATGATTTTCAATGGAAAAAATTTATCTCCCAATAATTGCACTAAGAAAATTTCGCTACGAACAGACGCGATTCGAATCGAATCGCGAACATTCGATTCGGATCGAATCGAATTCGAATATTGCATATGCTTAGCATATGCAAGATTCCGTGTTGTCTCGTGATAAGGTGCCAGCTGGGGTTGAGTGGTGAGGTTGTCGGCACCGGTGTTGCCGGTGCCGACAACCTGTTGCACCAGGGTGACAAGGGTGAGTCGGCAGTCGTAAAGCCGTTGTGACACCGAGCGCGTTGACCACCGACAGGAGCGGACAGGACAGGTTCGGAGCATGACAGGACTGTGCCGTCTCGTCCGCCGGACCCGTGCCGGCAGCGGGCGGGCGGCTCTGCGGCCGCCGCCGCCGCTGACCCGGCCACCACACTGACCTGCGAGAAGGTACTGGCCCACTGCTGCTGCATGCTGCGTCCGGCTGCCACCGCTATCGGTGACGTCAGCACAGCGCGCCCGTGCACGTGGCGATTTTTGCCGCGGCGGCGGTCGATGCGGCGCAGTGGCCGACTGGCGGTGATTTTTACCGCGCCCGCGGCGCGGCGCGGCCGGCGGCGATTTTTGCGCGCGCCGCCGCCAGTGGTGTTGGCGCCACGCGGTGGCGGTTGGGGCGGGGCCAGCGTTGTCCTACGGCGCGGGGGAGGGGCTCCGGGTGCCAGCTGCTGCCTGGCTGTGGAGAGACTGGAGGTAGCAAATGTAAGGGCCGAAAGCCCGGACAGAAATCCTGGCCAGGACCGGCGAATTTTTTGACTGGTCTTAGAATTTATACCGGTCTTTCAACCTATCTTTCAGGTGATATTTTTCCATGCTGAATACCAATACAAACTTTTGTAAACAAACCGAATGATTAAAAAAAAAAAAAAAAAAATTTTTGGGGGGGGGGGGGGAAAAAAAACTTTGGGGGAAAAACCCCCCCCCCCCCCCCCCAAAACCCCCCCCAAAACAAAAAAAAAAAAAAAAAAAAAAACCCCCCCCCAAAAAAAAAACCCCCCCCCCCCCCCCCCCCCCCCCCCCCCCCCCCCCCCCCCCCCCCCCCCCCCCGGGGGGCGGGGAGGGGGGGGCAATGATGATAATCGACATGCATTTTGTCGGGCCCATTTCAATATTACAGCCAGCAAGTGTATCATATAGATACACTGAACAATTCGATGGTAAATACTAAATATTTACAAGATTATTGGCATGGTAATTTCTGAAAACCCCAGGTTATCGATGATAGTGGTTGATAGCTTAATTATGCAGCTTCCAAAAGTTAGCCTTGGAACTACAATCAAGCCCAAACAATGCCAGTTGGTTTCACAAGATATTACACAGTAGAATATGTCTGGATCAATTTAAAATGCACCTACAATATAATATATTGTAGCACATTGCATTAGGATTATGCACCAATAGCATTACTTATTGTGGATGGCTGTATACGCAATGTAGATCAATTCCTTTAAAAAATGCTCTACGATACTGCCAGCAAAAACAAGCATTACGTAAATAATTAATTATTTGTATATTGCCAGGCTTACGTAGTTACATGAAACGTCCAAAACTATGCTGCATTTTTTAACGCACAGCTTAATACTTTCCTTTCAATTCCAAAGAATGCAAAATTGTCATCATGGACGAGACTTGATTCAATCATCTTCACCTAATTTATAACATGCTGCACATCACATCTAATACGTGCATCATTCTTTTACTAAACCCACAATTCAAAACTCAATAGTATTAATTCTTCAAACTTCACACAACATCCTCCTTCATATAATCCATATTTCATAATCCGACTGCCTGCCGTACAGTCGATTGCCGCGAAGATTTCGTCCTCATTCTACACTAATTTATATTAATATAATTTGGTGTTAATTATCAGTGAACGCTTTCAGAGCACGACCAACTATCGAAGAGTGTCACCAATCGAATAAATCAAAGCGAACCAAAGACCCAACAACATGATTACCTTCCATTAATTACTGCCACTATCATTCAAGGTTTGATTAAAGACTTTGTCTCGAACAGAAATGTAACTTTCGGACTCTTCTTTTTTAGCCCATTTAGTTTAAGTAATAGCCGAAATGATGCAATATTATTGAATGCAAGCGTATTTGTCTAGTGTAATTCAGGTAAGTGTATTTATGGGATATTATACTGACGATGTATTATCAATCGATACCTGAATAATTGAAAACGATTAAAGGTCAGGTCGGTCGTCGTTTCACAGACCACTTCTTGCTTGCTGAACACTCTGACGCTTAGACATTCGGAACCTGTGCCAACAAAATTCCTTCCAGGATGTTATTAATGCGCCATTAACTCATGAACAAAAACAACCTCCTCCAAAGCTTCGATCTTGATTTGTGATGTTGATGAGTATGGGACGTCACGGGAAAAGAGATATGAAAGGTACGTATATAAAGATGAATGAAGCTTGCCAGAATGGTGCTTGAAAAAAATGCATGAGCTGAAATCATTCCTAAATAGTTTAACTTTATCGACAAGCAACCGTATCCCACAGCAAAATTGTCCATGAGATTCACGGTGTATAATTATAATACGCCACCAGTCGATGGTCGCATTCTTGTAGATGTTTGTATGCCATCTTCTCGTGGGTCATCTTTGATCGTCATGCGTTTCCAGCGTAGGCTGGGCGACTAGTACCTGAAGTTTTTTTGCAACGTTATTGCTGTGCATATGAGGCGGGCTAGACTGCGAGAAGTTGAGCCCTTGTGATGAAGATGTGGAAGTGCACACATTCCAGATTTTCACCATCGCTCAGACAAGGGCCAATGGAAAAATGGAGGGAGGATGGAGAGAGGGGAAAGATCAATTGGGGTGGGGAGGAGAAGGGAGGAGGAGGTGGGAACAAGAACGTAGGATATTTTATGATTATTGTTATTACCTAAGTTAACTGTATTTCTTTCGCATAAGCTTTGCACCTGGCCGAAAGTTCCTTATGCCTGCTTGATTATTTACGCTTTATTTCTACTATATTCTTTACCATGCACCTATTGCTTCTTTCTGTCTATATCAATGTAATTTTGTGGATGTCTCACATCCGAAATCACTTTGGATCAAGCGAGCTTCGAATGCGCTGCATGCTTGATATATGCTTACTTACATTATACATAATACATGCTTGAAGGCGCTTGGCTTGGCGCTAGGCCTGGCTCGTATATAAGCACACTCTAGGCAATACCCCTGTGACTGATACACCAGAAGAATGGACTTCGCTGGCCATCTGGCAACTGCACTCTCTCGTTCAGCGCCTAATATTGATAACTGAAGCGTTCAGTATTCTGCTTCCATTAATTTTGTTTAAAATCAGTTAATGTGAATTGGATTATCTTGGAGAAATGTTAGAGATGCATGTGTATTACCGATAGTATCTGAAAGCACATACCTTTGTGGAAATAGTCAAATCGCCCAAGGCAATCAAACATGTGCTATGTTTCTTAACACGCGCCTTGGACGGGGGGGGGGCGAAATCCGCCCACCCCTCCGGTTTTTCGTAGATAACTCCAGATTTTACCGGCCGATATGCACCATTGTTTGTGTACCTGCCAATAAATGATCGGCGCGTTGTATGAAGTAAGAAAAATGAAAATTGACCGAAAATTTTTCGAGTCAGGGGTCGCTAAAGTCAAAATAATTTATTAACGCCAGATCACAAATATCGTCGCTGATGCGCTTCCCGTATATTAGCAAAAATGAAGTGTTCTTGGCAAAACTAGCGACTTGTTTGATGTACATTGTCATGCAACATTGTTCCAGAGTCATGTCAAGTCACCGAGGTCAAGTCAGGTCAGGTTCATAACAGGTTAACACACGCCCCAGAGGGGGTATGGCGAAATCCGCCAATCCTTCCGATTTTTCCTACATAATTCCATATTGTACCGGACGATATTCGCCATATTTTTCGCGTACCTGCTTAGAAATGACTGGCGCATTGCTAAAGCAAGAAAAGTGGAAATCTGCCGAGAAGTTTTCAAGTTAGGAGCCGTTAAAGTAAAAACAATTCGCAGCGCCAGACCACAAAAATCGGCGCTGATGCGCCTCCAGTATATTGGCAATAGGGAAGTGTTCTTGACAACACTAGTGACTTGTTTGATGTATATTGTTATGCTATATAATTTAAAAGTCATGTTAGGTCGCCGAGGTCAGGTCAGGTCAAGTTCATGATAGGCTATTGGAACCAAACTTGGTCAACTGGAATGTGTCATAAATGCAAATGACTGTCATGCGATTGATGTCACTTTACATGTTACTCCCTATACATCCCGAAATATACTGTTTGTCATTGTGTGCCTAAGCATTTCCATACTTTATTCATGTATTTCTCTTTATTTGCGAAGCCGATTGTGCCGAGCCGCCCAACGGAGCAGTCGGGATGGGAGCCCGGTTCCGGTAACTGGAGCAGGTAATGACCTAATAAAGTGCTCCTATATAGGTGACCTGAGGTCAAGGTAAAATGGCGGATCTGACATCTGTATTGCATCATTGGTAATGTCCAAAACATCATTAATGCCAACTTTGGAGCATTTAAACACAACCACAGCGATCCATAACAATGACAAGCCAAGCCACGCAAAACCAGAAAATTTTGTTATTTTGACCTCATTTCACCTTGAAGATATTGACCTAATGTTATGAACTCTGCACACAATAGAGTTCACTATCGTGCCCATCCACCCTGTGAATTTCGTTGCTCTGGCCTTCATAGGAGCTGAGATCTTTGGGGGCGGAATCCCCCCCCTCCGTCGTTGTTTAGGACCCTGGCGTGTTAATGTGCATGATGTGTGTGTAGATTAAAATGAATTATTATTGCTGTGACCGTCTTGGTTGACTCGGGTCGGGTCCGTTCGGCCCGACCCGGGCCGGGCCTCATCGCTCATGTGAACTCTTATTGTTTTTTTTAAATACGAAAGTAACACAATGTGCAAGCTTAAAAACTTGGCAGTTAAGGGAATGGCCAGCATTTGGTTGACCCGGACAATTTGCATCGCTTGAGTGAAGTACCATTGAAGAAGAAATGGCAGGTGCCCTGCGTCAGTCGGTCCCGAAATCCTCTCTTCAACCGGCATATTTTTTGTTTGGTTTTCCTCATAACTCATCAGCAGTTGCATCAAACATTTGCGCAGTTCGGAATTAGTTAGCTTGAATATGCTTAAGTTTAAGCTAATTCTTGATTTCACATAGTGGGAACGGAACATATAGCGGAGTTCAAAGATGGATAGCGATTAGGGATCTTTTAGTTTCGCGAGGTAGCATTCGATTTCTTTCTCAGGAAGGTGATTGCACACAATTTGACCTTCATTTGCAGTCTTAAAGCTGCATGTAGATGTGATTAAGAACTGCTGATGCTATCTGGATTTTCACCGTTTGACACCAGCATACAAACCTAACTTTGTTGAAGTCGGGGAGGTATCTGTGTAGGTGAAGAGAAACGTTGCCTGAAGCAGAACTATTGCACCTACAATCCAGCTGACAACACAAAATTATTATAATGGATTGAATTTATTTTTGTTTAAACCCTCACCACCTATAGGCTTCCTGGCTTAAAAGCTATTTGTCACTATATTTACGACGGAACCGGATGGCTCATTGAACACGTTTACCCATTGGTTTAGTATATCAATTCGGTCTTCATCTCGCTCAAAAAGAAATGGCATGATGTATCCGAAATCTATCCTGCGTCAACAAAGCATTTGGGAGAGTACATTCGTGCCACCAGAAGGGTACGGGGACAAGGATATTAAGACACAATACATTGAGAACTGTGGATGATGAAATGGTCGGTGTTCTTAAACCATGGCGATAAACTAGTAATTGTAGCATATGTGTTGGGATAGACCGACAAAATATGTGTCTCTGCGTCATGGGCAGAGGCTCACGGAAAGCGTCACCGCCTTGACGTCTAGACATTTCCATTGTTATCAGAAAACATGCTATGCTCTATAATCGAGTTGTCCGCATCTCGGCAAGACGTGCTGATGTATCATCTACGCCTCCGGCGTAGAGCCGCTGCAAAATGTCCTGGCGCGCCTGGCAACGTGGCGAAGGTTGGCTCGACGCGTCGTCCCTCTGGCTCCTGCGAGAACAATAAAAAGCGGCGCAAAAACCCGCCTGGCCGCGGCGTTTCAGATCGCGTTAACCATCAGCTGAAAAGTGTTTGGACATCGCTACCCACCCTCGCTCTTCTGAACCGCATCATGCCCTTTTTGCAGGGTGCTCATATTCCGAAAGAATAATTAGGACGAGTTTCATGTGAAGCAGGAAGGAAGCAGTCACAATTTTTGATAAAGATTTTTGACATATTAAATGACGTCTGGAGAGGCTCGGGTTTTGCGTGGTCGGATTTTTCCCCGGTCCAGCTGAGGAAGTATGACACTAATGGTCGGGGTTGACAGCCAGCTGGGGCGTCGTGATGGCGTCAGCAACCTAAGCGCAAGAACTGGGTTCCGGCCACCTGACTAGCTCACCGAGATAGTCATCTCTATTGTCGAACACTTATATAGAAACCACTAAAAATTGTCGGCTTTGCTTCTTTTATATTACCCTGTTTCATTTTTGTTTGCGAATATCGATAGCGAACATCAGTGAAAGTTTGTCAGCAAATCCGGCGTTGTAAGTGGCGTTCCCAAGCATGCAAAACCAATGGAAATGGAGCAAACTTAATGTTCGCATCATGTGCGATGGTGACAAAGCATGGTTCGAGTTTCTTCGAGCGCTTCTATTTAGCCCCCGGCTGGGAGGGTCTGTTGGCAACTGGCCCGATGACGCTGGAGATGAGCTACCGGGCAGCTGTGTCGGTGTACTGACAGCACGTTAAACCATCGGCCAAAATGTTGTCGTTTAACTGAAAGTTATGGATTGTGCAGTGGGGTTAGGTTCACGGAACAAGCTGTGCTTAGAAATGGGGCCCTGGTTCATAAAGCCGCCCAGCAATAATTCGGACTGAACTTCTATAAAAAAAGAAAGAAGAAATTTGCTCCCTAGATCGCTGATTTAGCACTAGGCTGCAAAATATAATTTGTGAGGGTGTCAGGACAGCTAAATCTAAGGAAGCCGTACACATTCCATGATTTTCCGTTTCTTGTCCTTGCCAAGTTTCCCTCACTTGGCATTCTGTTCGGCTATCGTAGAACGGTTCCGGGATAAAGCTCGTGTAGGACACCCGATTTGCGGTGTCGCCTAGAGATTCTTTGACTCACCCCAATAATGTCCAGCCGATGCCCGTCGCCTCAATTGTGTCCAGCCGGTGCCCGTGGGCCGGTGCCTTCACGGACGATGTCATAGCTCAGTGACCTGACATGACTTGGGTTAATTTCTTTTTTTTCGAAAGATGCGCAAATAATGTATCATCATATATGCCAGCTTTCATAATGTTTCTACTCGCTGTTACCTGGTAGTAAAGATATACACAAAAGGGTGTCAATAAACCCAATGTTAGCTCACATTGAACGATATCATCGAGCATTTTCAAACTAGCCAGCGGACTGCGCTCGTGGTATAACGCAAAGGTAGAAGGTGTCTCCCTGGTGAATAGCATACGGATAATCCGCTGTTTCAACGCATTATTTCCGATTTGGTCATTTGTTAAAATGTACCAATCCATGGCAACACTGGCGGCCCCAGACTATAAACAAATGATCCCGGAACATCAAGTAGTCACAAGTTAATTCACATTTCGTAGGTGTTCTCCGAGATTTTCAAACATACAGCGTTATAATTTCACCCATGCTTCATCAATTTCAGAGAAGAAAGAAAAATAAGATACACTCTACTGAGCACGGCAGTTGATTCAATACCTTTCTCCGGACATGTGCTGCTGATGAAACTGGGATGGGAACACAATGGGAACGATAGTTTTTTTTTCTGGAACTAATTGGATGCATTAATACGTTCAATACCCTTACTTTTGAATTCGAAGGCTGTGCAGTTCTGGGTGATAAAATGTGGTTGATGGGGTAGGATTGGTGCTGGTAGGTAAGTTGGATGATTATTATACATGGGGAATTGTGCTCGTAAAAGGTGTGCCCCATGTTGGATTTAGAATCTGTCTTCTAGCATACCGTGCTGAAGATACCCCTATTACTCTGGCACTTGAACTCAGGACATTGCATCAGTTAGTAGGCTCCAGTCTTTTTTCTCTTCTTGTAATATTTCCCATGTACAGAGTTAACTTAAACTGATTGCTATGGCCCATATTACGCCGTACTGCTTTGAATTCTTGATTTCCACCCCTTCCTTTCATCTCATCAGTGACACCAGTTCCATGCCAACAGAGATAGCGTGGTGACATTTAGAATATATATTTTTTAACAAAATGAACGTCACAACGTACCAGATGACAGCACAGCAGCGCAAAAAAACAATGGTGCAGAAGCCAGCCAGGCGAAGGCAGTGCGTGTCCGTTACCTTGAACGACTGGACCACGGGTGGCAGCGCGCCCCCAGGCGCCGCCGCCGTCAGCTGACTCCCCAGCTGAGGATCAGCCGCCAGCTCGCGGCCCAATTCCGGCCACAAATTGGGGTGAGTGAGCAGCTGGGGCTGTCTTTTCGCGTAGCTATCCAGCTCGGATTGTCTCCTGAGGAAACTGGCTAGCTCAGATTGTTCTTCAAAATGATTTGCCGGGTGGTCTTCTCTCTTGAGAACAGTGTCCGGTTGGAATTTCCTCTTTAAGTGGCCACCGGCCCGGCACATATCTTCGGGCACGTGTCCCTGGACGTCCAGTGCAGACGGCCTACTCACGCGGCCTTCCACCTGTGAAGCTGAACAGCTGCTGGACACGCCGCCCAGCTGCAGCTCGGCCCTGAGCTGCTGCACGACAGCTGCCGCGCCCAGATGCCAGCCGACCGTGCAGCGCAGCTGCTCCAGCCACAGCGCGTTGGCGGTCTGCCGGCGGCCGTCCATGGCGACCGGCTCGACCGCACTGACGCCGCACGGACCACCGCCGCCGCGTCGGTCTGCCGCCGTCGCGTCGTGACCGGCGGCGCGTCGGTATCGGCCGCCGCGGCGTCGGTCTTCGGCCGCCGTGTCGTAGCCGATGCGCGCCACCCGCCGCCATAGCTGCCCGGACTCGCTCTGTGGCCTCTCGGCGGCTGCTGTATGACCGCTCTGTTGTGGTCGCGCTATGGCCACTCGTTGGCTTCTGTGGTGCCCCTGTGTGGCCACTGTGCCCCCGCTGTGTGGCCGCTGTGAGGCCACTGTGTGGCCGCTCTGTGCCCGCTGTGTGGCCACCGTGCCCCCGCTGTGTGACCGCTGTGTGGCCGCTGTGAAGCCGCTGTGTGGCCGCTCTGTGCCCGCTCTGTGCCCGCTGTGTGACCGCTGTCAGGCCGCTGTGTGGCCGCTCTGTGCCCGCTGTGTTGTCGCTGTGTGGCCGTTGTGTGGCCGCTCTGTGCCCGTTGTGCTGCCGCTCCATGGTCGTTGGATGGGCGCTCTACGGTCGCTCT
Source organism: Imbricaverruca yamaguchii (assembly GCA_034440575.1). NCBI lineage: Eukaryota > Metazoa > Arthropoda > Thecostraca > Neoverrucidae > Imbricaverruca > Imbricaverruca yamaguchii. Next base: position 200,051 of record JAOTOL010001399.1, read on the forward strand.
GTGGCTACTCCAAAGCTGCTGATGAGACTGAATGGCGTTGTGACCGCTGTGCAGCAGCTGTGTTGCCGCTTTGTTTCCGTTATTGACCCATGTGTGACTATTATGTGACAACTATATTACATAACTATGGTACATCTAATACGCCTCAGGGTTCATTTCGACACAACATGTTCGATATATTTCAATTTTCCCCCGGCTTGCCTCTGTGCCTACGCTTTGAGCGGCCCGCAAGGGCCCATCAAAGCGGATGCTTGGAGGGATTCTCAGATCCGTGAGGTGGGAGGCAGCTGCCGCCTTCGTCCCCCTCTCCCTATTGGCTACGTCATTGACTTTATTAGCATGAGGCCCCCCATGGGCTTAGAGGCCCTTTGCGTTGCACCGGGAACCCTGCTCCTCGGCCCAGGTCATCTCCGTGTTGCGGGGGTCATCTTCATCGGCCTAAGACCTGCCGTCAGTTCTAGGCTCCTCCCTACCAGCGTCCGCCAAAACTGAGCCATGGGCCCTGCATGTCCGACCCGGGACTCCCTCCGTCGTTTCATGAACATACTTTTACTGCTAATGGCCCTTGTACATACCACGGAAGTTACTAACGTAATCAAACATTTTTTAGGAGAATGAGCATAAGAACAAAAAATCAAAATGAGTAGCACACCGATAATTTTCGCTTTCTGCACAAGGACCATGCTAGATTGTTGCCATATATGCTGCTACGATATTATTGAGAAGAGGTGTGCTCATTTTGTATCCAAGTAAGCTTCTTAAATAGTACAGCTTCTGTACCGAATGTCGTGACTAAGTTGCCATGATTTACTACCTCTGGGCAGTGGTCTGGGTGCATTTGAGTGCTAACTATGTGAGTAGAGGTAGAACAGCGGAATCTGCAGGCGGGATCGTGCAGGACTCTGACGGCCAGGCCAGCTGCCAGCCGGAGGTCGGAGGGGAGACGTGTCACGGGCCCTTCTCCCCTCCGTTCCAGGGGTGACAGCAAGTGATGAGTGATACTCTGAAGCACCGCAACAGTTAATCATAGCATAGCCAAGCTTTTGTGAGGAAAATGACGAAAATGCTATAAATATTTTGATTTTCGTCATTAGCTTTTGATCTTTTGCTTATTTGCAGGGTAACAAATCTTTTGGGAATTTCACACATAGCTAGATGTTCGTCGCTGAGAGCTCGTGTAGCAGCGGATTTGTGGCAGTTCTCGTCAAGCAAATATGTCGTTTTAGCATCGCACAGGTGTAGCGTTTGTTATTAATATCTGTGACGTCCATGATATACGTATGTGACATGTGATGTCTGTATACCAGCACGAGAAGGGCAACAGTGCAGTGATAATCCACCATCCAAATTCGTTATAATTAAACATTATGCATTCTGCATCCGGGAGCGGTGAGGTAATTATCTGAACAGGACCCTTCCTTTCTCATGGTCTTCCCCATCACTTTCCCACAACTCGTCGAAATTCAGGCATGTATGTATGCCTGTTGGATGCGACTTGGCATGATTGGACAAATGTATCCAATGTCACGCTTCCCCATAGGCTGCTGCAATCGTCAACATTACCTTTTGACCTGACCAGGGCGGACTCGACATGCAGAGGCCGTCCTTGTTTGCCGGTGCCCCGCCCACTCGAAGCGGTCGCCATGCCAACGCATATCCTCGGTTCAATAACCGCGAAAAGTCCGGGCGACAGGCGTGGAAGGGTGACTTGGGAGCTTACAGTCTGCCCCCTCCAACTTCACGCTGGGTTCCCCGACCAGTGGGTGGAGCAGCTACAGGTGCCACTGTCGCTGGCATAGGACCTGGCGATGCCAGTGTGGTGACGAACACTGCAGTCGATCGTGGTGGCCCGGCCACTGCCAGCGCCTAGATGACTTGGAGCGGCTGCCCGGTGACCGTCTGCCATGTTGAACTGGATGAGCAGGGGCGTCGCCAGGACGGGGCACGGGGGATGCGTCCTAGAACATGACACACATTGGCATTTTGGAAATCCGGTCTGATCCATATCCCCATGGACGAGTCCAATCCGTGTCCATATCCGTACCAGATGCAGATATCCATTCGTCTCCAACCCATGTGCAAAAATGCTAAATAATTAAGACGTGATTGAGTACATACACACACACACACACACACACACACACACACACACACACACACACACACACACACACACATATATATATATATATATATATATATATATATATATATATATATATATATATATATATATATATATACATACATATAATATTTATTTCTATATCTATATAACGTGGGCTATCTGAGGGCCCTTCATCCGAACTGGGCCTGCAGCGGTGAGGAGCCTCTTGTTCCAACTAGGGCACGTGAGCATCCTGTCGGCGGCGGATCCAGGGAGGGAAGTTTGGGAATATGCACCCACTCTCCTATGGAAGGGGGTGCATATTCTCCTTCAACCAGGAAAATGCGTCCATCCGCGAAAGCTCGAGTGCGCCTCAACCCCCAGAATGTTTCAGCCAGAAGAGCCCCTCGGCAGGAAGGGCACCGCTAAGGGTACTCAAGCTACTGGCGCCACTCCAGACACGTGTCTCCTCTCACAGATGACGCCCCAGCCTGGTCATTCCCAATGACGCCTCCTGGAATCGCTCTGCCTATCGTGGCAGCTATGGGTTTCCTGTGGCGGCTATGGGACCTCTTATGACGACAGTGGGCCTCCTATTGCGGGCTAGGGGTGCGGTCAGATCATTTCAGGCGATCTCCTGTGGTTACCTTTTAGAAACTCTCCTGTCACTGAGGGGAAGAAGCTATGGCGCACTTATCCCCCTCGCCCCTTGACTATCCTTTCTTCAGCTCTTGAACGAGGGTGACAACTTGACGAGCTAAAATGGACGGTAGAGGGAGCCTACCAATATCGTGGAAAATCTCTTTATTTTGGATGCGCTTGGCTGTCAGTCTGCTGGAAACGGCACATTGTTAGACGGGAAGATGGTTACTGGGTCATTTAGGATACATTTTGCCAAAGCTGAAGAATAGGTCTGTGAATTGATGTACGTCAAAGTAATATATATTGCCATAAAACATGCAACATAGCGTAGAGAAAATTGGTAAAATTGCATGTAAACCAATGGTGAAAGGAAGCCTTGAAGCCTGCTACCAAACCACCTTCGTGGGGCCCAATTACGGCCTCATTAATGGGTGTGTGGTATGCTCTAGTTTCCATAATATAATACTGTGCCTCTTTAAGATGCCCCCGTTGTAAATCTTCATCGATTTATTTATTTATTTATTTATTTCACGATACATGCACTCCACGTAGTGGCTATTATGGACAGTCTGGGTATAACTCAAAATATTTACAAAGAAAGGATAGATTTGTGGTCAATAGTGGGAGCAGATGCGCAGTAAACATTCGTACACCAACATAATACAATATCCATATCACCATCTGCACTACACACGCCGTGCTTGCAGCGCGAGCTGTAAACGAGAAGTTTATAGAAGTGATAGGAAAGCGATGGCCTAAAGGTGAGTTCATAGTGTACACACATACATTGTGTAAGTTTTTTTGTGACTAGTGTTGTTCGTGGAGATGAGCTAGTGCATGTTTCTTCAGGTTAGGACAGCCTCGATGTTTTTGTTTCAGTAGGAAGTTTGTAATAGTGGAAGACAGACGAATAGAGACATCTCCTGCGGCCAGCCTCTTTGTGTATGACTGGCAAGTGCAGGTGGTCGTCTGCATGTTTGTGACAGTTTCGCAGGGTAGAGTTTATAGTGATTTGACGGGAAATGTGCATTGGCTGACCCGTCAAAATGATCTTGTGGAGCAACGTAAGGCTGTGAACTAGATGCAGATCAGCTGCGGTGAGGAAACCCAACTCGTTACGGGCATCAGAAATATAATCATATTTCCGTAGACTTGACACGACTCCAGTGGCGAAGTTAATGATCTTATCTAGCCTGTGGATCTTTGCTGCCGATCCGTTCCCGTAAACAGATAAGCAGTAGCGGATATTGGACATAACTAGGCTATTGACTGTAGTGAAGAGGGTACTGGTGGGCAGATGGCTCAGTACCATAATGGATCAAGTGCACTTGCGGACCACAACAGCTACATGGGAATCTTACGACATGTGGCAATCAAATGCAACCCGAAGGTTTTTACACGAAGGTCTCTCAGCTATTACGGCGTCCCTAAAGCACACTCGTATCGGGATAATATTACGAAGATTTTGAGGCGATTCGAACGTGAGAAGCTGAGTTTTGGCCGGGTTTACCTTCAAACCGTTACCCAGGAAGTAGTCGTAGAATTGTTTCAGACATGTCTCCATCTGACTTATCGGATTTTATAGATCAGATTTACGACCCGAGATGAGGACCTGGGTGTCGTCCGCGAACTGAGTGACGTGTGCTACCAGGACGTGCAAACTGAGGTCGTTCGAAAAGGTGCAATAGAGGATTGGAACTAGTGTTGAGCCTTGAAAGACACCTATGTTGTTTTGAAGAAAAGAAGAGAGATGCCTGTTTCCGCATTGATCTGAGATGCTAACAGCCTGCGTGTGACCTCCCATATATACCCTAAACCAGTTTTGTATCGATTCCATGGATTTCTAGTTTAATGAACAGTTTGGTGTGGTCTATTACGTCGAAGCATTTAATGTGGTCCAGAATGCAAAGGAGAGCTATTTCCGAACGGTCCATTGCTGCTAGTATTTTGTCCGTGACTGAGATAAGAGCGGTTTCCGTAGAGTGGCGTGGTCTGAAGCCGTGCTGAGTTTGGGCCAGTAGGTGGTTTTAGTTCAGGTAGTGATAAAGCTAGCTGTTTCTGTACTATCCTCTCAGTGATCTTGGCGATAACCGGAGCCAATGAGATGGGCCTAAAATTAGAGGGATTCGAAGGATCTCCTGATTTGTGAATGAGAGTTACTATTGACTGTTTCCAAGTGGAGGGGATATCAGCTGTAGTCAGGCATGTGTTTATAGTGTCGAGCAGCACTCCTCCGATTAAAATAATAGAAATTTGATAACCTAAATACAGATCCAGTCGGGTCCGCAAGCACCTGCGCTTCTTCATATCCATGACGATTTTGGCTAGCTGTTCAAGAGATTTGTGACTACTGTAGTGGCAGAAACTCACTCTGGTTCTGCCGACATAGATGGGCGAGTTTGTTAGTTTGTTATGATGACATTCAATAAAGAGCCTGTGGCGAATGTAGGGCGCTTCACTGTCACGGTAAGTTAATAGTTGCTTATGAACTCATACAGGTGTGTTTTGCTGGGGCTATTAGCCGTGTCGAGAAGGTTGCAATTTAGATCACCTGCGATGTATAAAGTGCCGGTAAAGTTCAGTGTCGCCAATTGAACCTGTCTTTCGGGCTCAGCGAAGTCGAAGTTCTCTTTGTCTTCGAACCCGTCTTTCTGGCTCAGCGAAGCTCATTTAAGGCAGGTAGAGTGTTGCGAGAAGGCCGATAGATTGCCGCCAGAATAAAATACCTTCCGCTTTTCCCTTTGACTCTGGCCCAGAGTGATTCTAGTTTTGGAGCTGGTGTTTGGAGGCGTAGAAATTTTCAAAACGGTAATAGTTAGCACTAACTTGGCGATAATCGCAACCGTAACTACCCCACCGTAACTACTAGCCCGCGCCGTCTTTCCGGTCAGATCCTCACAACCCGTCTCGGGGGGTGGAGGGATCGATAGAGACCCCCCATCTAATCTCCAAACTAAGCGTCGCACGAAAACGAAATAGGTGTCATCGGAAAGTGCTCGACAAGTAGGGCCCGACACCAGCCCCCAAAATGTTTCCCCCAAAAAGTGACGTCACTAGGGGCCCTAGAGTTTTTCTACTTACATTATGTTTGTGGCTCTGGGGGGTTCATTTTCGGGCAGGTTTAAAATACAAAAATTATTTGGAATCAGAAAGGAAAGCGAAATTGACCACGGCCATATAATTTTTGGCCACCCAAAAAAAAAAAATTTGTTGAAATTTCAAAATTTTGAGTTTCAAGTTTTCTTTAATTTTCCTTTCCTAACGGGTAGAGAAGACCGAAAAACGTTGTTCGAAGTCAATTTGCGCTCATAAAAATGCTTACTTGGGCCAGAATCTTCGATTTGATCTCTAGTAAGCAAATATGCAAAATTAATAAGCAATAAAAAAACGGAGAAAAGGAAAAATTCCACTCATAACGTTTTGTTGCATCCATAAAGATGAGCAAACGCTGAGCGTTTCATTCAAATATCTTTATCCGTTAAAGCGTGACGACTGGTTGAACTTTTTTGGAGGTGACCTCACTTGACCTTAACTAACTCATTGACTCTAGATGACCGGACTTCAAATTTTTTACACAACATGCGAAATTGATGTGGCAAAAGGTATGCCAAATTTCTGCGCGCTGCCCCGCGCCGTTCTTTCACTATCCTCTGAAAACCTTATGGGGGTCGTCAACGACCCCCCCCCCCTTCCCTCGAGACGGAGCGGGCTAGAGTTGGACCGGTCTGCGAGTTTTACTTGATACCCAGGAAAGTTAATGAGATGCGTGGGGTTGCTAGGTTGCAGCCAGGTCTCAGTCACCACAGCTAGGTCTAGAGAGTAAGAACGAAGGTCGTGGTGTAGCTAAAGTAGCTTAGGTTTGATAGATTGGGCATTGATGAGTCCCAGGTAAAGCTGCCCTTTGCGCTGCTGAGCTGTCACATGGCTTGTTCCGCCCCGTGATCCGCGTCGTCTGCCACGCCTTGCGCCGCCCCTGCTCCGGCGTTTTTTCTTAGTCGTTGTTTTGGTAACGAAGACGCTCCCCTCGGTCGGGTTGACCGCTCGCTCTGGAGTGGTGAAGCTGATGACTGGCGGGGGCGAGGCCTATGCGTTGATGACGTCACGGACGGCTGCTTGCGTATTGCTGACGGGGGACGGGATGGCGGTGAATATTTGGACCAAGGCGATGGATAGCAGCAGCCTGATGATGCTCGTATGCATGGTGAAAACTGGTAGAGCTGAAAACAGACGACAGAAGATAGACGATCACTATTGTTAGAGACTCAGGAATTCCAGGCGGCATCAAGTCGTCAGTCAGATCATTACCTTCTCCGCTGCAGTATCGGAAAGAAGACTAGCCACGGCCAATAGCTGATGCTTGATGCAAGGGAAGTCACTATAAAGAACACTTCTTTACTCACTCAGCTTTTCAGGCGTCCAATCACTGCTGTGCAACTACCCTCAGGAATAACCAGAAAAAGTTTCCACTAATGAGTCTAGTCACTTCGCGCACGTGTAGCGTATAAGTACGCCGGTTTGGTTCGATATTTCACTTTTTTCTCGTACACTTCAATTTTTCTGGTTCACTTCTCACTCACAGTTTCGCACACCTTATATACAGAGGCAACAAAGAGGGCGAGGGAAAGGCTGGGCGAGCGACCGAGACGCGTCTGCTCGCGGCGCCGCGCTCAGGCCAACTGCCTCGATGTTGGTGAGGAGAATGAATAAGCAAGAACGCAGCTTACTTGCTGGCCCATGGCAAAAGAAGGTTCATGGTTGATGCTGGAAAGGATGAGAAACAGGAAAGGCGGGTGATATCGCTGGTTAAAAATGCTTTGATCCGGTGTGTGACAGGCAAATATTGACAGAGTAAAGAAAGAAAGGCTGACAGACTAGAGTAAAGAAAACACAATAAATATCAATACATGGTATGGTGATCGTCCTCAGGGTCTAACTCCACCACATAGGTGGTTAGTCACCTTAGTCATCTCTGTAGTAGATACGCATCGTGCACCTTAGAATATCCGCCAATTGAAACGAAATGCTACAACTACATCACATGGCACCCGGCTGAAACAGAATGTAAGCGCATATTTTTAGGGCAACAATTACCCCAACAAATATCCTCTCGTAGAGAACTGGTGCACGCGGTGGATGGGCCAGATCTACAAGATCTGCAAAGAGGTTTCACAATTTCCCCAGTCTTCGGGCCGCCTCCAAATGGAGTTTGTTTTTCGCTGGAGGGGTTCAGGGACCCAGCTCCCTGTTTCCTACTACTCGCTGGAGATGTTGAGTCAAATCCCGGACCTCGGAGCCATTACCCCTGCGCTGTCCGCGATGGAAATGTGTGCCAAAATCCCATGTTATGTGGCTATCGCGGAAAATGGTGCCACAGAAGATGCAGCGGCCTTGATACAGTCCCAGGCAGTGTGAGTGATTGGAAATGTCTAACCTGTGTAAGATCAACAATGCCAGATCAAGCTCCACCGCCACTGACGTCGCAACTAGTCATGCTGCAAGAAACCAAACTGGCTGCAGACAAACCCACCCCCAAAATCAGCGGATACAAGTGCCATAGGGCTGATCGAGATGAGTTTGGAGAAGTGCTAGCGACCTGTCAGCGAGAAAATCCGAGTAGCCAATACCACTGATGACGGTAAAATCCAAAATAAATTATGGTCACAGTTAAATATTGAGCTGCAAGGTTGGCCAAGATAAAATACTCAATATTGTCGATTTGTATCTGTCACCAAGGACCACAGGGTACAAGCAAGATGTTATTTATGTGTGACAGTGAAAATTTTATAGTCAGAGGTGACTTAAATGGTCGCTCCGGTCTGACTCTAAAGAACATATGTAAGGGTGATGTGACGCGCCTACCTCCGCCCGTGCCCGGCGGTATGCGGCAGCAGCAGCGGTGTGGGTGTGGCCGGCGGTGCAGGAGACGCCACTGGGTGCGTCTCTGGGGCGGCGCGCCCGGGGCCATTCGTTGGTGACCTCGGTCGCCTCGGCAGAGCGGAGCAGAGGTTGGACTCAAGACGCGAGAGCGCGAGGTCACGTCGGTGCGGTGTGCTGTCCGGCTGCGACCGGCCGTGACATACTTCATGAATGTATAGCGAATACAGAAGCTGCTGCAGCCCGGAGTCGTAAATCGGAGCGTTACACATGTATATACCCATCTTGTATGTATATAAGAGGAGTAAGCATACAGAGGAACCCTGGCGAACTATTTCGTCTCAATGACCCCTTGGTGCACACACGTGTACCCGATGTCGCCAATCAATCACCTACCTCACCCGATGTCACCTTCTGCTCAATAGAACTCGCTGTACTCACAGACTGGAGAGTGATTAATGAAGCCTCGTCGGATCATAATCAGATCTTACTTGAAATGGGTATCAATTGTGATTCCTTAAGCACCAAAAGCACTTTCATAAACTACAAGAAGGCCAACTGAGATGAGTCTGCAATCGAATATGACTTTCTGCAAGATGATTGCGCAATTGAAGGCGATATACAACAGATTGAAGCCATTCTCAGAGTAGCCATTATTACTTCTAGCAAGCATAACGTTCCACAAGGTAAAATTCCTCAGTTCAGTCCAAATTTTACCGAAGAGTTTAATGAAGTAAAACTCCTCAGTTCAATCCTAATTTTACCGGAGAGATTAGGGCGTTAATTGATGAGCGAAATCTCCGAAAGGCCGAGACATCCCCAAACACGGCAGAAATTAATGAGCTTAACTGTAACATCTGCACGCTTGTCAAACAGCAACAAAAATAAAATGTATCTAAGTTTGTCTTGAGCACAGATAGAATAACCAGCGTGAAAGAATGCTGGAGGGTCATAAATGTGATTAATCAACCAAAAGACCCGGACCCGAATCCACCCCACGTATTTAGCCTGGATGAAGGAGCGTCATCACAAAAATATGTTGATGACAAGCTCATAGGCTATTACGCTGATACATGTACAGACGGGCCTCAAACACTGCGCACTCAAACACAAAGAATATTAATTAATAGAATGAAAGGTGTGAAAGTTGATAGTAGCTCCGAGAAGCCCTTTGATATCTCTAATGTAAGAAAGGTAATGGAAGCAAGTAGAAATACAGGTGTCTGTGACCCAGACGGCATTGTAATCCATCATCTGAAACATCTTTGAGAGAGCCCTGAATTTGCCTTCATAAATTTTCAACTGTTCATAGCTCACAAATCAGATACCTGAAATCTGGAAGAAGGGAACCATCATCCCAATATTGAAGGCTGGAAAGTCTCATAACAATCCTCCCTCATTCCGACCTATTACTCTTCTCTGCACTTCTTCCAATGTTCTAGAGCGGTTGATCCTGGATATAAATGCAATGTTTCTCAAACCGGAACCACATCAACATAGATATCGAAAAGGCCAGAGCCCAAACACCCAATCTCAAAGATGAGCGAGTGCATTTTGTAAGGCTTCAACATGAAGAGAGGACCATTGCGGTGACATTGGATGCGACGAAAGCCTTTGATACGGTCTCAAGATGTAAATTGATCGAAATGATAATGAATATTGACGAAATGCATGTGAATGACAAGAGATGGCTTTGCAGCTTCCTGACAGGCCGAAAATAAATGTGGTGAAGCCAAGTCGCGCACCAGAATCTTTGAAAACGGCGTTCCACAAGGAGGAGTGGTATCTCCCTAGCTCTTCAACATGTATGTGGCTAAATGCTGTACCCCACCACCATAAATACTTGTCTTGTCTTATGGGGATGACTTCGTGATACTGTCAAGATAGTTTAAATTGCAGACGATTGAGATAATAATGCAAAGATACTTAAACTTCTGGCTGAGTGGTTCAAGAGTCTGGAATTACGACTGTCCCAAGTCGACGGTGTCGTTATCCACGCCTGACACACACCAATAGAACACTCTCATCCAACACTCTGATCGTCCTGACATCTCAGTGAATGGCATCAAGCTGCCTCTCGATAATTATCATAAGTTTTTGGGAGCGAGGTTTGACCCCCCCCCCATGCATTTTAGTGAGCATGTCGAGGAAATAAAGGCAGTTCATTAGGCCTCATTTTGACTACGCCTCAAAAGCATGGTGACCCTGCATTGGGGAGACGTGTATGAAGAAAATGCAGGTAACACAAAATCTCTGTCTTAGTGCGTCGACGGGCTTGACAAAGATGACTCGCATTTCAGACCTCCACAGGGAAGCGAAGGTGCTTCCAGTGCAGAATCATCTTGATAAGATTGGAGCTCAGAACGTGGCGAAGTACTCTCGACCCTACCATCCTCTAAGCTGCTATCGTGATGTGGGAGACCTTCCAAGACGGATGAAGAGCACCCACATCACGCTTCTACAACAGATTCGTGCCGCAGATGCCGTTTTATAATGAGTCTCTGGTAAAGCAATCAATAAAATATATTCACGCCATGCTTACGCGAGACTCACTCGCTAGCTTAGAGAAATCGCATCTCCTGGATGCTGTGCCGCCAGACATCAATGCGGAGCAGGAGACCCTGCCAATTGTTTGTTTGTTTATTGGTTGGTTCACGACACACTTTATGCACATTCACGGCTAATGGCGCCGCCCACACTGTTTCGCCGGTGGGCCGCGGGATTGGGAAATGTCCTGAGCGGCGCTAGAGTCGAACCCGGGACCTTTGGTACCCATAGCCCGACACCTTAACCACTCGGCCACTCCCGCCCCGAGACCCTGCCAAGAAAACTACCCGTTAACTTGGAAAAACTCAAAAGCCGATGGCACACTGGACTACCTACACAAGATTGGTGCCCTTCTTCCTCCATCCGCAGGAGATGCAACGACGGCGAAGTAAGGTATTAGGGCTTTAGGGCGCATCGACTACATTGGTCATGCACCGCCCAAAACGACGGAGAAGGAAATTTCCCTGTTGTAATTCGGCGTTTTAGTACCTTTCACCCAAATGTTTTCATTGAATATATTCTGGGATCAAAATCTTTGTTAAGCAGAGATTGTTACAGTACACCATCTACCGAACCATCTCTGTTGAACGATAAAATTTGTAATATATGTTTAACGTGATATTAATGGTACCACACAGTTACCCAGCTGAAAATCCACTGGCGTTAGTTGCCATGCTCGCCATGCACCTTCTCAGGTCATATGACAAGTGTCACTCGTCACTTGTCACATCACTACTCTTCATGCCACTCCTCATGTGACCTTGCCAGGTCGCATCACGAGCGCCTGATCCTCTCGGGGGATTCTGAGATTCTGAGAGACGTTCTCGCACTTGAAGTTTACATAATAAGGTGTGCACTTTATTATTGTATGTATGTTATCATACTAAATTATGCAAATATGCATTTTGCTATGTTGGATGCCAGTATCGATAATACTAAGACATCTCACTCAAAACGTGGGATGTTTATGTGGCGTGCCTAACTGAGAAAATCCATTGAACTTTGCAAATTGAGCGTTCTATTCTATGCGCAATAAATGCATCGTAGCATAAGTTGTATGCTTCAATAATCAAGATACATGAGAAATTTTTAAGTGTGTGCGAGCTCGGACCAAGGCCACATATAATGCATGGCTATGTAATAGCAAGGCAGGGAACTTGCAATTGCAAATTGTATGTCTGACCTTGATTGTGTTGCGTTGTTGCCTTCAGCCTTTATAATTTTCTACTGTAGGCAATGCCAATGAAATCGATGTTAAATATGTCGGCAGTCAACGAACGACGGTGAAACTCTAGCATGAATGTACTTTGGTACTGGCTGGCACATTTTCTGCTACATAGTCTATTCATAACATAACATAGGGTGGGAATATCCATACCTCTGTTGCATTGCTTCATTTCCTGGACTAGTTGCGCTGTTGTAAGGCCATGTCCAGGTGTGCGTGACTCATGTGCGGTGGTCGATGTCGCGCTGTCCACACCCGTGGCACAGCCAACTGACGGTGGCCGGACAGTGCACCGGTACAGCCAGCTCGGGTCGATGTCACACTGCCTGCATCGCCACGCTGGCATTATCTGCGAAAATAATAACGTCAAATCCGCTTTTGGCTGAGGAATGCGAACATCATTTCCCAGCAAACGACTGAATATGTAAGAGGAGCCTCATTATGAGTAAAAGGTTCTCAAAACAAAGCCATTTCGTTGAATGTTTGGCTTCGTAATTTGCACTTCAATGCATGCGAAATTAAGTAGTTTGCATGGCGTCCACTGCAACGTGAACTACCAGCCACCGACATTTTGAACCTGGCCCAGGCAATTAAAATATTTTGCAGGCTTACCGCAACGGAATGCCTGCAACTGTCAGCTTGTAGCAGTTAATGTCAGCAAGACACGACAACTGTTAGCACAGTGACGTCAGCCTGGCAGCTGCTGTCAAACACGGCAAATGTTGGCGCGGCGACCTCAGGGTCTGTGTGACATAACCGTCCGGGTGACATGACTATCAGTATGACACAACAATCAGTATGACACAACTGTAAGTATGACACGGCTGTCAGTGTGACATAACCGTCGAGGTGACACGACTGTCAGTCAGTATGAGACAACTGTAAGTATGACACGGCTGTCAGTGTGACGTAAATGACGGGGTGACACAGCTGTCAGCATGACACAACTATAAGCATGACACGGCTGACAGTGTGACATAACCGTCGGGGTGACACGACTGTCAGCATGACACAACTGTAAGTGTGACATGACTGTCAGTGTGACATGACTGACTGTCAGTGTGACATGACTGACTGTCGGGGTGACACGACTGTCAGTATGACACAACTGTAAGTGTGACATGACTGTCAGTGTGACATGACTGACTGTCAGTGTGACATGACTGACTGTCAGTGTGACATGACTGACTGTCAGTGTGACATGACTGACTGTCAGTGTGACATGACTGACTGTCAGTGTGACATGACTGACTGTCAGTGTGACATGACTGACTGTCAGTGTGACATGACTGACTGTCAGTGTGACATGACTGACTGTCAGTGTGACGTGACTGACTGTCAGTGTGACATGACTGACTGTCAGTGTGACATGACTGACTGTCAGTGGGACATGACTGACTGTCAGTGTGACGTGACTGACTGTCAGTGTGACGTGACTGACTGTCAGTGTGACGTGACTGACTGTCAGTGTGACATGACTGACTGTCAGTGTGACGTGACTGACTGTCAGTGGGACATGACTGACTGTCAGTGTGACGTGACTGACTGTCAGTGTGACGTGACTGACTGTCAGTGTGACGTGACTGACTGTCAGTGTGACATGACTGACTGTCAGTGTGACGTGACTGACTGTCAGTGGGACATGACTGACTGTCAGTGTGACGTGACTGACTGTCAGTGTGACTGACTGACTGTAGTGGACTGACTGACTGTCAGTGTGACATGACTGACTGTCAGTGTGACGTGACTGACTGTCAGTGGGACATGACTGACTGTCAGTGTGACGTGACTGACTGTCAGTGTGACATGACTGACTGTCAGTGGGACATGACTGACTGTCAGTGTGACGTGACTGACTGTCAGTGTGACGTGACTGACTGTCAGTGTGACGTGACTGACTGTCAGTGTGACGTGACTGACTGTCAGTGTGGCATGACTGACTGTCAGTGGGACATGACTGACTGTCAGTGTGACGTGACTGACTGTCAGTGGGACATGACTGACTGTCAGTGTGACATGACTGACTGTCAGTGTGACATGACTGATTGTCAGTGTGACGTGACTGACTGTCAGTGTGACGTGACTGACTGTCAGTGTGACGTGACTGACTGTCAGTGTGACACGACTTTCAGTGCGGCACGGTGAGTTCCGGACGTCTTAGTCCATACACAGCGGGGAGTGGCGATTTTCTGTGAGTATATGTTTCGATTGCAAGATTGTTCGTCACGGGCCGGACAACACACGATCTGGAAGAAATGCGAATTAGATGTAAAGTGGCGAATGGTCCATGGACATCTCTCATCCGTATCATTTGAAGTCATTTTTCCACAATGGTCTCATTGCAGCTTAGTGTAACATTCTGGGAGTGCGATTGTTTAGCTGTGGCTGTACATGTTTTGGAGTTGTTGCTGACGGAGTGGCTCCCACCGACATCAGCACGTGGTCGTCCATCGACAGCGCAGGCTCGACGGCAAACACGGAATCTGTAAAGGGCGGAGGTGCATTGCAATACTAATGATGCCGGGTGGAAGATAGGCTGTAGAGAATACGATTATATATAGAGCGAGTCAAGCGAAAGCTATTCAAAACAGCACCAAAAATAGTCAAATGAGTAATCTGAGTGCACGCATGCTGTCTTTAGTCCGATGTAGCTGATTTGTTATTGCGTGCCATATCCTGTTTTCTTCACCTTTTTGGGTGTGTTGACCGTGCGCGCTGCCGATAGTGTCGGTGACAGCGCCGCCGATAGTGACGGTGACAGCGCTGCCGATAGTGACGGTGACAGCGCTGCCGATAGTGATGGTGACAGCGCTGCCGATAGTGACGGTGACAGCGCTGCCGATAGTGATGGTGACAGCGCTGCCGATAGTGTCGGTGACAGCGCTGCTGATAGTGTCGGTAACAGCGCTGCCGATAGTGATGGTGACAGCGCTGCCGATAGTAATGGTGACAGCGCTGCTGATAGTGTCGGTAACAGCGCTGCCGATAGTGATGGTGACAGCGCTGCCGATAGTGATGGTGACAGCGCTGCCGATAGTGACGGTGACAGCGCTGCCGATAGTGATGGTGACAGCGCTGCCGATAGTGTCGGTGACAGCGCTGCCGATAGTGTCGGTGACAGCGCTGCTGATAGTGTCGGTGACAGCGCTGCCGATAGTGATGGTGACAGCGCTGCCGATAGTGTCGGTGACAGCGCTGCCGATAGTGACGGTGACAGCGCTGCCGGTAGTGACGGTGACAGGGCTGCCGGTAGTGTCGGTGACAGCGCTGCCGATAGTGACGGTGACAGCGCTGCCGGTAGTGACGGTGACAGGGCTGCCGGTAGTGTCGGTGACAGCGCTGCCGGTAGTGATGGTGACAGGGCTGCGGATAGTGTCGGTGACAGCACTGCCGATAGTGATGATGACAGGGCTGCCGGTAGTGATGATGACAGCGCTGCCGGTAGTGATGGTGACAGCGCTGCCGATAGTGACGGTGACAGCGCTGCCGATAGTGATGGTGACAGCGCTGCCGATAGTGTCGGTGACAGGGCTGCCGATAGTGATGGTGACAGCGCTGCCGATAGTGTCGGTGACAGCGCTGCCGGTAGTGACGGTGACAGCGCTGCCGATAGTGACGGTGACAGCGCTGCCGATAGTAATGGTAACAGCGCTGCCGAGAGTGATGGTGACAGGGCTGCCGAAGTGATGGTGACAGGGCTGCCGGTAGTGATGGTGACAGGCTGCCGGTTGTGGTGACAGCGCTGCCGATAGTGACGGTGACAGCGCTGCCGATAGTGATGTGACAGCGCTGCCGATAGTGGGTGACAGGCTGCCGATAGTGATGGTGACAGCGCTGCCGATAGTGTCGGTGACAGCGCTGCCGATAGTGATGGTGACAGCGCTGCCGGTAGTGACGGTGACAGCGCTGCCGATAGTGACGGTGACAGCGCTGCCGATAGTGATGGTGACAGCGCTGCCGATAGTGATGGTGACAGCGCTGCCGATAGTGATGGTGACAGGGCTGCCGGTAGTGATGGTGACAGGGCTGCCGGTAGTGATGATGACAGGCTGCCGGTAGTGATGGTGACAGCGCTGCCGATAGTGTCGGTGACAGCGCTGCCGGTAGTGACGGTGACAGGGCTGCCGGTAGTGTCGGTGACAGCGCTGCCGGTAGTGATGGTGACAGGGTGCCGATAGTGTCGGTGACAGCGCTGCCGATAGTGATGATGACGGGCTGCCGGTAGTGACGGTGACAGGCTGCCGGTAGTAATGGTGACGGCTGCCGATAGTGTCGGTGACAGCGCTGCCGATAGTGATGGTGACGGGCTGCCGGTAGTGACGGTGACAGGGCTGCCGATAGTGTCGGTGACAGCGCTGCCGATAGTGATGTGACGGCTGCCGGTAGTGACGGTGACAGCGCTGCCGATAGTGATGGTGACAGCGCTGCCGATAGTGATCGGTGACAGCGCTGCCGATAGTGTCGGTGACAGCGCTGCCGATAGTGACGGTGACAGCGCTGCAGATAGTGATGATGACAGCGCTGCCGATAGTGTCGGTGACAGGGCTGCCGATAGTGATGGTGACAGCGCTGCCGATAGTGTCGGTGACAGCGCTGCCGGTAGTGACGGTGACAGCGCTGCCGGTAGTGACGGTGACAGCGCTGCCGATAGTGACGGTGACAGCGCTGCCGATAGTGATGGTGACAGCGCTGCCGATAGTGTCGGTGACAGGGCTGCCGATAGTGATGGTGACAGCGCTGCCGATAGTGACGGTGACAGCGCTGCCGGTAGTGACGGTGACAGCGCTGCCGATAGTGACGGTGACAGCGCTGCCGATAGTGATGGTAACAGCGCTGCCGAGAGTGATGGTGACAGCGCTGCCGAGAGTGATGGTGACAGGGCTGCCGGTAGTGATGGTGACAGGGCTGCCGGTTGTGATGATGACAGGGCTGCCGGTAGTGATGGTGACAGCGCTGCCGATAGTGTCGGTGACAGCGCTGCCGGTAGTGACGGTGACAGGGCTGCCGGTAGTGTCGGTGACAGCGCTGCCGGTAGTGATGGTGACAGGGCTGCCGATAGTGTCGGTGACAGCGCTGCCGATAGTGATGATGACGGGGCTGCCGGTAGTGACGGTGACAGCGCTGCCGGTAGTGATGGTGACAGCGCTGCCGATAGTATCGGTGACAGCCCTGCCGATAGTGACGGTGACAGGGCTGCCGGTAGTGACGGTGACAGGGCTGCCGGTAGTGTCGGTGACAGCGCTGCCGGTAGTGATGGTGACAGGGCTGCCGATAGTGTCGGTGACAGCGCTGCCGATAGTGATGATGACGGGGCTGCCGGTAGTGACGGTGACAGCGCTGCCGGTAGTGATGGTGACAGCGCTGCCGATAGTGATCGGTGACAGCCTGCCGATAGTGACGGTGACAGGGCTGCCGGTAGTGACGGTGACAGGGCTGCCGGTAGTGTCGGTGACAGCGCTGCCGATAGTGATGATGACAGCGCTGCCGGTAGTGATGGTGACAGGGCTGCCGATAGTGTCGGTGACAGCGCTGCCGATAGTGATGGTGACAGCGCTGCCGATAGTGATGGTGACAGGGCTGCCGGTAGTGATGGTGACAGCGCTGCCGGTAGTGATGGTGACAGGGCTGCCGATAGTGTCGGTGACAGCGCTGCCGATAGTGATGGTGACAGCGCTGCCGATAGTGTCGGTGACAGCGCTGCCGATAGTGTCGGTGACAGCGCTGCCGATAGTGACGGTGACAGCGCTGCCGATAGTGATGGTGACAGCGCTGCCGATAGTGTCGGTGACAGCGCTGCCGATAGTGATGGTGACAGCGCTGCCGATAGTGTCGGTGACAGCGCTGCCGGTAGTGACGGTGACAGCGCTGCCGGTAGTGACGGTGACAGCGCTGCCGATAGTGACGGTGACAGCGCTGCCGATAGTGATGGTAACAGCGCTGCCGAGAGTGATGGTGGCAGCGCTGCCGAGAGTGATGGTGACAGGGCTGCCGGTAGTGATGGTGACAGGGCTGCCGGTAGTGATGATGACAGGGCTGCCGGTAGTGATGGTGACAGCGCTGCCGATAGTGTCGGTGACAGCGCTGCCGGTAGTGACGGTGACAGGGCTGCCGGTAGTGTCGGTGACAGCGCTGCCGGTAGTGATGGTGACAGGGCTGCCGATAGTGTCGGTGACAGCGCTGCCGATAGTGATGATGACGGGGCTGCCGGTAGTGACGGTGACAGCGCTGCCGGTAGTAATGGTGACAGGGCTGCCGATAGTGTCGGTGACAGCGCTGCCGATAGTGATGGTGACGGGGCTGCCGGTAGTGACGGTGACAGGGCTGCCGATAGTGTCGGTGACAGCGCTGCCGATAGTGATGATGACGGGGCTGCCGGTAGTGACGGTGACAGCGCTGACGATAGTGATGGTGACAGCGCTGCCGATAGTGTCGGTGACAGCGCTGCCGATAGTGTCGGTGACAGCGCTGCCGATAGTGACGGTGACAGCGCTGCCGATAGTGATGATGACAGCGCTGCCGATAGTGTCGGTGACAGGGCTCCCGATAGTGATGGTGACAGCGCTGCCGATAGTGTCGGTGACAGCGCTGCCGGTAGTGACGGTGACAGCGCTGCCGGTAGTGACGGTGACAGCGCTGCCGATAGTGATGGTAACAGCGCTGCCGAGAGTGATGGTGACAGCGCTGCCGAGAGTGATGGTGACAGGGCTGCCGGTAGTGATGGTGACAGGGCTGCCGGTAGTGATGATGACAGGGCTGCCGGTAGTGATGGTGACAGCGCTGCCGATAGTGTCGGTGACAGTGCTGCCGATAGTGATGGTAACAGCGCTGCCGATAGTGTCGGTGACAGGGCTGCCGGTAGTGATGGTGACAGGGCTGCCGATAGTGATGGTAACAGCGCTGCCGAGAGTGATGGTGACAGCGCTGCCGAGTGATGGTGACAGGGCTGCCGGTAGTGATGGTGACAGGGCTGCCGGTAGTGATGATGACAGGGCTGCCGGTAGTGATGGTGACAGCGCTGCCGATAGTGTCGGTGACAGCGCTGCCGGTAGTGTCGGTGACAGCGCTGCCGGTAGTGATGGTGACAGGGCTGCCGATAGTGTCGGTGACAGCGCTGCCGATAGTGATGATGACGGGGCTGCCGGTAGTGACGGTGACAGCGCTGCCGGTAGTGATGGTGACAGCGCTGCCGATAGTGTCGGTGACAGGGCTGCCGGTAGTGATTGTGACAGGGCTGCCGGTAGTGACGGTGACAGGGCTGCCGATAGTGTCGGTGACAGCGCTGCCGGTAGTGACGGTGACAGCGCTGCCGGTAGTGACGGTGACAGCGCTGCCGGTAGTGATGGTGACAGCGCTGCCGATAGTGTCGGTGACAGGGCTGCCGGTAGTGATTGTGACAGGGCTGCCGGTAGTGATGGTGACAGCGCTGCCGATAGTGTCGGTGACAGGGCTGCCGGTAGTGATGGTGACAGCGCTGCCGATAGTGTCGGTGACAGCGCCGCCGGTAGTGATGATGACAGCGCTGCCGGTAGTGATGGTGACGGGGCTGCCGGTAGTGATGGTGACAGCGCTGCCGATAGTGTCGGTGACAGGGCTGCCGGTAGTGATTGTGACGAGCTGCCGGTAGTGATGGTGACAGCGCTGCCGATAGTGTCGGTGACAGGGCTGCCGGTAGTGATGGTGACAGCGCTGCCGATAGTGTCGGTGACAGGGCTGCCGGTAGTGATGGTGACAGCGCTGCCGAGAGTGATGGTGACAGCGCTGCCGAGAGTGATGGTGACAGGGCTGCCGGTAGTGATGGTGACAGGGCTGCCGGAAGTGATGGTGACAGGGCTGCCGGTAGTGATATGACAGGCTGCCGATAGTGTCGGTGACAGCGCTGCCGGTAGTGACGGTGACAGGGCTGCCGGTAGTGTTGGTGACAGCGCTGCCGGTAGTGATGGTGACAGGGCTGCCGATAGTGTCGGTGACAGCGCTGCCGATAGTGATGGTGACGGGGCTGCCGGTAGTGACGGTGACAGCGCTGCCGGTAGTGATGGTGACAGGGCTGCCGATAGTGTCGGTAACAGCGCTGCCGATAGTGATGGTGACGGGGCTGCCGGTAGTGACGGTGACAGGGCTGCCGATAGTGTCGGTGACAGCGCTGCCGATAGTGATGGTGACGGGGCTGCCGGTAGTGACGGTGACAGCGCTGCCGGTAGTGATGGTGACAGGGCTGCCGGTAGTGATGGTGACAGGGCTGCCGATAGTGTCGGTGACAGCGCTGCCGGTAGTGACGGTGACAGCGCTGCCGGTAGTGACGGTGACAGGGCTGCCGGTAGTGATGGTGACAGCGCTGCCGATAGTGTCGGTGACAGGGCTGCCGGTAGTGATGGTGACAGGGCTGCCGGTAGTGATGGTGACAGCGCTGCCGATAGTGACGGTGACAGGGCTGCCGGTAGTGATGGTGACAGCGCTGCCGATAGTGTCGGTGACAGCGCTGCCGGTAGTGATGGTGACAGCGCTGCCGGTAGTGATGGTGACGGGGCTGCCGGTAGTGATGGTGACAGCGCTGCCGATAGTGTCGGTGACAGCGCTGCCGGTAGTGATGGTGACAGCGCTGCCGGTAGTGATGGTGACAGGGCTGCCGATAGTGACAGTGCCGCCGCCGCATTGTGCTGACAACGGCATGATGCCCAACGATGTGCTTGCTCTGCTACTGCAAGCTATGCAAGGACGCTCCCGGGTCCCATCGCGCCTCGAGCAAACCGCTCTGCTCGAAAGCCTCTTGCTGGGAGTCATAGCGAAGCATAAGTCGAGAGAACATTGTGCAACGTCAGATACCGCTATGCAATGATGTCGCAAGACGACATCTCTCGCAGAGCGATGTCAGCCGCGTCATAAGTACCACGTCTGCTAACTGTGTCAGTCGTACCACATCGCCTGGCTGTGTTAGTCATGCCACATCGGCTGGCTGTGTTAGTCATGCCACATCGGCTGGCTGTGTTAGCATGCCACATCGGTTGGTCACGTCATCAGTGCCACATCGGCTAGCCACGTCATTAGTGCCACATCGCCTGGCTGTGTGAGCATGCCACATCGGTTGGTCACGTAGTTCGTGCCACATCGGTTGGTCACGTCATCAGTGCCACATCGGCTGGCCACGTCATTAGTGCCACATCGGCTGGCCACGTCATCAGTGCCACATCGGCTAGCCACGTCATTAGTGCCACATCGCCTGGCTGTGTGAGCATGCCACATCGGTTGGTCACGTAATTCGTGCCACATCGGTTGGTCACGTCATCAGTGCCACATCGGCTGGCCACGTCATTAGTGCCACATCGGCTAGCCACGTCATTAGTGCCACATCGCTGGCTGTGTGAGCATGCCACATCGGTTGGTCACGTAGTTCGTGCCCATCGGTTGGTCACGTCATCAGTGCCACATCGGCTAGCCACGTCATTAGTGCCACATCGGCTGGCTGTGTGAGCATGCCACATCGGTTGGTCACGTAGTTCGTGCCACATCGGTTGGTCACGTCATCAGTGCCACATCGGCTAGCCACGTCATTAGTGCCACATCGGGTGGCCACGTCATTAGTGCCACATCGGCTGCCACGTCATTAGTGCCACATCGGCTAGCCACGTCATCAGTGCCACATCGGCTAGCCACGTCATTAGTGCCACATCGGGTGGCCACGTCATTAGTGCCACATCAGTTAGCTGTGTCATTAGTGCCACATCAGTTAGCTGTGTCATTAGTGCCCCATCAGTTAGCTGTGTCATTAGTGCCACATCGGCTGGCTGTGTTAGTCATGCCACATCGGCTGGCTGTGTGAGCATGCCACATCGGTTGGTCACGTAGTTCGTGCCACATCGGCTAGCCACGTTATTAGTGCCACATCGGCTGACCACGCCATTAGTGCCACTGTTTGTATTGTGCCCCATCGGCTGGCCACGCCATTAGTGCCACATCAGTTAGCTGTGTCATCAGTGCCCCATCGGCTGGCCACGCCATTAGTGCCACATCAGTTAGCTGTGTCATTAGTGCCACATCGGCTGGCCACGACAGTCGTGCCACACGGACTTGCTGCGCCGTTGCCGACACGGACCTCAGTGAGCGCGGCCGGTGACACGCTGCAGGGGGTGCAGACTCCCCGCTCACAGTGACCAGGTGTATGTAGATGTGCGGTGGCGACGTTTCCGGTGGACGCGACCCGCGCGGCAGGTGAAGCCGTGGCCCAGCGACTCAAACACGGGAATCTGCATTTGTGTGCGGGACGATGAGCGGGCGATAGGCGGACAAATGTCCACAGCGCATCGGCGGCATGCCCCGGCCGGGAGCCCACCCGGCCGGCCGGGAGCCAGCTGGTCTGCATACCCACTGTGTCAGCTGAAGGCAGCTGCTGGCTGCTGTGCCACCTGTGGTTTGTGACACACTGCGGTTTGTGACACACTGCGGTCTGTGACACACTGTGGCTTGTGACACACTGCGGTTTGTGACACACTGCGGTTTGTGACACATTGCGGTTTGTGACACATTGCGGTTTGTGACACACTGCGGTTTGTGACACACTACGGTTTGTGACACACTACGGTTTGTGACACACTGCGGTTTGTGACACACTGCGGTTTGTGACACGCCAGAGTGTGTGGCACGCCGCAGTTGGTGGCCTGCTGAGGCACGTGGCACCCCGCAGCCGGTGGGGTCCTAAAGTTTGTGGCACGCCGCACTTGGTGGCACGCTATAATTTGTGACATGTCGCAACTGGTGGCACGCTAGGATTTGTGGCATGTCTCATCTGGTAACACGCTTGAGCAGAGACGTGGTCAACAATTATCAAATGAAGGATTTTGCGAAGGGGCCCGCCCGATCACTACAATTTTTCAAGTCGTCGAATTTCGGCCATTTTATTTCGAAAACGGCCCGTTTTTTCCTAGAAAAGCAGTTTTTTCTCTTTATTGAAGGCCAGGATAGTCGGATCTCTCCATCCTCAAATGTATGTAAACATAGCACTGTTATAAACCAGGAACGCAGATCGCTGAAACACAACAGATACAGAATGTTGAAACTCCATTGCGGAAGACGTCGATTCAGCATTCGGTAAGAGGTATGCAATTGCACACGCTTGTAAGGGCCCATAGACTCACATAAGGGTAGGTTATGCACGTATCTGAATGTTCCGTACAAGTTCGTGAGGATCCGAAACATGCGTAAGAGCCCGAATACGTTTGCAAGGACCCGTAAACATTCGTAATAACCCGTGCACGTTTGTAAGAACTTGTGGACGTTTGTGAGGGCCTGTATAACTGCTTAGGTGCCATACAACAGCCTCGGTGGACACAAAAAAAAATGTTGATCTTTCTATCTCCCCCGCGGCAACTCCATAGACGATTCCATGCGGATCTATGGCACTGTCTTGAGTGACACTTGGGGCCTCACCAGGGACCCGTGGAAGCCCAATGTGGAGAGGGCGACCGCCACCACCGCCCCCTGGGTTAAGTCCCTGCGGTGGAGCTTGCGACACCACGCAGTTTGTGGCATGCTAGACTTCGTGACGCATTGCATCTGGTAGATCTCGAACATGCGCAGTTAGTTAGTTGTGAGGGCTTTAGGGTGCATCGACTACATTGGTTATGTGGCGCCCATCGGGCCTGCGCAGTTCTGCAGCTTCGATGTAGTATTTTTGAGGGAATGGATGGATTTGCATAGGTCGTCCATGCAATTCCCAGCTACGCAGTCATGGACTATCTCCTGGCCATTGGCTAGACCGCAATTGACTGCATTAGTCTATTACAGTGGCGATGTCGCCGGGGTCCAAGGAAGACAGATTATAGGGAAGGAGTGAGTTGATTCATATGCCGAATGATGGGTCAAAACGATCAGTTTGATCTCATTTCGAATGACAAGGTTGAATACACTGAAGAAGAAAAAACACAAATGGTGTGTCTGAGAATCTAAAAAGTTATCGCATATAAGCAAAATGAATGACTCCACTATCCCGAGCCGTGAATACGCGGAGCCGTTTCAGACACTGCGCACACTGGCAGAGCGTACAATGTTTCGTTGCGAGATTGTGTGCCCGATAATCAGAAAAGTTGTCTTAAAACACCTTTGCAGCTCGGTTTGAGGATTCTAGCTGTTGGTTCTCCAGCTACCAGGATTCCATCAAACTCAAAGAGGACTTCATGACGAGGAGTACTATATATACACATGCATAGATATGCATATAAAGACATAAAGACATAAACGATTAGTGCAGCTATGAGCCACAAGGGCCCTTCTTGGTTGCACTCTGTACATTTAACCAGTTGCCCACCAAATCTGTCAATCAGCCCTCCCTATAGTACTGAAAAGCAAGCCCTCTATTCTTATGATTGTCTATGCTGTTTTTAAAGATGTTCAATGTGCTGCTACTGACAATGTTTTCTGGCAGCTGGTTCCAGTGTTCTACTACCCTGTTGGTGAAGAAAGTCTGCCTTAACCTTGTTCTGCTGTGGTTAACTTTAATTTTGAATTTATGACCTCTAATTGCATCATTTCTGTTAAATTCAAACATTTCCCCAATATAGCCCCTCTCCAGACCATGGACAAATTTAAAGACCTCGATGAGATCTCCTCTCAGCCTTCTATATCTAAGTGAAAACACATTCAATTTTTTCAATATTTCACCATATGCCAGGTTGCTTATGCCATTAACCATTTTTGTAGCCCTCCTTTGTACTCTCTCTCTCTAAAAGCCAACAATCTTTTTCATAGCTAGGAGACCAAGCTTGGATGCAGTATTCAAAATGTGGCCTGACATATGCACAGTAAAGCTGCCTGATGACTTCCTCACTTCTGTATGATACATTCCTATTTATTGCCCCGATCATTCTCAGTGCCTTCTTCATAGCTTCCTTGGTCTGTTTTGATGCCCCCAATTTTGGGTTTAGAATAACACCTAATCCTTCTCCTGTTGAGTCACTGATGGCACTTGGCCACCCATCAAGTATGGAGCCTTCATGTGCTGCCTACCTACATGCATGATTTTGCACTTACCAAAATTAAATTTCATTTGCCATTCTTCGGACCATTTCACAAGTTCGTCTAAGTCTTTTTTTCAGCGATATACGCTCATCTTGACCTGTTATTTCCTCTAAATACCTTCAAATCATCCGCAAATTTCAAAACTTTACTGCTTAGGCCAATTTCAATGTTATTTACAAATATAGTGAACAGTAGTGGCCCCAGTACTGACCCCTGGGGCATTCCACTAAGAACATTTTGCCATGATGACTTTGCACCATTTAGCATCACTCTTTGCTGTCCATCTGAAAGCCACAACTCTATATGTATACATATGTATACATATATAACCTACGCAGCGATAAGAATGTTTTAAGTTCGTACTACTGCTTTATTTATATGCATGATATTTTTTAAACTGGACGAGTTTTCGTGTAAGCAGGCGCATGAATCTCTCGCCAATATACGGAGATCCGTCCTATCCGAGGAACTAACGATAGCAGTGACATCTATATCCGAAGCAGGTAGCTCCATCTACGGTGGAGCGGCGGCCCGATAATGCGACTGCGGCCCCGACCGGCCGCCAGTTGGCGCCGATTCCTCTCGACAAAAACGTAGATTATTACGAAGAAACACCGAGGAAAAATACCCTCCAATGAATACGCTCGGCAATTTGTATGCCAAATACCGCATAATTTGAATACCGCATAATATGCGGTATTTAACATACATCCCGCTTATGCCGCATCCAAACCCCGCATATGCCGGATCCTAGCCTGGCTTATACTGCATCCGCTCCCCGCTTATACTGCATCTGAGACCCGCTTATACCGCAACTGAGCCTCGCTTATACCGCATCTGAGCCCCGCTTATATCGCAACTGAGCCTCGCTTATACCGCATCTGAGCCCCGCTTATACCGCAACTGAGCCTCGCTTATACCGCATCTGAGCCCCGCTTATACCGCATCTGAGCCCCGCTTATACCGCACGTGAGCCCCGCTTATACTGTATCCGTGCCATCTTACACCAAATGTGACTGGCCGCACTTGTACACCTGGCCTGTGAGTGTGGATGTAGCACACCCTCATTGACATATTTAATTGACAAGAGAAATGCTCGCGGATACTAGCTGGCCGAAGGCACGATAAAAAAAGATCGAGCCTCTGCTAGATGTCGCTATCGATTGGCCGAAGTGCCTATTTGAATAAAACTCAAACACGCTATCGAAGTCATCAGATGTTCGGTGGTTCGCATTCATACAGTAAGGATTACATTTTTTGTTGGATGCTGTTTTCAGTTTCAAGTTGAGCAGCAATGCTCCACCATTCGTGTTGATGAACTTCCGATACGGTAAGCTGCTCAACAGGCCCACCCTCAGTCATGGAAACAGGAGGAAACTCAATTAGATTCTTGAGGAGAAAGTAAGACTCGGAATTTCCACATTCTGGCTTCGGAATTCCAGCCTGAAAAACTGAAAAGGAGTTGGTAAATTTGGATACATACATGGCGCCAAATAAGCCCGACTGAAACTGAAATTTTGCGCTTGATTGTTTGGAGCGCTGAAACAAGGACGGCCATTACAGTTAAAATCAAACACTCTGACTGAATTGCTCTGGTTCTGAACGAAAACGATTAATAGTCAAAAGATTTCATACACCCATTCGATCACCGGTCTTTGTCAGACACCCTTTGCCGTCGTCAGAACTCGGAAAGCTACTTGACAAACACCTGTGATCAAATATATGCGTTAATTACGCTTCTCTTACCATGAATTGTTTGTTTAAAGATTTGAGAAATTATGTCAATGTGCTTGATTTTTATTTCAATGTTGGCACCTTTCCATGGATTCAGATTGGCTGCAGGCAGATGTGTTGTTTTATATCAGCAGTCAGGCTGATATTGAAGGCGGGCACACTCAAGCCCTGGTGCGACGCTCCATCGGTGTCTCCGCAGGTGGGCTGAGATTGGAGGTGGGTACACTCAGCACACGACACATCCAATCTATTCAAGAGGTGCTCATATGACCTGGACAGTACGACGTCCGGACATTTGCATCTGGCAACCACGTGATTTTCCATCGACATCCGTGTATTTCCTAGCAATCCGATAAACGGCCAGACCTCCGGACCAACAATATCCGCCAAACGTCCAGACCTCCACAGACATTGTCTCACAGACACTCAGATATCAAGACCAGCAATGTCAAACGGACGCCCAGACCTCCAGAGCAGCAATGTCTGACAGACACCCAGACATCAAGACCAGCAGTGTCAAACGGACGCCCAGACCTCCAGAGCAGCAATGTCTGACAGACACCCAGACATCAAGACCAGCAGTGTCTAACAAACGCCCAGACATCAAAACCAGCAGTGTCTGACAAACACCCAGACATCAAGACCAGCAATGTCTAACAGACGCCCGGACCCGCAGACCAACAATGTCTGACAAACAGCACACGACCGTGAGTTGCCGCCTCCGCTCAGACCAGCCACTCGGCGGTACAACGTGAACGCAAAAAAGCAGCAGTTTATCTCACGCAATTGCAAACAAAATCAAGCACAGACTGATAGATGAGCCGGGCTCAGACCGGCTGGCGGCACCCACCGCCTGATCTCCGACAGCGCCACACCCAGACCACGCATACACGGTGGTTCACACACCAGACCATCTTGTGACATCCCTGCCCGATCACAGTCCATCACCTGCCCTGACTGACCTTGATGGGGTCAAGATCAGTCAGTGCAGGTCGACATCAGATGCCGCGGCCTTCGCAACGACGCTCCCCAGCCACTATTATACAGCGTTGCACACTGTGTTATCACCATTCGACCGAGCCGGCGCAGGTCAGGTCAGGCCACTCCGTTGCCAGCCGAAGCCATGCGATGTCTCCACAAAGGTGGATGCAACGAGGGGGATGCCCTTATGAGGAGGCTTGAGTGGAACCACACCCCGTTCAACAGATTTTCAGCCAAAGCCTCCTTCTGAGTGTCTTTCCAGCATGCACAAGTGCACCTCCAGCCCGCTCAAGAAATGTTTCAGTTGAAAGCTTGGGAAAGCTTGGGCTTTCGAACGTCCAGGGACTTTCGCAATGGTGTTCCTCTGGGGAAATAACGCCACTTCAAATGAGTGCACCCATGAAATCCCTGGGCCCGTCTCTCACACTTGCTGAAACTTAACCACAACAAACATGGGATAAAGAGCACACCTAAGAAACATACTACAATTCCGCACAGTAACAAACTAGTCCAGCAACCGTAAATTCGGGTCGTGCCGTTTGCGGTCCACTTGTAAAATTATAAAGTAGACATGTCTTCGTCCATGGTATGCGCGAAAACAAGGAAATATCCTAGGCAAATGTCTCATTCCCTGTCGCCAAAGTAGATTCCGTTTCGAACGACGAACTTTGTGCTGATTATTCCACCCCACCCCATCACCCCCTGCATAATCACATC
The DNA here is from genome assembly GCA_034440575.1 of Imbricaverruca yamaguchii. Taxonomy (NCBI): domain Eukaryota; kingdom Metazoa; phylum Arthropoda; class Thecostraca; family Neoverrucidae; genus Imbricaverruca; species Imbricaverruca yamaguchii. Next base: position 228,883 of record JAOTOL010001399.1, read on the forward strand.
CGCACGCACACCGGCACGACACCCCAGCTCGAAGCGCAGCAGTAGCGCCTGCTGCCAGCATCACCACAACTATTCTGTCCCTCGCCCAGCCGTGTGTCGGAGAACGCCGGTCAAAAACAGGCCGAGTGCTAAATGCCGTACAGTTCTAACAGGAGGCCAAGGAGCGTCAGCTGGAGGGAGCTCGAATGCTTTTTCCCATGCCAATACTGTCCTGGCACATAACGCTGATGGAGCGTGTCTGCTGGGTGGATGCTATGACCGTGCGACATTTCGCTGAGGTTCCCTGAGACGACCCGTTCCGGCTTTCCATGATGGCCGTGTGTTGTGGCCCAAGTGATGTTGCCAACGCATCAGAAATCACGCCTAAATGTCTCCAAGATTATTACGGTTACGGGAGGTGAGTGTGAGGTGAGCTAGTGGGACAATCGTTACCGAATTCTAACTTAATCTGGATCAATCTGGGTTTAATCGAGGTTGATCCAGCTCAATTATGGATCAAGTTTGCATTTGGTTTGTACTTCATCACATTCTTTGTATTTGTTGAGATATTCGGTTTATATGATATTCAAGTTTGTATTTGGTGTGGAAAGGCCGGTGGCGGCAGTATATTTTGGGGAGGAAAGAAAGTGTTTCCTGCGAGTTAAGGAATGTCTGTCACTGGAAAATGGCTTCACAAGTCGGAAAATGTGCTGAACTGGAAACAGATGCGTAGGAAAGGAATCCTGTGTTCTTTTACGACGCATTCGACTGCTGGATCATATAGACTGCGTCGCCAACTTCCATGACGATTGGTCACGGGTGGACTATGTAATCCCGCCGGTTCCAAAAATAGACCCAAAGATTTTACGACCAAGAGGCAAACACTGTATCGACTGCACCACCGCGACCACCCGTAATGGATGTGTAGCGCTAACACTGAGGCCAGATATTTCCCCAGTAAATTGAGTAAGAAGCATTCAAAAGAACTGTATTTTCCCATGCACAAGCAATTGTCGAAGATTTGTCAAGTTTTTGTACAGCATTTAGTGGCTGATTGGAAGGATGTATCTCTCTCATCCTATTCCATTCTATCTCTCTCCTCTCCCCCTCTCTCTCTCTCTCACACACACATACACACTCTCTCGCGCTCTTTCGCTGACACCTGAGTGCTCCCACAAATAGTGAGAAAGAACTGGAAATATAACAGCGAAGAAAAAAGGAATATATAAAAGTCCCGTCAGGTATTTGCGTACAATACGCTGAATTCGGCAGCAGGCAAAGTAATAACACCACGATGAAATATCTGACAATCAACAGTCTGCTCAACGTCACATGTTTCCTCATGACGTCATCGCATTGTTTGCCACCGAATTCAGCTCGGAAGTCTGCACCGAACTGGCTGGAAATCACACACTACACCGTGCTACACATGCGCTGTCTGCCGATGACTTGGACCGCGCTGACCACTACGTTGCCGCGTGTAATCACACGCTAAGTGGCCCTAGTGGGGGGGGGGTTCATTATAAGTTCACGGCAGCGTGAGCACTCTAGACGTGTGACGTAATTTCTCGCAGTTTCTATTTTCATTTGAGATGCAACTAATTTCATTGGGCACACTCAATGCGGCGCTCGGCATAACGTTTGTTGTGCGCATTCCTGAACAAAAATATGCGAGGGAATCCTACCTTCACTCCACTGATTGTTCCTTCATGTTGACACCGACATAGTTTCGATGCAAAGCCATGGAGGTGACGTTAAACTTCGCTAAGATTGTGGGCACGCTTCGCCAGTACCTGGCGGTGGCGCCACCCATGCTTACAAGTCACATAATACACATAGGGTACCTGCATTAGATGAACGGGTGTTGCCTTCTGAACATCATTGTGTGGGACAAAACACATGAAGGCAATGGGGAGGCCCAGATGAATTTGGGTGGAGGCGGGGCGGGCGGCACACTTCGTATGATCCCATGCTAAAAGCTCAAATTATTGGGGGGTTAAAGCTAACATTCAGGAGCCGCTTGCCCACTCAAAAGCATTTATAAAACAACACCCCTGAGTAGATACGTACATAGATGCCTGCGCCCACCAAGCAACAATCGGCTAGTGCGATCTCTATATGATCACTCCCGATTACTTATCTGAATGCATTCAGAAGCGCTCCCAGGCACCGACTCCAGCCTGGGAAAGACATCAAATCATTCATGACCTACCGAACCCAAACTGGCGTCTTCCAACCAGAAATCACTTCGAATACATCTAGAGCCTACACTGATAGCCAAGGGCTTCAAGGACACCGAGGGCTGGTGTGCGTCATGATAGCGGCTGATAACGCCAATCACTGATTACTGTACAGGCCCCCGGGAGCCGCCGCGCTCCAGGTCGGAGACAGACACGCCGCCGGCTGACAATAGTTCGCCGCCACCCCGACAGGTGACAGCACTGTCGCCGCCGGGCTCCGGCTACTGCTGGTGCGGCTTCTCCCTGAGTCCCAGCGAGTCGCCGCCTCGCTGCTGCTGCGCGAAGCTGCTGATCTGGTGCAGCGAGATGAAGCCGCTCGAGCCGGCCCCCGCCTTCACGTCCGGCCCGATGCCCTTGGAGAACGAGTCGGGGTCGTAGAAGTAGCGCTGGATGGGCACCATCTGAGCGACGCCGCCGCCGTCGCCGCCGCCGTCGCCGCCGCCGGCGGTGGTCGGCATGCTCTGGATCGGCGTGAACGCCGAGGACGCGGGGCCGCAGAGGCGCGCGGTCGGCTCGTAGACGACGCCGGGCGCCAGCCGGCTGGACGGCCGCTGCTCGTCGAGCAGCACGCGGTGCTCGATGTCGTCCCGGCCGGCCGACAGCCGCTGCTCCAGCGGCGACTGCAGGTCGTCGTCCAGGTCGAAGCCGGCCTTGGCCGCCGGCCAGTAGGCCGTTTCCAGGAGGCGCTGCGTCAGCACGCTGCCGGGCCGCTTTTCGACGCGGTCGGCGTGCTTCTGCATGTGCTTCTGCAGGTACGTCTCCTGCGTGTAGCTCTTGCCGCAGTACGGGCAGATCTGCGTCTTCAGGTGCTTGGACTCCTTGTGCTTGGGGATGTGCTCCAGCAGGCTGTTCTCGTCGACGAAGCACTTGTAGCAGGAGTTGCACTTGTACGGCTTGTCGGCCTGGTGGCAGCGCGAGTGCGACTGCAAGTTGGACAGCTGCGAGAACGCCTTGGAGCAGCCGGGGTGTCGGCATTTGTAGGGCTTGTCGCCCGTGTGGGTGCGGATGTGCTGCTGCAGGTGCGACAACTGCGTGAACTTGCGCTGGCAGATCTCGCAGCGGTACGGCTTGATGCCCAGGTGGATGCGCGTGTGCTGCGACAGGTACGAGCTGTTGGCGAACGCCTTGGAGCACTGGCTGCACTTGTACGGCTTGGCCTCCCGCATGTGCAGCTGCACCTGCATCTGCGCGTCGGACTTGGACACGAACACCTGTCGATGAGGACGTGAAGGTCAGTGGTGCTAGGTCAGAACGGCTGTAGATCCATATTTCAAGGTCAGACTAAGCACTATTCAGTTAGGTACCCCGGTCATCGGTTAAGCATCAGGTAGACGGCCTCAGCACTAGGTCCATAGCGGAGGTTTATGATACTATGATCGCTGGGCTAGACTTTCACCGTGATCACACCGCCACTGCATTCCATTCCACAGAATACCACAAAAACTCCACTGGTGGTCTTGGAGTTGCCATGCACATCCTACGAGGTTCCACATTCCACATGCTTCAGGACAGGGGTCCGGCACTCCACAGGGTCCGCACTGCACAGGTGTTCGCACTGCACAGGGGTTCGGCACTCTTTAGGAGCCCGCATTCCACGGGGTCTGCACTCTGCACGAGTCTTCACCCCACAGGAGTGCCCACTCTACGGGGGTTCTCACTTCATGGGGGCTCTCACTCCACGGGGGTTCCCACTCCACAGGGATCCTCATCTCACAGCGGTTCTCACTCCACAGCGGTTCTCACTCCACAGGGGTTCTCACTCCACAGGGGTTCCCACTCCACAGGAGTCCTCACTTCAGAGGAGCCCGCACTCCACCGGGGTGCGCATCCCTTGGCGATGTGCTACGCACACCGACCAACGCACTTAATGGCTCCTCTTAAATGTAACTCCGGTAGTGGATTTGGGATTTTAACCCGAAACATATCCATTGCAGCCCTTGCACAATTATCGCATTTTATCTCTGTTCATACGACACATTTTTTTCGCAAACCAACCCATCGCACGAGCTTCTTAGATCACTTTTAGAGTTTATCTATTTTCTAGATGTTCAGGTAAGGCCATGATTTTTGTTCGAGAGCGCAGTATATATTGCTGTCTCTGTGGCTGCACCAACAAATTTTGTACTTCAAAACTGGCTTTACTCGAATTAATATCGCTCATCTCTTTTCAACGCTTTCCCCAACGTTGCTCCCAATTAACGCTTCCGTTAATATCACCAACTTGGCAATTTGCAGCGTCCGCTTTGGTAGCAGTCTTCCCCGTGTGCAGGTCATCCAGCCAGGAGCGAACCCAGAATTGTCTTACGGCGGATGAGGGAGTGGAATGAACGAAGCTTCTCGTTTATTGTTTTGTTGCCGATGTTTATCGAGGAGTTAGATTCGAACTTCATTTTCAGAAAGTCCTGTTCAGAAAAAAGTGCTGAGTGTGGGGGCGACTGGGACTGCTCAGGTCTTTCACGTTTTCAGGCTTCGAAAACAAAAATGTTGAACCCTAAGCGGAGGTACCGGGGACAGTGATGTCCCCGGTACAGCGGTAATGTCCCCGGGACAACGGTGTCCCCGGTACAGCGGTGTACCTGGTACAATGGTGTCCCCGGTATAGCGGTGTCCCTGGTACAGTAATGTACCCCGTACAGCTGTGATGTTCCCGGTACAGCGGTGTCCCCGCTACCACGGTGATGTGCCCGGTGCAGTAGCTTGTGGGTGTTGGCTGGCCGGCGATGGCCGCTTCAGCGGGTGGCCTTGGACCCCTGTGCGGGATCGATGTTCCCGCGGCGACGCCAGACAGTCGGCGTCTGCAGACTGCGCAGGTCATGAGCCGCCGCCGTCGACGACGCACACAGAGCGCGTGCCAACTGGTCTCGGATTGACGTAATCGTGGGCGGTATATCTTTTCATCGGTTCTGAGTGCGGAATGGGGGCGAGGTGTTGGTGGGGTTAGGGGCATGGATATGGGCTTAAAAGTTATCGGGCGTTGCAGGATGGACTGCATATAATGCACGATGCATGCATAATGTACATAATGCATGCATTTCGAGTGCATGATTGTGTTTGAAGTTTTTTTTCTTCAATTTCGTACTCTGTCACCCTGTAGAAGGCCTGTGGCCGAGACGTCAGTGATTTGTTCGCTTATGAAAATATAGTTTTTCTCACGTTGTCACTTAGGCATGACTTCTCCAAATATGATTGTATATATATATATATATATATATATATATATATATATATATATATATATATATATATTTCAATATACGTAGATATATCACATCACGTAATTACGTTTCCAGCAACTAGGGCATGTCACCAATATTATCGAAACTTTCTATGTTAATACGGTCAAATTTCCCTTAAACGATCGCTGTTATGTGCACAATTTGACGGACGATTGTTGGCACATACTAGGTAGCTCAGGAGGTGCCCAGCTATAACATGACATTTGGTTGAATCTCTGTCGCTGCACACATTTCACCAACACATTTTTCATTCGTCAGACATTGTGTGAGGTGACCGAGGATCCTCGAGCACATCCAGGATCCGCTACTCCATTCCAATACTAATTAATGATGCCGGCGTATGCAGTAGAGTAGTTAGGGGTAGGGATGGCTGAATGGTTGAGGTGTTGAGGTCTGCGCACCAAAGGTCCCGGGTTCAGCACTCATATCGTTAATGTTTTCGCTTTTCACATTTGGCATCGCTACTGTGCTGCATTATATGCAGTCTATCCTGTAACGCCCGGCAACTTCTAAGCCAATATCCATCCCCCTACCACCACCAGCACCCCGCCCCCATTCCGCACTCGGAACCAATGAAAAGATATACCGCCCACGATTACGTCAATCCGAGACCAGTTGGCACGCGCTCTGTGTGCGTCGTCGACGGCGGCGGCTCATGACCTGCGCAGTCTGCAGGCGCCGACTGTCTGGCGCCGCCGCGGGAACATCGATCCCGCACAGGGGTCCAAGGCCATCCGCTGAAGCGGCCACCGCCGACCAACCAACACCCACAAGCTACTGCACCGGGCACATCACCGTGGTAGCGGGGACACCGCAGTACCGGGGACACCGCAGTACCGGGGACACCGCAGTACCGGAGACACCGCAGTACCGGAGACACCGCAGTACCGGAGACACCGCAGTACCGGGGACACCGCGGTACCGGGGACACCGCAGTACCGGGGACACCGCAGTACCGGGGACACCGCGGTAGCGGAGACACCGCAGTACTGGGGACACCGCAGTACCGGAGACACCGCAGTACCGGAGACACCGCAGTACCGGGGACACCGCAGTACCGGAGACACAACAGTACCGGGGACAACACTGCTGTACTGGGGACATCACCGCTGTACCGGGGACATCACTGTACCGGGGACACCATTGTACGGGGGACACCGCTGTACCGAGGACACCGCGGTACCGGATACACCGCAGTACCGGAGACACCGCAGTACCGAGGACACCGCGGTACCGGAGACACCGCAGTACCGGGGACACCGCGGTACCGGGGACACCGCAGTACCGGGGACACCGCAGTACCGGGGACACCGCAGTACCGGGGACACCGCAGTACCGGAGACACAGTTGTACCGGAGACACCGCAGTACTGGGGACACCGCAGTACCGGGGACACCGCAGTACCGGAGACACCGCAGTACTGGGGAAAACACTGCTGTACTGGGCACATCACCGTGGTAGCGGGGACACCGCTGTACCGGGAACATCACCGTGGTAGCGGGGACACCGCGGTACCGGGGACACCGCAGCTGTACGGGGTACATTACCGTACCAGGGACACCGCTGTACCGGGAACACCGCAATACCGGAGACACCACAGTACCGGGGACACCACAGTACCGGGAACACCGCAGTACCGGGGACACAGTTGTACCGGGGACACCGCAGTACCGGGGTCACTGTACCGGGGGCACTGTACCGGGGACATCACCGCTGTACCGGGGACATCACTGTACCGGGGACACCATTGTACGGGGGACACCGCTGTACCGAGGACACCGCGGTACCGGAGACACCGCTGTACCGAGGACACCGCGGTACCGGAGACACCGCAGTACCGGAGACACCGCAGTACCGGAGACACCGCGGTACCGGAGACACCGCAGTACCGGGGACACCGCGGTAGCGGAGACATCACCGCTGTAACGGGGACACCGCTGTACCGGGAACACCGCTGTACCGGGGACATCACTGTACTGGGGACATCACTGTACCGGGGGCAGCGCATTACCGGGGACACCGCTGTACCGGGGGATACCAGTGTACCGGGGGATGCCTGGAATACCGATGTACCGGGGAAGCCGGGGATACCGATGTACCGGTTGGTGGTAATGGCTACGAACAGGCTGCACCCCGCTGCAGGCATAATAATCAGAGTTCGGCATATTCTGCATTCTTCGGAAGATTCGTCAGCTTTTTGTTATATCTCTTATCATTTCGGCTTCTGTGCTAATCGTTTACGGTGATCCAGCGCAATACGCGAAGAGCCGTCGTCCAGTCACGTTGCAGATAATAGGTGGGACGTGCATACTCATCCTGGTGTGCATCTCCCGGCAGAGAATGTAAATACTCACTGTATGTGGGAGACGAGTGTTGAATATTCCCCGCATTCGCGAATGGTGTGAAGGAATGAAAAGGAGCGCTGGCTAGTTGTTTTGGAGTGAGACAGCATACCTTCATCAGAATGTCCGATGTGTGGTCGAGTGTTCCATTCCGGGGACATTTACTACGCTGCCCTCCACTCGACACTAGACACGTTACACGCACGTGCTCCTGAGTAACTTACTCGTACGCGTAAGTTATTTACTCGCACGTCCAAATAACTTACCTGCACGCCTAAGTAACTTACTCGTACGCTGAAGTAACTTACTTGTACGCTTCATTAACATACGCATACGCTGAAGTAACTCACTTGTACCCCTAAGTAACTTACTCGTACGCCTAAGTAACTTATTCGTACGCTTAGGTAACTTACTCGTACGCTCAAGTAACCTACTCGTACGCCCACATAACTTACTCATACGTCCAAGCATTCACATCTTGGATTTGTACTCCATAATCGACAGAGGGGTGCGACTGTATACCTCTCAATATATGCACCGTGAAAAGGAACTTGATTCAGACAAAATTAGCTACATTTTTCCGAAAGGGCTGACCTGCAGAAGGTGGTGCATATCTCGACCTTAAAAGTACTACGCCAAATTGTGGAATTAGCATAGACGTCAGGGTGGATCACGATCCTTGTTGTATACGCAGACCACTTGGAATATGCCGCACAAGCCCGTCCAGCGCGGCGCCCTCCGTCAGACTGGCATTGGTCACGCAGTCGCCCGGGCCCCGGGCAATCAGGTCACGTGACATGATGACACAACCACGTGGCCGACGATTGAACCCGCATGACAGCCTTTGCCCGCATTAGAAGCGCAGCCGCAAAAGCATTTCTGTGAACTGACCGTTGGTTGGTTGGTTGGTTATTGGTTTTACGACACATCGACCGTTGAGTCATGTAGCGCCGCCAATCTCTCACGCCGATTGGTCGCGGGCGAAGAGTAGCGACAGGTGAGACTCGAACTCACAACCTTTCGATGGTGAGACGAGCAAGTGAACTGACCGTGATTACTTCAGAGGAACTATTGAGATGGAAGTTCGCAACGATCAGCATTACGGAATCAGGTCTATTGTGAGTGAAGGCATCGGATATTGAAAAACGATAGCGAAAAAGGGTGAAGGCTTTAAAGACGTGATATGATCGGGCCAGGCTTGGCAGCTCAGGTCGACTAGCTGGAGCTTCGCCGTCGCTAGTAACAAAGAAACGCTTCATCCATGGGTATGGCATGAAATAATCGGATTCGCAAGCGATCCGTCCCCTTCAGCTTCCCAGGCACACTAGTGATTCAATGTTTGTCACAAACACCACCAACGTTTCCGTGTTTCGGTTCGCGTCATGTGAAGTCACAGTGTGATCTACCCCGGTGTCTTTGGATTCGGGCGTTAAAGCTACGACCCCCACCAACCTGAATGAGTGCGACCAAAATAAAGCGCCAGGAGAGGCGCTCGGCGAGCGAGGGCGGGAGGCGAGCTGGGGCTTCGTTATGCTCCAGGCATAGGATCGGGCACCATACCACAACAGGCGACTTGCGGACTGACAACTGCTCACTCTTGACATGCTGCGAACGCATACGCCGTGATGCGTTCAGCTTTCGATGTACATCTTAAGTGGAGGAATTTGAGAAATATTCAAATTATATTTCGACAATTCTGCACAACCCATTCAGATTTGGGACGCGTGATCCAGATTATGCAAAGTCCAATTGTTGCCATAGCGCCTGAAACTTCGGCATAAGTGCATGCAAAATAATCCGATTGAGCCGAAATCGGCTGCAATCTGGTTGAAGTGGGCCTTCTCACGGATGTTGTGCGGGCATCTCAAACTCGAATATTCTTTGCCGAATCGTTGAATTAGACTACATAGGTGTCACGCTTCGTCACGGTCATTTGGTTCTACAGCCTTTTCGCTGAGCATACTCCATGGGCGTGTGAGCGACACAATTATTTTGATAGAGGATGCTAAGTCGATGTTTAGACTAACTGCTTCCCGTCAACGCAATACGGCTAATCCTAGCCTGACCGCCAGACAAATGTACCTTCGCTGGGCCAGAGGGTGTGGAGGGGAGGGGAGGGGAAGGAGAATTTGGACTCTGCCCTCTACGAACATCCAATATACGTAACCTATGATAAAATATCCTTAGATAGCCCTGGCCTTGGCGAGCTCTCAACAGGCCTCAGGGGCGTCGATTTGTATCTTTTTGTGGGGGCCATGGCCTCACCAATGTTGCTCTTGCCCCCCCAATAAGCCATGCTGCTTTTATGTTCATAAGAAAGCTAAAGGAAAAAATAAAAAAGAAGAAAACACCATGATGTATAGAAAACTTAGTTGATGTTAACAAGAGTATTTTGTACTGTAAAGAAACAGATTAGGTTTAGATAGTGGACTAACTCTCCACCTTTTGCTGCAAAATTGAAAATTGTGCAAAAAAAACAACAAAATAATTGAATTTCCCCTCCACTGTGGAGGTACAACTTGCATCATAAAATGTTGAGATTAGCAGATGCTGATGGATTATAAATCAGATTGCCCTAAAGAATGTGCTATCCCACTAAACAGCAATTCCATTGTCATACTGATGTTTGTACACACTACCAATCACACTTGTGGTCAACTCGAGTTGAATCGAGAATCAACTCATGGATCAATCTTTTTATGAGTCACGTGTTGAATCAATTCTTTTCCCCAAAATATATTTTGAGTTGTGAGCTGAATCACATCTTTCTACAAAACAAATTAGTTGACATAAAGACATAAAGACATAAAAGATTAGTGCAACTCTGAGCCACAAGGGCCCTTCTTGGTTGCACTCTGTACACTGAACCAGTTGCCCACCAAATCTGCCAATCAGCCCTCCCTGTAATACTGAAAAGCAAGCCCTCTATTCTTATAATGATTGTCTATGCTGTTTTTAAAGATGTTCAATGTGCTGCTACTGACGATGTTTTCTGGCAGCTGGTTCCAGTGTTCCACTACCCTGTTGGTGAAGAAAGTTTGCCTTAACCTTGTTCTGCTGTGGTTAATTTTAATTTTGAATTTATGACCTCTAATTGCATCATTTCTGTTAAATTCAAACATTTCCCCAAGGTATCCCCTCTCCAGACCATTGACAAATTTAAAGACCTCGATGAGATCTCCTCTCAGCCTTCTATATCTAAGTGAAAACATATTCAATTTCTTCAATCTTTCCTCATATGCCAGGTTGCTTATGCCATTAACCATTTTTGTAGCCCTCTTTTGTACTCTCTCTGAAAGCCAACAATCTTTTTCATAGCTAGGAGACCAAGCTTGGATGCAGTATTCCAAATGTGGCCTGACGTATGCACAGTAAAGCTTCCTGATCACTTCCTCACTTCTGTATGATACATTCCTATTTATTGCCCCGAGCATTCTCAGTGCCTTCTTCCTGGCTTCCTTGGTCTGTTCTGATGCCCCCAATTTTGTGTTTAGAATAGCACCTAAATCCTTCTCCTGTTGAGTCACTGATAGCACCTGGCCACCCATCAAGTATGGAGCCTTCATATGCTGCTTACCTACATGCATGATTTTGCACTTATCAAAGTTAAATTTCATTTGCCATTCTTCGGACCACTTCACAAGTTCGTCTAAGTCTTTTTGCAGCGAGATATGCTCATCCTGGCCTGTTATTGCCCTAAAGACCTTCAAATCATCTGCAAATTTCAAAACTTTACTGCTTAGGCCACTTTCAATGTTATTTACAAATATAATGAACAGTAATGGCCCTAGTACTGACCCCTGGGGGACTCCACTAAGAACATTTTGCCATGATGACTTTGTACCATTTAGCATCACTCTTTGCTGTCTATCTGAAAGCCACAACTCTATCCATTTTAAGATGCTACCTGCAATACCATGGGACTGAAGCTGTATCATTAACCGTTTATGTGGTACCTTGTCAAAGGCCTTACTAAAGTCAAGATATGCTACATCAACCTGATTTCCCTGATCAAATTGTTCTGTGGCGAAGTTCAAAAAGTCCAAGAGGTTTGTGAGACACGATCGTCCTTTTCTAAATCCATGTTGAGTATCTTGAATCAATCTGCTACCTTCCAGATAACTAACTATTCTATCCTTGATAATTGATTCGAGTACCTTGCAGACTAGGGATGTGAGACTTATTGGCCTATAGTTTTCAACTTTCCCTCTTTCTCCTTTCTTGAAAATAGGAACTACATTTGCCCTTTTCCAATCGGTTGGAATTTCATTATGTGAAACTGATCTACAAAATATTATACTAAGTGGAAATGCCAGTTCCTTTTCAGTTTCCCGCAACACCCTAGCATAAATATCATCAGGTCCTGCTGCCTTATTTGGCTTTATTTTCCTGATATGATTGTAAACAACATCACTACCAATGAAATCAACATCATTTGTCAGATCCCATGTAACTGAACTAAGGTGTACGGTCGGTCATATCTTCCAATGTAAACACTGATTTGAACTGCTTGCTCAGCTCCTCAACCATCTCACTATCCTCACCCAATGTAGTCCCGTTTACTTCCAGTGGACCAATTGTGCTAGAAACTTTACTCATCTTGTAGAAACTAAAGAACTTTTTACTGTCCCCATTACAGTTTCTAGCTAAATCCAGTTCCTTTGCTCGCTTTGCTGCTCTGGTTTTTTGCTTCACAGTGTCTCTAGCTTTTCGATACGCCTTTAGATTAATGACATTTGAGGCTTCTTTAAAAACTCTAAATGCAGTTTTCTTAGCCCTAATTGCTTTTATCACGTCTGGTGTAAGCCATGCTGGCTTTCCTACCCTCCTTTTGCGTCTTTGCTTTTGGGGGACATGTCTAATCTGAGTTTCCTTTAAGTAAGATTTGAACTTTTCCCACATTTCACAGGCATTTAAATTGGAGAATTCTTCTTCCCATCTGATGGCACTTAAAGCCGCTCTCATGCCATTAAAGTCTGCTCTGTTGAAATTTGGAACCTTTACCAAATTATCCTTGATAATTTCCCCTACATGTGCCTTGAATCTAACTATGTTATGGTCACTTTTTCCCAGAGTTTCGCCTACAGTCAAGTCTTGAACCAAGTCACTTAAATCCGAGAATACAAGGTCCAAGAATGAACCATGCCTGGTAGGTTCCGATACAAACTGGTGTAAGAACAGGTCCTCTTCAAGGCATTTCCTGAACATTTTGCATGATGGGGAGCCAACACCAGCATTTTCATAACCTTTTAGATTAAAGTCACCGAGAATAAGGCACTTCCTCTTAAAGTTTCCACTGATTTCCTCACAAATCACCTTGTCAAGCTCCAGTTGCTGAGAATGTGGCAGGGTTCCTGATCGGTAGAAAGCTCCTATCCTAAGTGTATTGCTGTTGCCTTTTCCCACAGTGACATCAAGCCAAATGGACTCCACAGACACATTTTTATCCGAACCTGCTACTTTTTGAGAACTGAATAAGCTATTCACATAGAGCATTACACCACCCCCTTTCATTGCTGGACCCCTATTGCACGAAAACATATTGTATCCCTGGATCTCATAGTCCTGTAAGTTATCTCCAAAATATCCTTCACTGACCCATGCCTCCGTAATGCAAACAAAATCCGGTGAATCATGAGTCAATTATACAAATCGCAATGAGTCACTGGAGTCTTGCGACTCAAATGCAAGCTATGCAAGAATGATATAAAGTATGTATCTTTGGGAATAGTATGCCATGACACAAAGTAGGGAGCAAAACACAGCACAATTATCCATGCTTAGAATTACAATTGTCAAATTGTCAGCTGCCAGTGAGTAAAGAATCAGGGGTACTAAAGCTATTCACGAAAAACCAATGACAGTAACCAGAAATAAGCACCTATTATTGTTAGACTTGGTATTCATAATATCATGCATGAGTCAATCATAGTGCCAGGAACACAAAACACAGAAATCGGTTGTGATTGTGAAAAATAATATGGAACCGAAACAGTCCCACACTGCAATAGGCATCTGCACTGAATAAAATAGCGTTCATTTGTTATTTACCACACGCGCGCGTGGCGCGCATGTGACAAATAACAAACAAAATGTACGTTTGCCAGAGGCTAGATCGAAATTATCGTACAAGTCTGCATGACGTCAGACGGAGGTTTTTTCTTAAATATGATATCAACTTGGTTGTGGAAAACTTTTCTGAAATCATACACTATGGTCACTTTCATTTTTGCTTTTTCTACAAGCAAACATATTTATCTTCACCTCACCAGGTTAGTTATAAACTTGTCCCGTTCTTTCCAGTGAACATTTACAGTGGCAAGTAGACAGCTTTTATTTGTGCGTAGCCTCATGGACAGTAGCCATGCCATTAAAAAAGCACTGCGTGAGAGTGATGTAGCTCGGTTGGGTATTATTGCACAAAATCATGCTCGAATTAGGTATAAATATGAACTTGTATCTATGGATTTATTGGTGGCCAGTAAAGCTGACATCAAACACACATTTAGGTCACGGCTGGAACGAATTCTACTGGAAAGAGGTGATCAGGCTCATGTGCATGACCCAGGGTAGAACGGAGCAGGTGTGGCACCGTGGTTGCTGTCTCAGTCTGGTTGTGTTGCTGGTCTGTATGCATGAAGGCATTGTGTGTTGTATGGTAGCCCAGATATGTACCGAGAAAGGTGCGAAATATGGGTCATTATTATCTTATTTAAAATGGGACGGCAAAGTTCGACCCAATCGGGGCCATTGCCATCTCATTTTAGCATGGGGTCAAGTACTCATATTCTGCGGACAAACACAAATGTGCGAAGGTGAACCAGATGACATTCCAGTTTGAACTGTACAATCATGGCAGGGGCGTCGATTTGCAGCATTTTGTGGGGGCCATGGCCCCACAAATGTTGATCTTGGCCCCCCAATGTTGATTTGGGCCCCCAAATAACCTATGACATGTTTGTGCTGATAGGAAAGCTAAAGGAAAAAATTGAAAATTGCATGCTACTTAGAAAACTTAAATAACACCAACCAGCTCATTTTGTACTTAAATGAAAGATTTTAATTGGATAGTGGATTGACTTTTCACCTCTTCCTGCAAAATTGAAAATTGTGTGAAAAAAAACAAATAGGAGTTGGATTTTCTTTCTGGAAGATCATTTTCTGTTAAATTTTGGGGAGATTTTTGCACAAAAAAAGATTAAACAGCAGATGGCTCACACTTTTTCGTGTTTAAAATCGGTGACAGTGTTTTCTTGAATCATGTTTGAAGCGGATGAAGGAAGTGTATTCCTTTGAATGTAGAAGTCCTTTGAACCATATGTTATGTCCTTCACATTGCTGCTCCATCCACCTTCCACTCCAACCCTGACAAAACTTCAGGAGCGCATCCATCTCCAAAGTGGCCTGTGGAAGAAGGCATGTATTGCAGCATAACTACTGTGATCTGAATTACATTGTATCCCTGTTGCCTTATCATCCATCCTTGTCGATCCATGTAGCAGATGTTTGACTTTCCTCAAACTGTCTGGAGAACTTGGGAGTTGAAATAACGTGTTAGTGATGAACCAGATGAACTACTCCTGGATTCTTATATTATAGTATTGCATTGCACAGTGGCATACCGAATTGGGGGAGAGCATTGTGGGCAGTTGCCCCCACACTCCTGATAGGTTGTGGGGCCCCCAATAATCCGCCGAGCTCAGGAAAAAATTGCGACATGTTCCATAAAAATCCCGCTTGGTCTCAGAAAAAATCACATTGGGTGTCCCCAAAAGTCGCGCAAGGGCCTCTGATAATAACGCTGGGGCCTCAAAAGCTTCCATCTGGGCCCCTGAAAATCACGCTGTGGCCCAAAAAAAGTCGTGCCGGGTTCCAGAAGATCACAACTGGGCCACAAACGGTCGGGCCGGGACCCCCTGAATATCACGCTGAGCCTGGGGTAGAAATAATTATCGCCCGGGTTCAAGAAGATCACAACTGGGCCACAAACGGTAGGGCCGGGATCCCCTGAAAATCACGCTGAGCCTGGGATGCCAATAATTATCGCCCGAGCCCCTGTAAATCACTCTAGAGGCACGACAGGTCGCACCGGGGCTCTAAAAGTATCGTTGGGGTCACCCGAAAATTAAGCCGAGGAAAACAAAACAAAAAACAGACCGGACACGAAAATTAACTCTGGAATCCAAACAATGGCTCCAAAACGTGTTGGGCCCCACAAAACGTGTCGTAGTCACTAAAACTCGCGCAAGGGATCCAAACAAGTGACCGAGGGGCCAAAAATCGCACTTAGACCAAAACAAATTCACACCGCTTCCCTTGAA
>JAOTOL010001400.1:0-60000 GCA_034440575.1 Imbricaverruca yamaguchii
GACGCGGTGCGGGCCGCGGGGTGCAGCGCCGCTCCCGACACGGTACAGGGCGCGGGGTGCAGCACCGCTCCCGACACGGTACAGGGCACGGGGTGCAGCACCGTTCCCGACACGGTACAGGGCACGGGGTGTGCAGCACCGCTCCCGACACGGTACAGGGCGCGGGGTGCAGCACCGCTCCCGACACGGTACAGGGCACGGGGTGTGCAGCGCCGCTCCCGACACGGTACAGGGCGCGGGGTGCAGCACCACACCCGACACGGTACAGGGCACGGGGTGTGCAGCGCCGCTCCCGACACGGTACAGGGCACGGTGTGCAGCGCCGCTCCCGACACGGTACAGGGCACGGGGTGTGCAGCGCCGCTCCCGACACGGTACAGGGCACGGGGTGTGCCGCGCCGCTCCCGACACGGTACAGGGCACGGGGTGTGCAGCGCCGCTCCCGACACGGTACAGGGCGCGGGGTGCAGCACCGCTCCCGACACGGTACAGGGCACGGGGTGCAGCACCGTTCCCGACACGGTACGGGGCGCGGGGTGCAGCACCGCTCCCAACACGGTACAGGGCGCGGGGTGCAGCACCGCTCCCGACACGGTACAGGGCACGGGGTGTGCAGCACCGCTCCCGACACGGTACAGGGCGCGGGGTGCAGCACCGTTCCCGACACGGTACGGGGCGCGGGGTGCAGCACCGCTCCCGACACGGTACAGGGCGCGGGGTGCAGCACCGCTCCCGACACGGTACAGGGCACGGGGTGTGCAGCACCGCTCCCGACACGGTACAGGGCGCGGGGTGCAGCACCGCTCCCGACACTGTACAGGGCGCGGGGTGCAGCACCGCTCCCGACACGGTACAGGGCGCGGGGTGCAGCACCGCTCCCCGCACGGTACAGGGCACGGTGTGCAGCGCCGCTCCCGACACGGTACAGGGCACGGGGTGTGCAGCGCCGCTCCCGACACGGTACAGGGCACGGGGTGTGCAGCGCCGCTCCCGACACGGTACAGGGCACGGGGTGTGCAGCGCCGCTCCCGACACGGTACAGGGCGCGGGGTGCAGCACCGCTCCCGACACGGTACAGGGCACGGGGTGCAGCACCGTTCCCGACACGGTACGGGGCGCGGGGTGCAGCACCGCTCCCAACACGGTACAGGGCGCGGGGTGCAGCACCGCTCCCGACACGGTACAGGGCACGGGGTGTGCAGCACCGCTCCCGACACGGTACAGGGCGCGGGGTGCAGCACCGTTCCCGACACGGTACGGGGCGCGGGGTGCAGCACCGCTCCCAACACGGTACAGGGCGCGGGGTGCAGCACCGCTCCCGACACGGTACAGGGCACGGGGTGTGCAGCACCGCTCCCGACACGGTACAGGGCGCGGGGTGCAGCACCGCTCCCGACACTGTACAGGGCGCGGGGTGCAGCACCGCTCCCGACACGGTACAGGGCGCTGGGTACAGGGCGCGGGGTGCAGCACCGCTCCCTCCCGACACGGTACAGGGCGCGGGGTGCAGCACCGCTCCCGACACGGTACAGGGCGCGGGGTGCAGCACCGCTCCCGACACGGTACAGGGCGCGGGGTGCAGCACCGCTCCCGACACGGTACAGGGCGCGGGGTGCAGCACCGCTCCCGACACGGTACAGGGCGCGGGGTGCAGCACCGCTCCCACACACGGTACAGGGCAAGAGGGTGCACGCACCCTCACACGGTACAGGGCACGGGGTGTGCAGCACCGCTCCCGACACGGTACAGGGCGCGGGGTGCAGCACCGCTCCCGACACTGTACAGGGCGCGGGGTGCAGCACCGCTCCCGACACGGTACAGGGCGCGGGGTGCAGCACCGCTCCCCGCACGGTACAGGGCGCGGGGTGCAGCACCGCTCCCGACACGGTACAGGGCGCGGGGTGCAGCACCGCTCCCGACACGGTACAGGGCACGGGGTGTGCAGCACCGCTCCCGACACGGTACAGGGCGCGGGGTGCAGCACCGCTCCCAACACGGTACAGGGCGCGGGGTGCAGCACCGCTCCCGACACGGTACAGGGCGCGGGGTGCAGCACCGCTCCCGACACGGTACAGGGCGCGGGGTGCAGCACCGCTCCCAACACGGTACAGGGCACGGGGTGCAGCACCGCTCCCGACACGGTACAGGGCGCGGGGTGCAGCACCGCTCCCGACACGGTACAGGGCACGGGGTGCAGCACCGCTCCCAACACGGTACAGGGCACGGGGTGCAGTACCGCTCCCGACACGGTACAGGGCACGGGGTGCAGCACCGCTCCCAACACGGTACAGAGCAAGAGGGTGCAGCACCACACCCGACACGGTACAGGGCACGGGGTGTGCAGCACCGCTCCCGACACGGTACAGGGCGCGGGGTGTGCAGCACCGCTCCCGACACTGTACAGGGCGCGGGGTGCAGCACCGCTCCCGACACGGTACAGGGCGCGGGGTGCAGCACCGCTCCCGACACGGTACAGGGCACGGCGTGCAGCAACACACCCGACACGGTACAGGGCACGGGGTGTGCAGCACCGCTCCCGACACGGTACAGGGCGAGAGGGTGCAGCACCGCATCGATGTCTTTGGTGATATTCCAGACTTGGGCTAGAATGTAGTTTGGGAATAGCTGTAAGCTTATTCCTACCGGATCATGTGCTCAAAATTCGATGGGAAGTATAGATATGATCTGCTAACGTCCGAAACAAAAACTCTACGATCCTGTACGAATTGGAACATTCGCAACAGGATCAGCGAAGTTTTCATCTCCAAGTCCCGGATTTCAATGCACAAATCCAACCCTGCTCATTGCACCAGATGCCAAAGTGCCAGCCAAGGTGTGAACTTGAATACTCGAGCGTTGTTTCACGTGCGTGTACCTCCAGAAACTACCAACCGACTCCCACGCATCTGGAGAGCGAGTTGTGCCATCCCGTTCAGCCAGGTGGATGCGAGTAGCTGGGCTCGGCGACCCGACTGCGGTAATCCGGACGACGCCGCCACACGCCTCGCCGCGACTTCGTCAAGCAATGTGACCGCGGGAACCACATGTGGGCGGCAGCGGAGCGCCCGCCGACCCGACCGCCACCGGCGGCTGCCATTGGCTGGCGCCGGCCGGTCACCGTCTGTCATTGGTCGACGCCGGAGCACGGCGGCGGTGGCGGCGGCGGCGGCGGTGGTGGCGCGGCGCGGCAGAGCGCGTCTGGATAGAGCGGGAGGAGGGTGTGCGGTGAGTCAGTGTGGAGCGGACGCTGGGAGGAACGCGGCACGCAGCGCACGCCGTCGCGGCTGTGAGACGCTCGAGAGCGCGAGTGGTGCGGTGCGGAGCGGACGCTGGGAGGAACGCGTGGCACGGGACGGACGCCGGGGAGGAGCACGCGGCACGGGACGGACGCCGGCGAGCGCGAGCGGTGCGGTACGGACAGTGACTCAGCAGTTTGGGCGGTGCCATCTCCGGCAGAACGATGCCGTGTCTGCCCGAGCCGAGAGCGGCGGTGGCCGTGGAGCCGAGCGCCGCCGACCTGTGGCGGTCAGCGCCGGCGCTACTGCAGCAGATGCGCCGACGCCACACAGAGCCGTGGGCCGGCAGGCGCGCGCGGCGCGTCCTCTTCGGCCCCGTCGACCGAGATGAAACACGCCGCTTCGTCAAGGAGGAGCTCGCCGCCATCCGCGCGGCCGACCAGGAAAAGTACAACTTCGACTTCGAGAACATGTTGCCAATGGCGGGCTCGTACGAGTGGAAGCAGGTGTCGCCGAGTGAGGCATCGCCTGCGTACGGCCTGACACGGCTTCAGAACGGCATACATCGGTCGGCGCGTCGCCTCGAGTTCGGCGCTCCATGGTGCGCGGCCACGGAGCCAGAGACAGAGGCACAGTGGCGACCCGCCGCCACAGAGCCAGATACAGAGGCGCAGCGGAGACCTGCAGCCACAGAGCCAGATACAGAGGCGCAGCGGAGACCAGCCACCACGGAGCCAGAGACAGAAGCGCGGTGGAGACCCGCAGCCACAGAGCCCAAACCAGAGGCGCAGCGAGGACCCGCTGCCACGGAGCCAGATACAGAGGCGCATCGGAGACCCGCCGCCGACACCCCGCCGCTGTCGCTGCCGACGCCGACGCCCGTTCACCAGGACGCCAACGCGTCACCGTCGGCGGCGTCAGCAGCGTCGGCGCGGCCGCCACTCTCCGGCCAGCGGCAGACTACCATTACAGGTACGTGACGACGCAGGTGGAGCGCCTGCGTCCCAGTCTCGCCGCCTTTTCCATGTCGTTCGACAGCTGCTAATGCGCGCCGTTTAACATCCCATCGGCCGCCGTTCTCCACATCCCGTCGGCCGCCCAGCCGGTGACCAGTTTGAATTTAAATGCCTGGCTCGGGCCGCCACGCTCGGTTCGTCGATGAGCGTGTCGATCTGCCGCGCAGCGCCGTCGGTCTCCCCCCGTCGGCGTCCCCTCGGCGGCGTCCCCCGGGCACGCACGGGCCCGTCTCCACGCCACGTGCCCCCTCCGGCACGGGCCGGCGGTCGATACGTGAGCCGTTGCGGCGGGGGCGGCGGCCGGCGTTCTAGGTATCGACCTGCTGCGAATGTGCATCGATCGTGCGTTCCCTTTAAATTCGAACGCAGCCGGCGGCGGTTCGCGTGACGCGGTATGGCGGGCGGGCGTCCGTTGAGATCGATACGGCCGTTGGCGTCGCGGCGTGAGCGGGGGGCGTTTCTGACGTGCCGCCGGGCGCACGTCGACACCTGCTGGTCGGCGCGACCTCGGTCGAAATGCAGCGCGGCGCTGTCGGCTGGGCGGCGGCGCGCTCGCCGCCCAACGTGGCACGAGGTCACCTTGAAAGACGGGCACGGACGGCCGAGATAGCGAGCGGCGGCGCGCCGCCCGCCGCCGCCCCGACGGACGCACGCGACCGGCGTCCGTCACGGTCCCGTCATTGTCCGACGTCACCGGCAGGGGCGTCTCTGGGACGGCGATGGGCTCGGCGGTCACCCCGCCCCACCCCACGCTGTCGCTGCGCCGCCCCAGCCTCCCCAATGATCGCCGCCGCGCTGGAATGATGACCGCTGCTGGGGCTCACTTCCTGGTCGGCTGACTTGACCGCAGGTAACCTCTGCCGCCCCTCGGCGCCATTTAAATGCGCCAGGCGCGGCGTGGCGCGGCGTCCGGCGATGGTCCGCCCCTGCGGCCGTGCCAGGAGCCGCACGCCGCCACCGCCAGACGCTCCGGCGGCCAGAAACGCGCCGCCGCGCCGCAGATAACAAAGATTCCGACTGCTGGTCTCCCCCAATCGAACAGCCGGCTGGGTGCCATCGACCCACACACGATGCCGACCCAAGCACGCATGGGCTGCGCGCCGTGGCCGCCAAATCACTCCCGCCACGCCTGGCTGACCGCTTATTCCCGGCAAGTAAAAAACAAGAGTAAGAAATAATTCACAAGTGCACACGACGTAGCAAATGTTCGAATCACGTGAAGCGCGATGTGCACCCGAACTGCTGCTATACCTTGTGTGTTACGGCCGGTGCAGCACACACATTCGGAGTCATCGTTGCAGTTCCACGTTTATCGTCGTGGCCACATGGGAGAGCTACAGGCGGACGGCGAAGCACCATTGCAGATGTAACGGGTATCGCTCGATAGGACGACACGTGGGCTGCCGTAATTTCCGTCCATCTATTACCGAACCGTTGGGATGTTGACACGTGTTTTTCGCCGCTGGAATGCGGGCTAGGACGTCATTTCGCAACGGCCTGGATAACCATAATGGGTGTCCAAAACGAGGAATTCGCGCAATGTCACTCTGGTTTCGGCGCGGTCGCTGCGGCACACGACACAACGTACAACTTCCCAACAGCGCACATACTTCCAACGGGAAGGGAAAAGATGGAGGTCGCTCTGTTCAAAGCGGCCCAAAACAACCCAAAAAAACTTGCATTTGCTCGTAAGCTCGGAGAGACAGGCTTCATAGCCGCAAATTCAGACAACATGGCTGCGCTACCAGTCACACGTGAAACTTGCACGTGGATGCATATATGCAGGTCCCTTGGATGGGTGAATTTTTATCAAGTCCGGTAGACGTGTTGTGGTCACGTCTGTTGCGGCTTTAGGGCGCATCGACTACATTGGTCATGCAGCGCCTAGGTTGTTTGTTTTAGTTACTTTGTCATATCACATACAACACAAGCGAAATTTATAGTTGGATGTCAGATCTTACTTCCACCTGACTAACCTGTGAAATATTAATCTGCGAAATATTAATTGTTTAGACGAAATATGGAATATGGAGCACCATACTGATACGGGGAACACTAGATATGTATTGATCGGATGATGCAAATCTGGGTAGCGGAGAGGTTACACCTGTATTGGCCCCTGAGGCTGGGTATCGGACTAGGTATAAGGCTGGGTACTTGTCTATGGTATAAGGAGTAACATGGGCGTTGGCATAATAAGGTTGGATGGCGGACTAGTTTCAAGGCCGGGTATTGGGTGGTACGCCTCTGTACACTACTGACAGTATTATGCTCTGGACCCAATAAATGGCACCGACCTAGTCGAAAATGTCAAACCCACACTGCGGCTAGGGCACCTATATTGATACAGAAAAAGCGTTCTATCCGACTGAAGTTATTACGTAGATTAAAACATAAATGTAGACATCTGGTAAGAGGACGAACTACGCAGAGGTTTTCTAAACGCACCGAGAAAAGCGCAGATGTGTGCTGCATCTGGCTACGCCCGCAGCCCGGTTCGGTCGATTTTCGGCGACATTCACGGCTGTGCCATGCCATGACGGTCGCCATTCATTGCGCCGGTGCTCGCGTCACAGGCGGCATGCCCACCTCTGTTTCAGAGCATACCGCCGGGCCGAGCGGACGCTCTGCGGTCGGGTGTGGGCGGCGCCGGCAGAGCGCCCCTTCATCGGACGCGTCCGCTTCCGGCCCGTTTGCGGCAATTTGTCGAAGCGGTTATTTATGGCCGGATCTTGGTTAGGGGGTGACGGGGGTGGGCGAGCGGTGGCCACCCGCCGGTCCAAAACAGCCGCGCGCCGACCGCCGGCCGCCGCGGCAGCTATATCTGTCGCCGTATAAAAAGGAAACGGACGGCGGAGGGTGCCGGTCGCATGAAGGTTCGAAAGTGCCCTTCCAATTGTTCGCACTCTAACAATATCGGTGCTTCTCCGTGGGGGGTGGAGGTGGGAGGACGCTGTTCTTCACCACCGTACTTCAGGCACCTGGCACGGGAAACGATGGCGTCAATCCACTGGACTGTGGCGAAGCGAAGTATAAGCTGTAATTTGCATGGGCGTAGTCACCGTTGGGAATAACTGGACCTTGCCCCCACCCAGTATCCATCCAATTAACTGTAAGTCCCCATTTTACATAAACAAGCTGATTAGAAAGGGGTCCATCATCGCCTACCAAAAGTTCTTGTGAAGAACCCCTTAATAGTTTAATGTATTAGCTCCAGTGGAACTGGATCACTAGCATTCATGAAAGCTGAAAGCACGTCAGTGTGCAAGTGCCACTACAAGGAATTCAGCTTTGACGAAAGGGTACTTATCTTTTCGAGAATTGAAAATCGTTCTCGATAAATATCTGATACAAATCCCACAAAGCAAACAAGTGTTCTTTTTCAGTGCACCTCTGCTTCAAACTGAACAGTCTCTGGATATACACATGTGATACTCAGACGCCTTTG
Source organism: Imbricaverruca yamaguchii (assembly GCA_034440575.1). NCBI lineage: Eukaryota > Metazoa > Arthropoda > Thecostraca > Neoverrucidae > Imbricaverruca > Imbricaverruca yamaguchii. The sequence continues at coordinate 7,701 of JAOTOL010001400.1, forward strand.
AAAATTCCTCCTTTGTTTAATGTTTTTCATTCCAGCCGAGATATTGCGAACATAAAAATGTAACACTGGACATGAGTGACTACTGGGGATTGTGTGGGGCATGTCAGTAATATGGGGCACAGGCTGCATATTATATCCTCCCCTGGGAGATACGGCGACCTCGGACTGGAAAATGCACCGATGCAGTTCGCTCCAGTGCCTTGAATTATTAAGTCCCCTGGAGTTGTTCAGCTGGAACTACGACACTCGAGTACTACTCCCTCTACGACGCTCGAGTACACCCTCTGGAATTTTCAGCCGAAGGCACCCCTCCAGGGACTCAGGTCCATCCTCCCCTTGAAAGTGTATCCAGTGACATTCCTCCGTACCAGCGTCCACCCCCTCACTCTACATTCAAAATTCCTGGATCTGCTCCCATCATACATGTGTCTCATAATCCCGGAAATATATACTATTTTGTGTGCTCGCAATTTACAAGACGTCTAGAGTGAGACGTTCGAAGTTTACACGCGTTCTTCCAGCCATGCCACTAGAAATTGGTGCGACGCTTCTCGAAGTGGTGAGGGCTTAATTAACATCCAGAAAATCGTCGTTCCTCGAACCGTGTGTCTGTGCCGGGCATAGCCTCTGCCAAGGACCGCGTGTGTAGCCTCTGCCACGGACCGCCTGCCGTGGGCGTGGCCTGCGCCGCACCAAACGGCCTCCGTCACACACACTGGCCCGGTCACGGCCGTGCCAGTGTACGGCGTACGCGCCGTCGATATCTCTGGCCGTACAGCCGCGGAAGGCGTGCGAGCAGTCGTCTGGTCAGTGTTCTGTTCAAGGTTACAACCGGCTGGCCTGGGCCGGCTGCGAGACACCCCTCCCCTCCCCCTCACCACGAGAGCACGGTAACCAGCACACCCTGCGGCCGGCGCCGGCGGTAACCAGAGCACGGCTCCACACCTGTGCCGGCGTCGATACCGCAAACACCAAACACTGGACAAACAACAGTAACGAAAAAACGTCGAGCTGATCGATGGTTGTCGTGCCGGTAGCAGGCAATCGCTCTCGGTGGCGCCCGCGCCCGCTCACCTCGGCACACGTGGCTTCCCGGACGCGGACTTTGGCAACCAGCCAAGTAACCATTTCAATGCGCCAATGGCGCCTGGCAACGCGCCAAATTACCTTTACACATCGAAACAACCGTCACTGTCCGGCCCACTCACCCCTGCGCTCCTGGGGCACTGAGCCGCCCACAGACCGCACCCCCGGCGCGCTGCGGGCCGAGAGTCGTCGCTGTTTTTCTGCGCCAGGACAAGGCGGTCACTTCAGCGTGTATGCCTCGCTCCGCGACGACGGGGTGAACGGTCCAGCGCCAACGGTCGTCGCCCAGCGCCCGCCCTCCAGCCACGGCCGGCGCCGGTTTAAAGTTGCGCGCGCCGGCCGCGGTAAATATTGTCGTTTTTGTCTCGCCGCCGCCAACCCGTCCGGCCTGCGGTCATTGTTTACTTGTGCCGGAACACTCGGCGACTCCACCGGCGCCGCCCACGCTGATTGGCTGCACGCGTCTCCTCCACCGGGTGGAGGAGAGGCGACCGGCCGAGCGAGCGAGCAGCGGGTCGCCGGCGGCGGGCCCGTCTGTTGCCAGGCGTTGCATGCGTGTGGGGGAGGCGCCGGTCGGCCGCGCGAGGGGGGGGGGGGAGAGCGGGGGCGAGGGGCGGAGCCTCAGCGTGCAGGTGTGGCGAGATAAGGCAGTCAGGGATTTATTGCCGTTCGGGAGGAGGCCGGCAGGGTGCCGTGGCCGCTGCGCCTACCCGCAGCACCCCTTCGTTTGTGAGAGGCGCCAGCTGCGACGCCGTACCGTCATCTGGGCAGGAAAAAATACATCTGGGAGGGAGGGAATGAAAGAAGCGGTGGCGACCAGCGCCAACTGGTGGCCGCCATGAATGATACCGGACGGTGCCGGCCGCCGCCACCTTTGTGCAGCATGGGCAGGCGCGCTTTCACGGCGCGGAGATCTGGAAATTGGCTTTTGAAAATATGGCGCGTGTGGACGCGATGACCTCGAGGAAGTAAAGAAAAAAACGTCTCGGCCGTCCGAGTTGTTTTCAGCGCTTTGGTGTGAATGGATGTGCTCCAGACGCGTGGCGTGGTACCCACCTGGGGAGAATGATTTGGTAGCGGAGCGCGCCGGTCGCGAGTGTTGGCGCAGCGGAGGCCCACCGTCCTATTATGAGGCGAATGTCGCTTCTCTAGCCTCACGCCCGTACACATATCAAAATATCTGGCGCCAGGCCGACCGGTTGTGAAATATGGCCGTGAAGCACCGGAAACTAAGTTTCTTTTCCGTCGTTCTCTGATGCGAGTCCGGTGTTTTCTCCGTGATATGTATATGTGTCACAGATCTGAGATTGTTTTCGACACCATGATCTCTCGGCTTGCCTTCACATCTGGAACGTTCAATGGTACCTAGGCTAACGTTGCCGGTGTGGGTGCACGTGATCAGCAGAGATGTAACAGCCGAGAGATAATGATGCCGTCCATTTCAGACTAAGTTTGGTACGAAAACTGTGCCTGTGTGTTGCTACCACTGCAATTTCACTTAGTTATTCACAATTGCAGATTACGATCTTGATTATCAACATTGTAGCAAAGTGCGGTTGTGCCGCTTAGTTCAAGGGTTGAATGTCATTGCAGTTCAGCTTTTTGCATGTCTGTTTCTATGAGACCGCACAGAAACACGTATAATTGCGTATTGCTTACCGAACAGACACCTGCGTCGATACGTCCGTGGGATTTCTCACGCATGCTGCGGTTAACGTAAAACATTTCAGGGCAAAAAACGTCAGACTGCTCAAGCCTGACGTCAAGGTCCAGGAAGTTGTACAACCTTGGCTGGCTACATCTGCACGCGCGGATCGACCAGCCGTGCGTAATCGCGTGCGGCTTTACCAGGATCTGTCACGACTTTGATGTCGCCGAAGTCAAAACAGTGCCTTCATGCATGCGAGCGGCTTCCCAACTTTGCGTCGGCTCTCGAGCGTAGCTAAGCAACTGCAGCAGACGCAGCCGCCGGCCGGCCGTGTTGCGTCACTTTGCAGTCAGTCTCGATCTGATGGCCTGGTCCTCGGTCTGAGGCTGGTCCTCGGTCGTTCTCGGTCTGGAGCTGGTCCTCGGTCCGTCTCGGTCTGGAGCTGGTCCTCGGTCCGTCTCGGTCTGGGGCTGGTCCTTGGTCCGTCTCGGTCTGGAGCTGGTCCTCGGTCCGTCTCGGTCTGGAGCTGGCCCCCGGTCCGTCTCGGCCTGGGGCTGGTCCTCGGTCTAGGCTGGTCCTTGGTCCGTCCCGGTCTAGGCTGGTCCTTGGTCCGTCTCTGTCTGGGGCTGGTCCTCGGTCCGCCGAGATCAGGCTGGTCGTGCGGTGGCGGACTCGCGAGAGTCGCGCCTATCTCGGCGCCACCGCCAGGTGTGCGCTGGTCCTCGGTCCGTCTCGGTCCGCCGCTGGTCCTCGGTCCGCCGCTGGTCGCGCCCATCTCGGCGCCACCGCCAGGTGTGCGCTGGTCCTCGGTCCGTCTCGGTCTGACGCTGGTCCTCGGTCCGCCGCTGGTCCTCGGTCCGCCGCTGGTCGCGCCCATCTCGGCGCCACCGCCAGGTGTGCGCTGGTCCTCGGTCCGTCTCGGTCCGCCGCTGGTCCTCGGTCCGCCGCTGGTCCTCGGTCCGCCGCTGGTCGCGCCCATCTCGGCGCCACCGCCAGGTGTGCGCTCAGCTGTTTGCTCACCTGCGCCCCCGCACCGCGGGCCGAGGAAGGGTTCGGCAGAGCCGGATGAGAGGCGCCATCACAATGGAGGGTGCCCTGGGAGCGGCAGAGCGCAGAGGTAAAGCCCAAGATTGGGCTCGCCAGTGCAGATGTTCCCACGGTGATATAAGATTCAGATGAGATGACTGGCCCCGGTTCGGTATTAGGAGTCTGGAGCGTGCAGCATCAACCCCATCTCACCCTTCATTTTCTTGGGTCTCTTACCCTCTTATTTTCTCGTCCTGACGGGACCAGAAATAGACAATGCGTGGTACCCGCCTTTGGTCATACGCTCTCAGCTTTCCTGCTCCACGCTAACTGTTTCGAGTGAGGACGATGACGATAGTTATCTGGATGGACCACGTGCATTGTGTGTATCTGTGACATTTCGGCTTTGTGACGACACGCCCGACTCTAGTCAGTCGTCTGACAGAGGCTAGCGCGTGCGAACAATTGCCTGAACGCCGCCGAGTCCGTTGTCGACACTCATTTGCGCAGCTTCTCGCGATGGAGTGACACCCACAATAATTACGTCGTGTCGCCTATGACGGCGTCCAGCTCCGCCAGCCAGTCTCCAGCGCCGCCGGCTGTTGACTTTGCGCCGCATTAATTTCCAGAGAGAAAGCCGACCCGCGCGGTCCAACACGGCGACCGGCGGTAGCCGGTGGTAGCCGGCGCGTCCATTACCATCGATGGCACATCTGGCGCCAGTGGTGGCCGTAATGACCTGGCCGCTGTGCTCGCTGCTCATCCTCGGCTGTCTCGTGTCGAGATGCGGCGCTGCCACCGGAGCCGTCCGGCCGGCAGCGCGCGTCACTCAGGGCTCCGGCAGGTGCGTCGCCGCCGGCGGCTCCAAATGGGATCTGGTGCGCCGCGATAGCGCCCGCCGGCGGCAATCAATCGAAGCGCCAGCGCCGGTCGTCCGTCCCCGCGCCGTCCGGCGCGGCCAGCCCGCAGCGGTGCGCGCCGCACCACGCCGCGCCACACCACGCCGCGCCACGTTCGTCCGGCATCGGCCGGAGCCGCTCGGCGCGAGTTTTTGCTCGCGCTCGCCGTGGATGCGCGCGTCGTACTCGCAGCACCTGTGGCCGCGCCCGCGGCGGTGTCGCTGCTGCCATCTACCGAGCGGTGGCCTAACTGTGGAGACGGGCTTTAATTTGAACTGGTGGCGCCCGCAAGGACGAGCCCACCGATAATACGAATGATGACGCGGTCGAATCAGGTTCAAGGCCAGTCGGCTCCTCACCTCTCTGCTCTGAAACCGGGCGGAATACGCTCATCGCCCACTCCTTGAGAGACCGGGCCCAAGCTGTCGAGTATCCTGCGCCACATGACTTTGACGGTCGCCAGTGGGACACAGGGTTCTACCCCTCCCGCGAGCTTGTACAGGGTGTGGGATGACCGGAGTCGCATACAGCATGTTAATTGCTGGGGATGTGTCAACCGTAGCTACCCTCTTGACCTCTTTCCCAATGATGCATAATCTGAGCCACTTGGCCAAAGGTTGGTTTTATATGGCTGAATCTGGTGAAACCATTTTTGTCCAGGTGTACCCCCACACATCTTCAATCCGTCTCCTATGTATTTTCCAGTCATTGGTCCGTGGACGAACATTTTTGCATGCTACTTCTACATGTAAAATTAAATATTTCTACTGTAAAAATTCGGTGTTCATGTGACCTCAGAACATAGCATGTACCATGTCAGCCATGTCTGCCCATGTCTCCATCGTAAGAAACAGACGATAAGAATTGTTGCACCGTTGTTGTTTGTGCAGATAAAAAATAATATGTACGCACAGCGACCTCTCAGCTGACCTCAACGCTCTCGTGTCTTGCAGACTTCTGGAGGAGCCGAAAACGACCGTCAGCTTTCACGGTGTTCGGCGACCACCCGACAACCAAACGCGCCGGCTCCGCATCGTCGGCGTCATCGCCATCGGTGGCGTCAGCAGCGACAGCAGCATCAGCGGCGACGGCAGCGTCAGCAGCGTCGCCAGCATCGCCGACGCCCAACGCCAGCGCATGAAGCCCACATGCGTCGCTGCTCAGCCCTCTCGTGCATGTGTACAAAACGCGCTGATCTCAAATCAACTCTGTTTGTTTTGTTTCGGTGAAGTTTATGGTGCGAGTATTTATTGACCGCGGCGAAAACGAGTTCAAATAAATTCGATCTCAGTGTAGCGCGGCGTTCTGGACCGTTTCTCCCGTTCCGGTGATCTCGGGCCTTCAGTGAGTTCAAGTTCATACTCGGTCGACTCGTGCGTGTCGGCGCGCGAGCGGCACCTGACGCACGGGCTGGTCGTCTTTGGCGCAGTCTGAGGATGCTCTGACTGCGCAGTGGTCATCTGATGTGCGGAGTGGTCACCTCTGATATGCGAGGTGGTCATCGCTGACGTGTAGAGTTGTCACCTATTACGTGCGGAGCGGTTGCCTTCTGACACGCGGAGCGGTCGCCTCTGATGTGCGGAGTGACCGCCTCTACCGTGCGGAGTGACCGCCTCTGCAGGAGTGACCGCCTCTGCAGGAGTGACCACGTCAGATGTGCGCTGGCTAGTGTCGATGCCGCAGTGCTGTGGCGACATGGGTGTAGGCGGGGTGTGACGACCACCTCCGACTCTATGTGATAGGAGCATGGCGGCGCCGGCGACGGGTACCGCCCGGGGGCTGATCTCGCGGCTCGTGACCGTGCGGCGGACAAGAGTGGATCTATTTGTCTAGTACAATATTCAACAATCATTACCAATCACTCCTAGATGTAAGTACGTAGGTGTATAATGTGACGGATTGTACATAGACGGAGCATTGGTAGAATGCTTGGGCATGTGAGGATTATTATTGGGACCAGCTGTAGTGCAAGCATCGCGACGTATCTTATGGTTTCTGGTTGTATAATTTGTGTTCCAGTCTGTGATGTCGAGGTTTGTTTTTGAGCCTTCCTTTTGGAGATGTGGATGGTCATGGATATACACCGTTGTTATCACAGTGGAATAAAGGAGGCAAATCAAAGACGCGGTGTGTTCCGTACCGTCTTCGGCTTAGTAGTGGAGACATCGAACAACATAACAGCCAACACGAGCGATGCAATTTTACAATAACCCGTGTGGTTGCACATTGCACATGCTTTTTGTCCTGGCTTCATTGAGGACACACGCACATACTTCTTGGACGCTGTATGACCAACGCAGTTGATGCGCCCGTAAGCCCAGATATCCAACCAACACGCACATACTTCTTAATTTGTGTCTTGATCTGGGGACCATCAGCTGTGCATAGTCGAGAGACAGTAGAGCAGCCAGGATTTTCGTCCAAGAAAAAAGAAATTGATAATGCTCTTGGATGGCGCGAAACTCGCCGAACATGTTTAGTTGTACGTGGTATGAATCTTGAAATTTACTGTTTGATCCAATGTATCATTTTCGTGCTCCCCGTCCCACTTGGCTGCAACTCTGGTCAGGGGAGTGGGTATTTTTGGGCGTGCCGGACCATAAAAGATCATTTGCGATGCCTTTAAAGGAGGTTTAAAACCTGTCTATAAAGCGACTGCTTACAAGCAAAGCGCAGGCAAGTGTACATCTCCGTTAAGTGAGTATGACGTTATGGCTTGTGTGATATTTTAAGTGCCGAAGTCGGGGGTGGCTGGGGGACATCTCCCTGATGTATAACTTTTTAGTTTTGCTTTTCTCCTCCGCAAGATAATTTGTAGCTGGTGTGAGGTGGGGGGGGGGGGTGCTTTAACAGTGACGAGAAGTTGATCTTGTCAGGATGCCGGCTTCAGCCTACTCTTCTGGAAGAGCACCAGGGGATCTGTACTGTGCGAACAAGGTAATGAATCGTCCGCGCCGGCCGTCGCGTGTTAGTCGTTAGTAGTGCGTCTGGTCAGAGACGGATATGGCTTTTGCATTGGTTCAGGATGATCTAGTTTTAACATTTCCGAAACTCACAGCAAGAGGCGAGTTTGAGAAATCTCCAAATAATTCAGTTTGCTACTAAAAGGTAGCTTTGCCTATCCATAGTGCCTTCGCTGTCTATTCTCAGGAAGAAAGCTAGCAATCGTGTGGAGGGTATCATCAAGTAGAATTGTGGGTACACGTAGTAACGTTGTGAGCAGAGGCACAGCCATGCCCCCTCCTCCTTGAACAACCAGAAGTGCACTAAGTCAAGCCAGATATTTTAAAATGTTTAGAACGCAAACCTTAAATGTTCGTCGCAATTCGCGGGACGAAGCTTTCTCTGTTAAGTTGCATTTTTGTCGCCTCCTCCCCTCCAATTCCGGAGAAACCTGGCTGCGTCACTGATTGTGAGGGCACGATGTAGTTAGGCTTGCATATATATGCGTCTATGAGAGACACACGGTTGCACTCTGCCAGCGTAAATATTGTATATGCAATATAGATATGCATATAGATATGCTACTGAGCATATAGATATGCTCAGTAGCATATCTATATGCAAGATGCAATGACCGTCTATGACTTATGTGCTTTAACTCTCGCACGGACAAGGGTTTGGGTGCGGCGGGCATCCATCCGTTCCTGTCCAGAATTTGGCACACCTTTTCCTGCCTCAATTGCACATATCTTGCAAATGTTGGGATTCAGGTCAATGATGGGAAAACAGTTGGTAGGTAGGATACCGGCATACTTCCAGCATACTGGCTTCGCCTGGGCGTTCGATTCCGAGTAGCATAGTCTCCATGTCCATATATTGTGTGTCCGTTGTACAGAAAACACCTTGTGAAGGACTATGCACTGATGTCTAGCAATGACAAGGCTTGTGAAAGACTACGCACTAATGTCTAGCAATGACATCAGTCCCCTGTTCAGGTTGTCACTAACACCCCCATTCAGGTTGCCACTAATGTCGTATGCATTGGTGTATTTTTCTGAAAATTATTGTGGGTGGGGCATATACATGAAAGCAATGAACAAGCTTAGTGGGTTGGAGGCACTCTCCATAGGGTTCCATTTTCGGTGGCAAAGACAACATTGATGGGCCAAAGACAACTATTCGGTGGCAAAGACAACAATGATGGGACACTTGCCCGTCAAAAGTATATACAACATCCCTGGTAATATGCCATCTCCGGAGGAGACAGCGCCAGTTGGGCACAGTTGCGTGTTCAGTCTTCCTGCTCTGCTTGATATGCAAGATGGTTATGCAAGCGTCTGTTTGATCTCCATGTTTGATTCACTCTCTCTCTCTCTCTCTCTCTCTCTCTCTCTCTCTCTCTCTCTCTCTGTCTCTGTCTCTGTCTCTGTCTCTGTCTCTGTCTCTGTCTCTGTCTCTGTCTCTGTCTCTGTCTCTGTCTCTGTCTCTGTCTCTGTCTCTGTCTCTGTCTCTGTCTCTGTTTGTCTGTTCTGTTCTTTGTTCTGTTTTTTCTGTCTCTCTCTCTGTCTCTGTCTCTGTCTCTGTCTCTGTCTCTGTCTCTGCTTCCCTGTCTCTGCTTCCCTGTCCCTGTCTTTGTCTCTGCTTCCGTTTCTGTTTCTGTTTATGTTTCCGCCCCCGTCTCAGTCTCCGTCTCCGTCTCCATCTCCATCTCCATCTCCATCTCCATCTCCATCTCCATCTCCATCTCCATCTCCATCTCCATCTCCATCTCCATCTCCATCTCCTCTCCGTCTCCGTCTCCATCTTTGTTTATGTCTCTGTCTCCGTTTCCGTGTCTGTCTTTGTCTCTGTCTGTCTCTATCTGTATATATTTATGTGTATATATATATATATATATATATATATATATATATATATATATATATATATATATATATATATATATCCATCTCTGTCTGTACCTCCCTCTTCCCGATGCTATCTTGTCCAGTCTCGCCATGTCCCGTACCTGTGAAATTGGGTAGTCTCCCGTATCTGCGGTGCGAACGGCTTCCTCGGCGGCCGAGATCCAACTCCATCTCGTGTTTGCGAGACAACGGTCGCTCGGTAACAGCCAGTGAGAACCGGTGGCCTTGTCGTGGCCGATCGACCCATATAGACTAACGGTCGGCGACACTTTCCCCTTTAAATTCAAACGGCGGTCGACGCCGGCCGGCCATCTCCGGCCGCCCGTAAACACAGCGTGAAGCGGCTGTCGGCGGCGCCACCCGAAAGCGCGCCGTGACGCACGGAAGCGCGCTGAACTTCACACGCTGCGATGGTTGCCAGGAGCCTGGCATCACCGGAGCGGGCGCGTGGGAGTTTGGGAGTGTGGCAATGTGCCATTCTTCGAAGTATTGCGCGGAGCGTGGTGTCACCACTTGTCAGAACGCCTGCTGGTGAGCTCAGGTTGGCTTGGGCCGGAGCGCAAGGTGGCTGTTTATCAGATACACGGGCGATGACAACATGCTGTGACCAGGTCGCGCCAGCAGTGGTCGCAGTGGTGTCGGACGGACTCGGTATAGCGAGTAGCGGTACACAGCGAGTAGCGGCACACGGCGAGTAGCGGCACACGGCGAGTAGCGGTACACGGCGAGTAGCGGTACACGGCGAGTAGTGGCACACGGCGAGTAGCGGCACACGGCGAGTAGCGGTACACGGCGAGTAGCGGTACACGGCGAGTAGTGGCACACGGCGAGTAGCGGCACACGGCGAGTAGCGGTACACGGCGAGTACCGGCACACGGCGAGTAGTGGTACACGGCGAGTAGCGGCACACGGTGAGTAGTGGCACACGGCGAGTAGTGGCACACGTCGAGTAGTGGTACACGGCGAGTAGTGGCACACGGCGAGTAGTGGCACACGGCGAGTAGTGGCACACGGCGAGTAGCGGTACACGGCGAGTAGTGGTACACGGCGAGTAGTGGCACACGGCGAGTAGTGGCACACGGCGAGTAGTGGTACACGGCGAGTAGCGCCACACGGCGAGTAGTGGCACACAGCGAATAGTGGCACACGGCGAGTAGTGGCACACGGCGAGTAGCGGCACACGGCGAGTAGTGGCACACGGCGAGTAGCGGTACACGGCGAGTAGTGGCACACGGCGAGTAGCGGCACACGGTGAGTAGCGGCACACGGCGAGTAGTGGCACACGGCGAGTAGTGGCACACGGCGAGTAGTGGCACACGGTGAGTAGTGGCACACGGCGAGTAGTGGCACACGGCGAGTAGTGGCACACGGCGAGTAGCGGCACACGGCGAGTAGTGGCACACGGCGAGTAGTGGCACACGGCGAGTAGCGGCACACGGCGAGTAGTGGTACACGGCGAGTAGCGGTACACGGCGAGTAGTGGCACACGGCGAGTAGTGGCACACGGCGAGTAGTGGCACACGGCGAGTAGTGGCACACGGCGAGTAGTGGCACACGGCGAGTAGCGGTACACGGCGAGTAGTGGCACACGGCGAGTAGTGGCACACGGCGAGTAGTGGCACACGGCGAGTAGTGGCACACGGCGAGTAGTGGCACACGGCGAGTAGTGGTACACGGCGAGTAGTGGTACACGGCGAGTAGTGGCACACGGCGAGTAGTGGCACACGGCGAGTAGTGGCACACGGCGAGTAGTGGCACACGGCGAGTAGTGGTACACGGCGAGTAGTGGCACACGTCGAGTAGTGGCACACGGCGAGTAGTGGCACACGGTGAGTAGTGGCACACGGCGAGTAGCGGCACACGGCGAGTAGTGGCACACGGCGAGTAGCGGCACACGGCGAGTAGTGGCACACGGCGAGTAGCGGTACACGGCGAGTAGTGGCACACGGCGAGTAGTGGCACACGGCGAGTAGCGGCACACGGCGAGTAGTGGTACACGGCGAGTAGCGGCACACGGCGAGTAGTGGCACACGGTGAGTAGTGGCACACGGCGAGTAGCGGCACACGGCGAGTAGTGGTACACGGCGAGTAGTGGCACACGTCGAGTAGTGGCACACGTCGAGTAGTGGCACACGGCGAGTAGTGGCACACGGTGAGTAGTGGCACACGGCGAGTAGCGGCACACGGCGAGTAGTGGCACACGGCGAGTAGCGGCACACGGCGAGTAGTGGCACACGGCGAGTAGCGGCACACGGCGAGTAGTGGCACACGGCGAGTAGCGGCACACGGTGAGTAGCGGCACACGGCGAGTAGTGGCACACGGCGAGTAGCGGCACACGGCGAGTAGTGGCACACGTCGAGTAGTGGCACACGGCGAGTAGTGGCACACGGCGAGTAGTGGCACACGGCGAGTAGTGGTACACGGCGAGTAGTGGCACACGGCGAGTAGTGGCACACGGCGAGTAGTGGTACACGGCGAGTAGTGGCACACGGCGAGTAGTGGCACACGGCGAGTAGTGGCACACGGCGAGTAGTGGTACACGGCGAGTAGTGGCACACGGCGAGTAGTGGCACACGGCGAGTAGTGGTACACGGCGAGTAGTGGCACACGGCGAGTAGTGGCACACGGCGAGTAGTGGCACACGGCGAGTAGTGGCACACGGCGAGTAGCGGTACACGGCGAGTAGTGGCACACGGCGAGTAGCGGTACACGGCGAGTAGCGGCACACGGCGAGTAGTGGCACACAGCGAATAGACTCGGATGATGGTCCGGTACGGCGGTGGTACACACATTTTGGTCTGCGGTTCAAAATTTAACCTACAAAATATTGTCACGCGGATTGAATATCAAGCCTCTCTTGATCTCCAGCTTGGAGCTAACGGTCTACAAACGTCCGCAGATAAGACTCGGCTCGTACCGTTTGGTATCAACCTGACGTTCGTATTTCCACAATTCCATTGTCAATTTTATCCAGCGTCAACCGGAATGCCTGGAAGCAAAAACAAAACACGTCTTAGGTCGCACTCTACCTAAGAAGTATGGCCCTCACGGCATTAACGGCTGCATTATCATGTCTCGACCATTTCCCGCCGTTGCTAAAAGTATTTGGCTGGTCTGTCACATTCGACGCACTGCCTGTATCTCAGTATCCTTACCACGCTTGTGGATGCCTTTGTTCGGTTACACGTCCGCAGCTGCATCACAGTGTACTCAAACCAATTTCTTTCGGATAAAAAAATTGAACTATACTATTCAGGTCATCTTTAGTCGCAAAGCACAGACGGAGACTTGTGTGTGCCCCGGTCTAGAACTGAGATTAGCAAAGGCTCTGTTGCCTGCCGGGAAACAGTGCGATACAACACCCTCCACATCTGAGGAACTTATCTGTGTCGCAGTTTAGATGCTCTTTGAAGCGGCATATGTCACAGAGGCCACCGTGGGCGGACCATGTACCTGCTGTCTGTACTCGGTGCATGTGTCCGTAATGTGCTGGAGTGTGCGAACTGTGTAGCCATGACTCACCTTCCCTGTCACTGAGTGCTTTTCTTTGTTACTTTGCCTCACTCAATAGCCAGATATATTAGCCAGGAGTATATCGCGGATCTCCGTAATGCAAGTCTTTGTCTTTGTAGTGGCACATCCAGAAACAATAATGCCAGTCGGGACAGCTGAAAAGGGGAGGGGTAATGTTGGGCAGCGAAGCCGCGAAGTCGGCTCTATACACCTGCATCAGATTGAACGCAGACACCACCTGCGTCTCGCCAGACGTTCTGAACAACCACATGTCTGACCTTGCAATTCCGGCTGTAATCAGTGGTTAAGGACAGAGTAATCTCGGTGTGGATCATATCAGGGTCATGTCAGAGTTCACGAATCATGTGAGCGGGAACAAATATGCCTCTCGAAACACATTTTGCACTCTATGTATGTGACGTACAAAAAGAGATGTGCTATTAGGACCCCTGCAGCATTATATCAGATTTATCAACATTACAAGCTATAGCATGTAAAATAGCCCGATGGCTGGATCAGCTTAGACGGGTTCCCCATGATACCATATGTCTCGGCACCACACCTGTCTTTCCTCGGGCTTGCAGTCCAGAATAATTGTTGTACAGCATGGATTTCGTGTTCAATTTCTTTCGGACGAGAGAGACTGTGGCCCCCTGCCCCCCCCCCCTGTAGCTTACACCAACGCTGGTGTCTCCTCCTTGCACTGAGAGCACTCCAACCCCCGAAGTTTACACCCACCCAAGTGTTTCCTGCACTGAGACACCCGACCCCCGGGGCGTGCACCCACGCTAGTATCTCCTGCACTAAGAGCAACACTATAATGAAATCATGCTGACACTCCAGTGAAGAGCTTGGTGCTCACAAACCACATCAGGAGTGACGCAGCGACGGAACACTGACATAGCAACAGATGAGTGATTCTGTAGCTCCAGGTCAGTGGCGCTACAGCGACGGAACACTGACATAGTAACACATGAATGATACTATAGCTTCAGGTCAGCGACACTAAAGCGACAGAGCATTAACATAGGAACATAAGAGTGATATTAGAGCTCCAGGTCATATACATTACAGCAACAAAGCACTGACTGATAATTATACAAATGATATCTTAGGGACAGGGAAACAATACAGCTGCATAGCAGTGATCAATAACATAATGACCAAAGTGCCTGACCTCGTGATTAAAGAGCAGCGGTACCACGACTAATAAACAATTGGGTCGTAAATAAAGGTCAGTGGCGCCATAATTAGAGCAGTGGCATCATGACTAAAGCAATGGCATCGCGATCAAGAGCAATGCAATCATGGATACACAGCGGTGACATCATGACTAAGGACAGTGAAATCATGACCAAATCGCAGTGCCCTAGCAACAACACAGCAGTGGCGTTTTATGGCCAGATTAGCAAGATCATAAGGACAGAGCAGTACAATCATAAAAACAGAGTAGAAGGCAGATTCATAGCGAAGGAGCAGTGAGTGAGTTATTTATTTGAGCTTGAGGGTGCTCCGACCAAAAAAAGGTGAGAGCAGCGACATCATACAGATAGAACGGCGGTATTATAGCTGCAGAGCAGCGACATCATACAGATAGAACGGCGGTATTATAGCTGCAGAGCAGCGACATCATACAGATAGAACGGCGGTATTATAGCTGCAGAGCAGCGACATCATAGCGTCCCAGTAGTGACAGCGTAGCGACAGAACAGCGACATCATAGCGTCCCAGCAGTGACAGTATAGCTGCAGAGCAGCGACATCATAGCGTCCCAGTAGTGACAGCGTAGCGACAGAACGGTGATATCATAGCGTCCCAGCAGTGACAGCATAGGGACAGAGCAGCGACATCATAGCATCCTACCTTGACAACATAGCGACAGAGCAGCGACATCATAGCGTACCACCATTGACAGCGTAGTGACAGAGCGGGGACATGAAAAGTGACAGTGACAGACGGAGTGACGCAACAGCAGGCCAATGACGTCGACAGAGGGAGTGACGTAACAGCAGGGCAATGATACCGTAGTGACAGCGGAGTGGCATCGTTGTGCTATTCCTCACCAGTGGCCTTGGGGTGTGCCTGCCGTCTCCCAGATGCTAATCGCCTGGTGGCTGATGGACGTCTGCGTTAATTGCCGGCGTGCTTTCCTTGGGTGGGTACGTCAGTCGCGCCCAACAGAGGGAAGGGGAGGGGATGGAGGGAGGGGTGCAACGTTATGGCGGGAATTGGTAGATGGCACGGTGGGATGAGTGGTGTCTTGCTTCGATAGGACTAGTAAAAAGCTGGTGCGTATCAGCGACCCTCATTTTCGTGATTCATTCCAGTATAATTCGTCGGTGGTTCTGAAAATTAAATCTGCATGTGTTTAGCATGATAATTTGGTAAGCTTGCCCTCCAAGCGCACCCAACCTCATTATTACGTACATGGCTCTTGTCAGTTTATATCGCACATATTCTGAGACATCTCATTGACATGGCCTGATAAGGTTAAATTGCATTTAAGGACTATCGATGACCTAGCATGACCATCTATATGTTATTTGTGGTCAAACTGGACAATCCGTCAGCTAGCTAGTATCCGTCTACTGCACCGCCCCGGTAGCTCCGTTGGTTGGAGCGCTAGCCTGCACCGATGTCCTCTGTCCTGCAACAGAGGGTTCGAGTCGCTTCACGCGCTCCCATTTATCCCCCGGTCGGGAGCGTCAGTTGGCAGCCGGCCCGCCAACGCCGGGGACGAGCCATCGGGCGGCCCTGTCGGTGCATTGACGGCACGTTCAACTTTCGGTCTCAATTCAGCCTTTGAACTAGAATTCAAGGATCAGGTGGTTGGGCCAGGGTTCACGCAAAAAGCTCTGCTTAGCAATACGAACCTGGTTCATAAAGCCACCCCAGCAAGAACCCTGATTATATTTGTCAATATGAATGTTCTTTTTAATCCGCAGGCTATTGGTGGTTTAGCCAGACCACCTACAGGTTGTTGATGATCTAACTGGACCATCTGCAGGCTATTGATGGTCTAACCGGACCACCTGCAAACTGCTACAGAGGTGATCCACCCGGAACAGACCGGTACTGTCATCCAAAAGTAAATTAGATCGCACCACCGAGCCTGTTAAATCTTGTCAAACTGAAAGCGCTGTCGCCGTGATCCAATTGCGCTAAATCCAGGGTTCATCAGGACAACATAGCTAGGACACATAGGGAATCCTCTCTCAGTTCCATTAACTCCTATCCAGGCTCCCTCATAGTCAGGTAACACAGGGACTGCTCTCCAGCCTCTTCCTCCATATCAAGGCCATACAGGGACTCCTCTCCAGCCCTCCAGTCCTCAGGAGTTTCTCTCCAGGCTCCAGGGACCCCCCTTCAGATTCCTTCGTGGCCATGTGCACAGGGTCTCCTCTCGAGGCTCTAGGGACTCCTCTCCAGATTACCACATCCTGGAGGTAGTTGATCCGCGCGGCACTGGCCTGCATTCGGGAGACTAGGTCACACGACTTGACCCAGTCCACCCTACTATGTAGTGCAGCTGCTGTGAACAGAGATGCGCCGCATGAAGGGCACCCGGTCGTCCCCAGGATGCCATCTATACACTTACACGGTAGCCGCTCAATGGCCGGACGCCGGCGCGATCGAATTCCGGCGGCAGGGCCGACCGCCGCCCTGTGAGTCGGTGAGCGACGTGCCCCTCCACGGTCGACCTACCCCTCGGTGGGCGCTTCCTGCCCACGTGCGCGCTACGCCGACAAAAACGCGCGACATCCGCCGACCCGCCGTCGAGACCGGGGCGGCGGCCGTTGGTGTCGCGCTGAACACACACCTGCGTCGGCGGCCAACCCGCAATTACCCCGCCCCTGACGCATCCATGAATGCGCGCAGGCGTTCGACCGTCCACAGGCAGCAGCTTTCAGTCGCAGGTCGTGGTCGCGCTACTCTTGGGGATGTTCTCTTTGAGCCCAGAACATTCCCGGCGGCGTACTGCTGGAACGTGGAGCGGGGCTTTGGCTTTATGCTGTCTGAGAATGTATGAACATGATGAGTGAAAGCTGGTATGCGCGCAGACCTTCGAGGGAACATGTCTTCGTTGTTGTAGATGTGCTTTGATAGAATGATGCGGCCGAATCAACACCAACTAGTCCGTTCATGACATTTTCGTCGCCGATGTGCCGCGCAAATGTGGAATACTTGGTAACTTTTGTGTTTCCCTTACCCCACTATGATGCTCGGATCAGCAAAGAGGGTTTGAATGCACTGCAATATTTATCAGTAATATTGGGATCAAAACAATATTGAGTTCTTTATTGCACTACATGGTGCACTACATGCCATTAATAGTCCTAGAATGCTTTACCAAATGATTTGATTGGCTAACCTCGCGTTTCACCCTCCTCACGAAATGCTAAAAACGTCTTGGACCCACGCTAATTATGTATACGATCAATCCCATGTTGCGTGCACATATGCAACATGGCAGCGGACTATTACAGTAACTTTAAGGCGAGGCTGACGCAAGGGGGCACAGGAGGCACGTCCCCCTCTCTCCACGACAAATAGAAAGAGGGATCACAGTCGACAAAGGCGTACTTGACACCGATCACTCCCTTGGGTAGCTACCTTCGATAATAACTTTGCCATTGATAGTGCCCTGAGTCACCTGTGAAAAAGCGCCACTGTTGCCAAAAACCATGTCGCCAATATGCTGGTATAAGAAAAAGTGGCACATCCATAGGAGAAATGTCCCCCCCCCCACCCTCCCGTCCATCATCGGAAATTCCTGGGTGATTCCTTGAGAATTGATTATACAAGATACCCGATACGATACAATGTGTGGTGTTGGTGTGACATACTTCATGTTGCTATATAGTCATGGTCCGATTTAAGTCTTAGCCTAGAAATTGCTTACCACTGTTCCTGGTCATGAATATGCGCGCAGCTTGCAATAATAATATCGGTACCGATTGAAAACCTCCAGTGTCGATCGAGGCGTATGACAACGTTGCGACGGACGGTCGCTTCCTCCGAGGTCGTGTCCTAGCATTGATCCATTAATGGCAAGTGGATGTCCGGTTCCGGCGGTCGTGGCGCGGCTGATACGACCAGCACGGACCGCTCGGCTGAGGTCACTACGGAAGTTGCGACTATTGTAGTGAGCCTCCTATCGTAGACGGACGCGTCTACAGTAGGAGGAAGGTGTCGAGCGATCCCCACCCCCACCCCACGTGTCTCCACAGGTCCGACTGCGCCCCAGGCTCCATCAGAGACCGCCTCAGAATGTGACTGATCAGAAATGTCGCACCAGGTGGACTGGGCCACGGAAGCAGTCCCACGAAGTGAGATTATTATCGCCGGCGGTTATGCTCAGATCAGGTCGCCGCCCATCGCGAGTGTTCGTAGGCTGGTCATTTGAGTTTTAGGGCGCATCGATCAGGTTTGATCATTTAGCACCCAACCCATCGCGAGTGTTGGCGCCAATTTCGGACCTTAACCCGCGTCGTCGCGCGGGTCATCGATCGGGGACCGGTCGACGGTCGAGCCACAGTGAGAACGCTCGCCCTGATTGCCGTCTGCGGTGGGAACGGCGGCAGGGACGGCTCGTACATACCGCCGTCGTGTACCGTTGTGGTGGTAGCTCGGCAGCCGGCCGGTCGGTCGGTCGTCGGCTCGTGAATCACCCAGCACCGGCCTGGAGGCTGGAAAACCACACCTGGCTGACCGCAGAGGAAACTGACGTGGCCCCGCCACGCGAACTATGCCACGGCCGGTGACCGACACGGCGACAGTGCCAGCGACCCGATGGCAACCATCAGGTGGTGATTCAGCCAGGGGTACCGAGCTAATGACCAGCGACAGACACAGCGTCAGTATGAACGTCCCGACAGCAGCCAGCGAATGACGATTCAGCCAGGGGTACCGAGCTAATGACCAGCGCCAGACACAGCGTCAGTATGAACGTCCCGACAGCAGCCAGCGAATGACGATTCAGCCAGGGGTACCGAGCTAATGGCCAGCACCAGACACAGCGTCAGTATGAACGTCCCGACAGCAGCCACCGAATGACGATTCAGCCAGGGGTACCGAGCTAATGACCAGCACCAGACACAGCGTCAGTATGAACGTCCCGACAGCAGCCACCGAATGACGATTCAGCCAGGGTACCGAGCTAATGAGCAGCGCCAGACACAGCGTCAGTATGAACGTCCCGGCAGCAGCCAGCGAATGACGATTCAGCCAGGGGTACCGAGCTAATGAGCAGCGCCAGACACAGCGTCAGTATGAACGTCCCGGCAGCAGCCAGCGAATGACGATTCAGCCAGGGGTACCGAGCTGGTCAGCGGCGGAGCATCTGGTCGCAAACGGTTCGGAATTTCCATTGATGCACTAACTACCATCACCTACCATTAACAACATTTAAAAGGGAACGACATTTATAAACTAACATTTTATAAATTCGGATAGTGACATGCCCTCCTCAATAAACAGCTGCACAGGCTCATAGTGCCTGTGAATGTGCCATGTCCCCTCCACCAACCACACAGGCGCATGGCGACATGCCCACTCCACCAAACAGTCGCACAGGTACATGGGGCCCGTAACATGTTCCCTCCACCAAACAGTCACTCAGGCACATGGGGCCCGTAACATGCCCCCTCCACCAAATAGTCGCACAGGTGCATGGGACCCGTGCCATGCTCCCTCCTCCAAACACAGCACAATTCCAGTCTTCGGCGAACTGTGAGCTCCGTGTTCCTTTGTGTGGGTCTTACGGATGTGTGTGGGGGCGACTCGTGATGTGAGTCACCGAGCAGCGGGATCACGACTGTCGGTGTGGCCTTGCCAGCACCTGGCTCAGCTTCTGTCTGCTCTGAGGTCGAGCACAGCGGGCGAGAAGCCCAGCACCAGCTCCATCTGTCAGAGCCCAGCATCAGCTCCAGCCGTGAAAACCCAGCACCAGCTCCAGCTGTCAGGGCCCAGTACCAGCTCCAGCTGTCAGAGCCCAGCACCAGCTCCAGCTGTCAGAGCCCAGCGCCAGCGTCACCTGCCAGAGCCCAGCACCAGCTCCATCTGTTAGAGCCCAGCACCAGCTCTATCTGCCATGGCCCAGCACCAGCTCCACCTGTCAGAGCCTAGCATCAGCTCCAGCTGTCAGAACCCAACACCAGCTCCAACCGTCAGGGCCCAGCACCAGCGTCACCTTCCAGAGCCCAGCACCAGCTCCAGCTGTTAGAGCCCAGCACCAGCTCCACCTGTCAGAGCCCAGCACCAGCTCCAGCTGTCAGAGCCCAGCACCAGCGTCACCTGCCAGAGCCCATCACCAGCTCCAGCTGTCAGAGCCCAGCGCCAACTCCACCTGTCAGAGCCCAGCACCAACTTCAGTTGTCAGGGTCCAGCACCAGTGCCACCTGTCAGAGCACATCATCAACTTTAGTTGTCAGGGTCCAGCATCAGTGCCACCTGTCAGAGCCCAGCAACAGCTCCGTTCTTCACAGATCAGCAGCAACAGCCCCGTGTGCCAATAATGTCCAACACCAGTTCGTCTCCCAGAGCGAAACAGTGAGGTCATCTTTCAAAGCCCACGGGTCCTTTAAATCAGCATCAGCTCGGTCATACCATTTTCTTCTGCGAGCGCGACTCCCGTGAGGGAGCAGATGCTGCTCCTCCCCTCCCCTATTGTGATATTAAAAACTTATCCGGTTTCCTCACAAGATGGCCCAAACAAATCGTCCTGACTATTTGTGACAATCTACTCCTCCACAGTTTGAAAATGGCAAAATGCCAGGGTCGTTGCAAAAACCCACAATGAGAACTGTAAATAGTTTTTTCCCTCTGGGATCGGTTTGTCATATTTCTATTTTCATGCATTTATGGTCATATTATTTATGAAGATCAATTCAACCGTGTACAGATGACAAATTTGCATTTTAGTGCAATGGCATATTTAGGAACAAAAAGGCGGCTGTTCGTCGAGTTCTTCACAGACCACTGCTACTGAGACCACTGAGACAACTAACCGTTCTATTGCCACCTGTAATGGTTCAAACGACTCTCTACGGTCCCAACCATCGATTGATCAGTACTAAGGCCGACCGTCAGAGGCTGACACGGCCACTGCCCTCCACAGCCCAGCACTTCGGGACACTCCGGGACAGCGCACCAGGGCAGCCAGAGGTGCCTTCCGTGTCGGGCCGTCGGCTGCGGCTTGTTCTGCCCCACCACTCCCATCAGTAGCCCAGGACTGCGGGGCAGAGCGCCAGCGCATCCCCAGGCGTCTTCCGTATCGTGACACCAGAGGCCGTCGACTGCGGCTGGCCCCCGTCATCTCCAGGCGCCGGCGGCCAGTCGTCGCTGCTGGCCTTGACGAGCTGTGCTCGCCACCGTGGCGGCGCTACGGTGCAACAACCGACGTCCGATCTGGCCGGAAAAGTCGCGCGTGCACGGCGCCGCCGGGTTGGCGACCGCCGCTGCCGCCATTTAACTGCAGGCCTTGAACCAGGCAGCGCGGTGGCCAGCGCGGCCGGCGGCCATAGTGCAGCGTAGTACGCGCCGCCATGGGTCGGCCGGGCCGCCGCAAAAACCGGCCGCTACGCCCGCTCACGGCCGCTGCCCAGAGGTTTTTGCACCCGGCCGGCGCGCATGAGCCGTCCGACATGCACTTGCATGCAGGCGCGGGGGCCCGACCGGGGGCGGCCGCTGAGGGTGAGCGACCCACGGGCGGCGGCGGGTCGCGCCCGGCCGGTTTGTCCGGGTCATTGCGCCGCCTCTCGGCTGTGGGAGATCAGTTGAAGCGGCGGCGGTGGCCGGCCAGGCCTTTGACCTCGGTGCACCCGGTCGCGGTGGTTGACCTGGCTGACGGAGGTTCCGCCGCGGTGCGGTGCTGCGCAGTTGGACAGCACTCGGTGAGGTCGTGACCCGCGCTCGGCCATCGGCCGACCTTGACCGGGCCGTGCCGTGCCGGACCGGATCTGACGGTGGCTCGGCCATCTGCAGGCCCGGCTGCACCGCGGTGCTGGCGGTCGAGTATCGCACCGGCTCCTACTAACAAACTGCCGCCACTTGGAGTGGATCTCCAGACCTGGACCTCAGTCAGCCGTCACAGATACTGAAGCTGACACACACGCACACACGCGCACAACACCCATACACACACACACATATATATACAAACAACACACGTATACACATACGTCAATAAAAATGGCTTTCCTTTTGGGATATGCCTCCCAATCTCAAATACTGTTGAAGGAAGCTGCAAGTCGCCTGCTACGCGTTGCTCTCGCGCAGTTCCCGTAGTTCTGGACTGTCGGTGTGCACGCAACTTTTCTGCTTGTGCGAGGCTTGTGTGCGCGTCCCGCAATGACTCAAAGTCTGGGAAGCAAGAGAACTGTGAACAGTGCCCAGGTGGCTGGTGGTACAGTTATTTCGTGGAATGCCCAGGCTCCTCGCCCAGTAGTATCGCTGGCTGCAAACTCTGAAACTGAGGGAGTGGTGGTAGGCGGGACATGCGGAAACTGAAACCAGTCCTCCGAATTGGCGCCCATTCCTGACGACACCAGGGCCTTCGTGCGCTAGATACTCGGCGGATCCAGGATTTCGTCAAGACGTAGGGAGGTGGTTCAAGTGCATCGGGTCAAGTCCACTCTGCTTCAGACTCCCGACCGGGTGTGGTTCCCACGCTTGCCCGAGTTTACTCGGAAGGGAAATATGCCGTTATTCTTCGTTAGTAAAGGAAAGCAACGCAACATCAACAAGCACGTCAACAAGGCTCAGAAATTATTTAAGCGTCCAATATTTTTGGGAAGTTATACCTTAGATTTTCCCTCAGTGCGTTACAATCGGATTTGTCCCTGCACTGCCCAGGGGGAGGGTCATGACCCCATGATCCCTCCCTTTGGATCCACCTCCTCAAGCGTCCATCTTTAGCAGCCACATGAAGCCTCTTGAGCTGGCTGAAACATAGCTGTCAAACGCCAATAGATATCACCACGTTTGGACAGCGTGACAGTGGAGTTGCCGATCACCAGGTTGAAATGAACGGCTATGGACTCAGGTGACCCATTGACTGCACGCGATAAATGCGTGTACAACTGCCGGGCAACCTCGTAATGTAAGAAGTGTTACGATACCAGTATGAGGCACCTGCAGGCGGCTCCGGACTAGTGGGATCAAGTCATAAAATCGCGCGCAACTAAGTATATATATATATATATATATATATATATATATATATATATATATATATATATATATATATATATATATATATATATATATATAAATCTGTATGTCTATATTTGTACCTATGGGCGCCATTTTTCAATGTGCAATACCAGAAAATACAATAACGATTCAATACTTCGATGTACCATTTCATATCAATAACATAGGGCTAGGTGTTGTTGCATAATCTGCACAAAGGTATGGAGAAATAAAATTTCTCAATATTTTCCCCCATGCGAACAGGCACCTAGTCTAAAACGGACACTACAGACCATTAATTATCTTGCATGGAATTGTTCATATCAAATAAATAGTGGAAGAGAAAGGAAAATACCGTTTGATAGGCTACTTGAAGAAGATTGTTGCGCTGCTACAATGTATATAGAGAAATATTTAGACGAAAGTTGGAAACTCTTAAAGTGAAATGATATGAAGTGGTGATGAAATGAAATGATTTCCCACTTAAGCAGTGGTGAGCTTAAGTGGGAAAATTACAACTTCAATTTGGCATGCCACCGTGAATTGTTGTTCAAGTTGTTGCTTGTGAGCGGAAATGTTGCCTCGAACCTTTGGCTTTGAAGAAAGGCACTGCATGAATAATATTCGGATCAGATGGATGAAAACAAACTTTAAAGAGAACAAGTGACTCTGAGTGTGGAAATTAGAACAATGTAGCAAACAGGTTATTACGGTTTCAAAGATGTTACTGTCGAACCCTTGTATTCTTGAATACAAGGGTTCGATACTTGTATTCTTGAATACAAGGTTCGATACTTGTATTCTTGAATACAATACACGATGCCCACTGTGGTGCAATCGCTCAGGCTTAGGCCTAGCTCATAATTGCTAAATGTGTGTTCATTCCACTGTTCCTAAGGTCTCTATTGAATCCCGCCAACTACTACCATCCCGCACAGTTTCGGTCTGCATTATGTTTTGCATAAACACTGAGACAAGTGGTTAATTTATGTAATGCTACGGTTGCCGGTTCTCGAGCATAAATTATTGGTGTTTATCTCGGTTTACACCCAGCCGAACAAAAACTGCCGTGTTTAACCGTCGGACACAAAATCCAACACTTGAACGTGCACGTGAACTTCACTTCAGCACACCTCTGTTGACCCGGCCTAGCGGTCGACGCCACAGGTAATTAGTTCGGCGAGCTCAGCTCGGCGGCCATGCAGGCAGTCTGTTCAAGAGACAGCCCGTGCCGGCCAACTGTTGGCACGGTGTGGGCGAACATTAGTGCACCAATCACGCCAAATTAGCATATCCAAGCTGGCTGCAGCACGGCCACAGCGGCTGATAAACGCTTAGTAACTACCGCGCAGCAGTTCGTGATGTTATTGAGTGTTCGCCGCACGACGGCCGCGTCTCTTTGTATGGCTGTCACTTTGCGGAGCCGGCTGGGAGGGGGGAGGGGTAATGAATGACCTCTGTGATAGCCGAAGCGACCTTGAAAATCATTGTCATCTAGTGTACGCCCAAAGGCCCAAAGGTTAAGATTCGGTCAGCTTCGGGGGTGAAATCAATTATACAGGGGCTAGTTTCTTTCCTTGGCGTACACAAAGTGGCACCGCAGTCTCTTTGTATTCCTATTCGCTATGGCCGATGTGTGAGTGGTTTGTGTGTATGTGTACCTATCCGGCACACTTGGCGTGAGTACAACTTCGTACTATGTATAGCAGTGTGGAAGGTGATTACGTGGTTACTTCTGCATGCGGTCAGCGGTATCTTTGTTCTGGTTGGTGCTATTTATGTCCGCTGTGACCAAGAAGAGAACGTTTTAGACTGCCACCAATACTTACCATGAGCTAACCCAGTGTTTGTATCATTGGCTTTACGAGACAGCACTTAGTCTGCTCCATGTAACCCCACGAGTATGGTCTACTGGGCGGGAATTGATTTAAGGTAGGTGGATGGATGTATGATGATCCTCACTTATACTGACCGGGACATGTTTAACAATGCATTTCGATCATCGTCTACGACCTCTTGGGATCGTTCTATGTCCGGTCGCACATGAAAACTATGCAATACATGCGCGAAAAAGAAGCAAAACGTAAAATAAAACATAGCTTGATACATGTGTTAACCGTGCCACTAAAACATCCTAACACCTTTCCTATACGAGGTCAGCGGTTACACCTTCCGTTTGCTACATTTTGCGTCTTGTTGGTTCATGTGGGCTGGAACGCGCCTGCAACTGGAAGCTCACCAACACTTGATGACAGGAGGACCTGTTGTTGAACCCCAAAACAATACACTGCGTCAATGTGTCTACAGCTTTCCAGACATCGCATTAGGTCTACGACATTCTTCTTAATGGATGCAATACACATTGCAATGTGAATGGACAATCAGTTTTGAATGACATGACACCGTAAAATGTGCTTATTGTGAAATGAATCACATAAATATGGCTTCGGGCTTACCTGGGGTGTGAATGTAGATATCCCGCATTTGATTAACCGTTGGAAAAGTGCACAATATAGCTCTAGCTACCCATGCTTGACACTGATGGAATGTGCCGACACGGGAAGCTGAGTGAGCGGATATTCGAGCTGGGTTCCAAATGATAACCGTCAGGATGGACCAGTGGTGTACAACGGGTCCTCAGGTTAGGTAAGTCTGACCAAACACGGATGTTCTCACAGAGCAGCCACTACCACCACCCCACCCTCACCCCCCTCCAGCACAGCCATGAGTGTGAGGTTGGCTACTGACACCGCGCACTGCTCACCATGATGTTTTGTTCCTGCATTGCCATAATTTGACGCTCGTGTAGTTGACGGTGCCATATCGGATGTTTTCACCTGAAGCAAAAACAATTACACGTGCACAGCACACCATAGGAGAGAAAGTTTCTCTCTACACCAGCGAACATACGCGTATCCAGTGTAATTAATACTCTCACGTTGAGTCAACTTTTTTTTCTTGAAAATATCTGTTCTATGCCAGGTCAGTCGGATCCTCTACCTCGTCTTCAAAAGTTATTCCAATGATATTCTTTCCCGCCCAGTTCTTTGGGAAGGTGCACAAGTCCCTCCCTCTCTTTCTCCCCTCTCTCCCTCTATAGAAGTCTGGGTGCGTATCGGTGGCTGGCCAGGGCAGAGGACCGGCCACGCTGCTCGCCATGTCCACACGCCCCCCCCAGTACAGAAGCCTGGGTGTACCCCCTGTGACCGGACCCCTGTGACCGGCCAGGGTGTGCGACCGGCCACGCTGCTCTCCATGTCCACACGTCCCCCCCCCCCAGTACAGAAGCCTGGGTGTACCCCCCTGTGACCGGACCCCTGTGAGCGGCCAGGGCAGGCCACCAGCCACGCTGCTCGCCATGTCCACACGTCCCCCCAGTACAGAAGCCTGGGTGTACCCCCCTGTGACCGGACCCCTGTGAGCGGCCAGGGTGGGCGACCAGCCACGCTGTTCGCCTTATCCTCGGAGCTGGCCGCCCAGCGGGCCGGAAGTGTGCCTGGCCGATGACGGCGTCATTCGCCTCGGACGCCCAATCGTCGACACCGTCCATGAGAACATTCGCCGCGCTCCCACAATCGGCCGTCCGACCTGTGGGGACGTCTTCAGAAGGGCCATTGACAGCACATCGCCCCTCGGTGCCACTGCGGTCACGCCACCTGGCTAATTTGGGGACGCGCTGACAACTGGCGGCCGACAGATAGATCTGTCGGCAAGCGTTTGATGAGTAGACAATCCTGGCACATCGCAGCCCGAAGACGGCGCTCCTTAATGGTCTCGATAGGCTCCACCACATACGATCATTATAGATGGAGAGCCATTCTACATATCGACGCCCTTGGTTGGTTATTTGGGCTTTCGGGCGCATCGACTGCGTTGGTCATACAGCGCCCATATCGACGCCCTTGAAGCTATGAGATAAAAGCACTGTCCTAGTGGCATTGCATTTCTCAAGAGGTTATTGCAATAATGATTAATGATTATGTTATTGCTTTGTCATGTATTTTATGATTATGTGCTATACTATGTTATTATTATATCATTGTTGTATATCGTATCAACAGGATAGCGTAATAAGATCCCACCATTCCTGGGTGCGTCTCGAGACAAGACCTCACCACATAAAACAAAATCAGGAACTTTTGGAATTGTTCCCCGGATATTTTTTCCTGAAGGATACAGCTGGGAAGAAAACGATCGCTTGTCAGCAAACAGCGCATTGTTCCCGATGAAGAGCCGATGTCCTCACGGCAGCCGACGCGTGTGGCGTGTTCGCGGCGTGGTGTGACGGGAGGTGGAAGCTGGTGACAGCGCCTGACAGGGCAGGTGTCGGGGCCGCCTGGCTGTCGCCCTGCCACCGACACAGCCGCCAGTACTCGGTGTGCACGAGGCGGGGTGTCTTGGCGCGGATTAAGGATGTCATTGTGGTGAGAAGGGGACGCCGGCGAAATGACGGAGCACCGTGCGGACAGTGACCCTCCCACCCTCCGCACCCTGCCCTCCCTCCCCTGCTTCCTTCCGCACACGCACGTGTACCGTTAGGTGGTGGAGAAGTGGCGACCTCCCCGTTCCCCTCCCATGGTGGGTGGAGTAAAAAAGCACATCGTTCGTCCCATTTCGCGGGTCGGCGCACCGTGCACTTCATGATGCAAAAAAAGAATCATTCGGCCTTTACAGCCAGCAGTATTTCACAAAACTAGGGCAGAAAGTATGGCTATGGAAAGCTTAATGGGAAACGTACTGGTCTGAACGAGGTGATAAATTGTATTCGGCTCAGCAGGTCGCACATAGGCCGGCTAGAGTCACCCCGCTGGCTGGTTCTGCCATAAACGGTTACTGGCGCCTTTCACTTCCACTGCTGAGCTTGTTCAGACATGCTTCAAGTGGTAAAGTAGTGGAAACTTGGCGGATATATCAAGTAAGATGAGAATCAGAAAGCATCACTTCGATCATAAACACCATGTTTTTGTAAGTGTCTAGGGAAAGTTTGCTTGTGCATTTGGTCTTTTTCTTCATGGGAGCTGGAACCGATTCGAGCTTACAAGGCTTAGTTTACATCATCCCAAAGGCGGTGAGGTGCAACCCTTGGAAGAAATGTGAATGGTGAAGGCGTGAGGTGCGTCGAAATCGACCAACTCACTTCGGAATTGAAAGATGTGGGTATGGGTTCGAAAACGGGCAAATACGTAATCGCTTCCCGGCATGTTCGCTATCCCCTCCCACACGATCTGTCACGCTACAGATAAAATGCATGACACTATACTGACATGCTTGAACCGAAATTCTTTGAAATAGCCACCACACGACCGCCTCGTTTGCATAAGTCAGAGATGGTTGCTGCACGATGTAGCTTATAAAAAGGAAGTTCAAACAATGCCAGTTGAGCTTCTCGTAAAACCATTTGAAGCTGTTAAGCTCAACCCCAGGTCGTGCACGTGATTTACAAGTGGCAGCCACTATTACGAATAAGTAGAAGTAGTGGGACAAGCAGTAATCGAAAGACATGAAATCGCATGCCGTCCTTGACTTTGACGTCAATAAAAGGACCCCAGCGACCTTTGCTCGTAAAACTTTACGAAGTTAGTAGATGCTAATTGATCGCAGCATCATTTGTGAACAATATATAGTAAGGGTTCTGCCGTAAAAGTCCGAAATAGAGAGTGAGAGAGAGAGAGAGAGAGAGAGAGAGAGAGAGAGAGAGAGAGAGAGAGAGAGAGAGAGAGAGAGAGAGATAGAAAGAGAGAGAGAAATAAGAGAGAGAGGGAGTGGGAAAGAGACAGAGAGCGGGAGTGAGAAAGGGACAGAGAGAGAGATGAGAAGGGAGAGAAAGTGGGATAAAGGTGAAGGGGCGAAGGACAGAGAAGGGGAAGCGAGAAAGAGGAAGGGTGGGAAATTATAAATGTTGTCCAATGACGGACAATGGTCCTCATTTTTTCACTTTCCTAAACCTTCCCCTGAAACCGATGTCCGTTCTCTCTCTCTCTCTCTCTCTCTCTCTCTCTCTCTCTCTCTCTCTCTCTCCTCTCCCTCGCGTCGTACTTCAGCGCCTGCCGACATCTCAACTGTGGTGCAGGCCAGGCACGTGCCAGACATCGGTTGGACGTGCCGAATAAGTCTCATCTGTCGAAGATTACCAGTGACAAGCTTCGGCGGGAAGAACTGCGACGCTCACCGTCTCGGTTGTCCATAACTCGTCGGACGTTGGGCTGAAGCTGAAGGCTCGGTTGTGCCGCACGTGCAGCGGGCGGCGGCGCGGCCGGTCCCGCTCTGCAGCCTTATGGCGCGGCCGGTGCAGGCCGGCTCTGCCGTGCCCCTTCCCCCCCCCCCTTCCCCCGACCGGCCCGGCCCCAATCGGCGCTGCAGAGCCAACTGCGCAACACGTGACGTCACAGGTGGTGGTGTCATGCGGCGGGTGCGGAGCCGCCCGGGGCGCGGTGGTGCGGCGCGTGGTGTGGCCGACGTAACCATGTGTCGAGTCAGAGGTGGACGGCCGGCCGAGGCCGCCACGCCGGCTACGCCGCCGCCGCTCCGGAGATACCCGGCGGGCATGGGAGACGGTCACTGGAGATACCCACCCACAGCCGCGATTCCCCGGCTCCCTACGGGTGGGATTTGTCGTGTTTGTAGTGTTTCCCGTGCTTGTTCCGGGTAGATAGTTTCTTTTGAGTCCAGCATGGAGCATAAGGCGTTACAGTCCGTTTATTTGTCAATTTTATGATATATTTCATCGATAACCTGAATCCAGATGGGCCCGTGTGCCTCTTGTTAAGCACTGCATGACTGTTGACGATGCAGGGGCTACTACGACTGACTCCTCGCATGTTCCTAGCCGTGCCTAGAGACCGGCATGGCGGTGCTCTTGTTAGCGAAGTGAACAGGGAACATTTCGAAACCAAATCCACATCATTCATTCTCATTCCACCGAGATCCACGTCATTATATGTTTCGCTCCTGCGTCTCCCAGAGTAGTCTTGCTGAGATTTAAATAAATAATTAGACAGTGACTTGGCAAACAGTGGTTTTCCTCAGGCAGTACCTGAATTGACGAATAGCTTCTGTCAAATGGCGATATGTAATTGGTCATCGTAAGCCAATGCACAGATGAGTGATGTCTCGGGATATACATGGTCAAAAGTGATCAGGGTGGTCGAAACAAACAGTTCGTATCCCGAGAACTAGCATATGGAAGCAAAGTTTTCCTGAGGAGCCTTCGCCCCTTGTGGAGTGAGATCAGAGAATCAGGGAAGATCAGGGAAAGATCAGTCTCCTATGGATCTGAAGTGAATGTGTCAGATTATTTTATAAATGAGACTACCAGCATCAATTCACAGAAATTATGAAAAACCTAAGATGATTTATTATGTTATTGGTACTGAAATGTTGTACTGAACGACAATTATATCTTGTATACATACCTAGTATTACCATTGCCACGTTCAGCAACTGGCGATAAACAACTCGTGTTCTCCAGCCACATTCTGGTCTTATTCTAGCATTGCAGTCCATGTGTTGGACATCTTTGAGCACCAACCAGATGCGCATAACTGACGAATAGCACCAGCTAGCTCACTTTCAAACACCACGTGAGTGCGGGCTGAAGCCAGAGCCGAGCGGGCGCCAGTTCCGGCTTTGGTGAACTCTACGGCCTCATCTGTCCTCAGCCGGGGCCCTCGTCAGACTTCAGGTGTGTCGTGGTCGTGTCGGAGAGCTTCCTCGCCTGGCGGGTTCCAGTGCGAACTGCATTAATTCACGGGAACCCAAAAAGCGGCGTATCGGGTGGAGGGTATTCACCCTGGGCGACGGCGCCACTGCTCGCCCAGCCGTGCACCGTTGCTCTGCAGACACGCGGAGCCGCGTCGCCCAAAGCGCACTACCGGGCTCGCGGCACTTGCACGATCGTGGCGCACGATTCCAGCGATCTGGCTTAATGCGTCCATCAGTTGATGCCCGACCGTTACGCGGCTGTAATCGGTAGCCATGGAGGCGGCCGCCGGTGTGCGGTTCGCGGAACCGGGCCAATGCGACGAGGTGTTCGCACCGAACGCTTCACCACGACAGGCTTGACATTCGTGCTTTTTTTTCTTCTATCGAATGTATGACGTTAATAGACGAACTAGCATCGGTACATGTATTGCAGGCCACCTAAGTGTCATTGGTAGGTGAATTTGACCGGGATGCAGCGTGTCAAAACTGAAAAGTGGTACACATATGGTTCGCGGTTGCAGCCGGAGTCGGATGCATTTATTATCCTCCAACTGTAGATTACAAGCTCGTTACCACAACCCGCAGGCCGATTTTGAAATGTGAACTGGGTGAGTGATGAGACGAATCCTCCCTATTAGCCCGCAAATTTCTACACTTTGGGGAAACATGTATATGTTGCAACCAAATTATTCAGTATCGCGCTTACTTTGTCCCCATCATGCCCGTCAGATTTTTTTTTGTGACATGCCCGGATAACCAGTCCATTTACTGGAACTACTGTGATGCAACCGAATGACTACACATGGTAAACAGGTAGCTGAACATATCATGGGCTGTTATGGGCCAAAGGAACCGGAGGTATGCCTTAGTCTTGAACTTTTTGGTGAGCAGCATTAACGATATGATTCATGGGCGTTGGAGCGTGTGAAAAAGTGCATGGCAAATAAATATTTCGAGGTGATATGGCCCGAACCAATGTTGTGGAGGAATCTCCAAAAAATAAATTTTCATAATATACTGAGCTGAAATTACTGTTCACGTCTGAGGCTACGACGCGTTATTCGGCATTTATCTAACTCCGTACACGAGCTTTATAAAACGAACGCAGATGTGCCTTACCCTTTACTGATTTTACTTAGCAAAATAAAAGTAATCCGGATGATTTACTGCATCCTTTCATTCAGATACAACCAGTGAGCAAACTTTTCCAGATGCACACCCTCCCCTCATTCGTATGTCTCTGATATGATTAATGACTTTATGATGGCACTAATCATCGCATATCACGAATCGATATTAAAAAATATAGTGTTCTTAACTTGCTAGAAGTTCTTGCATTCCTGAGCGAAGTCTAAAAGGCATTTCGGTTCTGTTGACAAACAGAATGAAGGTTCATGTATTCGTCACAACTACAATGATGTTGGCAACCACATCGTGGGAGTGGGGTGGCGTCACATGGTAGAAGTGTGATGGCGGCAATGGAAACGGTGGCGATGCTGACACACCTATCGACAATGAAGGATGGGAAAATGCTGATATACCGCGTGGTTCGAAATGTTGGATTAGGTGTATGGACGTAGCAAGACAAGATTAATATCAAACCACTGACGTTTGGTTCACAAAGCATATGGTGGAATAGTCAGAGGGGGGCGGGGATGGCCGAGTGGTTAAGGTGTCGGGCTATGGGTACCAAAGGTCCCGGGTTCGACTCTAGCGCCACTCAGGACATTTCCCAATCCCGCGGCCCACCGGCGAAACAGTGTGGGCGGCGCCATTAGCCGTGAATGTGCATAAAGTGTGTCGTGAACCAACCAATAAACAAACAAACGAATAGTCAGAGGGAGACACCCTGTGTACAGACCATGCACCTGGCATAGACACTCCAAAAAGTCGAATTTGACCAGGGTGACCGTGTGGAGACAAACCTTGCAGCCTATCGTATGCTTAACATTTTGACCATTCGTCGTGCATGGGAATTGTGTGTGACATGACCACATGGTATCGTTGTGTGCTTGTGGCAAACTGTAGTAGGGTCCACTAATTGGTGACGTAGTCGTCGGTAAACAAGCGTATTGCACATTGCAGGTTTAGAATACAAGACTACAAATATACAATGAGAAGCTCCTACCTCATCCTGAATAGTGTCGAGGCATAAATCGGAACAGTAAATCACCAAAGAATGCAAGAGCACAGGCTTTTGCATAGCATTGATGCTGTTAGATAATGCTGCGAATCTGTCCGTTCTGTTTATTCTGCTATAAGGTTTATTTTCTAGACCAACGGCATCGGGTGGCTATCTTAGCCCAATCTTAATTGGCATCCCTAACCGAGGGTGGGGCAATATTCAAGTGCTGAAATTATATTACTATCCCATTAAATGAATAAAGTCTCATGGAGTATTTCTAAAAAGATTATCGCTATATGTGATGCACTAAATCGCCAGAAGGTACGCATTGCGTCAGGATAATTTGATAAAATGTTCGCCCCTGTCTACAGCTCATCTCCTTAGGAGCAAGGACAACAAGATAACGCGTCGCTCTTCTCGAGGAAGTGGGTGATCACGCCAGGATGTTTATTCACCGAATGGGTCATATGACAGCACGTTCAAACGTTGCTCGCCAAACCTTTCAGGTCTGTTTAGGGAAGGGTAACGATTTTTGGCCAGGAATCGGTCATGCGAACGCGTTCAGTTTCTGCACTTCGCTGTCATCGCGTAACGATTCACAGAACGCTGACCACCCGCGTGGTCCACGCGTCACGATGTCGATCCGTGAGCGGCACGCGTCACGATGTCGATCCGTGAGCGGCACGCGTCACGATGTCGATCCGTGAGCGGCACGCGTCACGATGTCGATCCGTGAGCGGCACGCGTCACGATGTCGGTCCGTGAGCGGCACGCGTTACGATGTCGATCCGTGAGCGACTACCAATCTCAGCTCAGAGATGGTCACGCCGCTGGTTGAGACACTGTGGATCGTGGGTCCATCTCAGCTGGGAGATGGTCGCCGCCCAAGCCACGGCAGTGGTGGACCCTGTGGACTAGGTCGACCAAAAGCTTTAACATTCCTACAGTGAAATTATCGCGGAGCATATCGTTGCAGGCTTAAGTGATTTTTGTAGTTTCTTAACCTCTCTTAGAGGTGTCCCATAGTAGTCTTCTAAGACCATGTTTCCCAATTTCCTTTCAGATAATCACGATTTTAAGCATGATCAGATGTTGGCAGTTTAAGGTGCGCTTTTGGGTAGCCCGCATGACGTTAGAGAAAAAAAAGTGGTCTGAGATCCACGACTGCGTAACGTATTGCTCTGTCGCTATTCGTGTTTGTTTCGTTCAGTCGATCACAACGCCACCCATGCAGCGCCTATGTAAGCAATTAAAAACAATATTCCCCTGCCTTTTTGTGGACTTATGCGCTTAACTACCACGGACGCTAATAAAAGTCAAGCACAAACAAAACACGTGACAGTCGTGCTTGTGTCACCCCGGCGTCTGGTGTATGGTGTCTAGTGGCCCCCTCTGGTCGCTCCCCTATCGCCACTTGTCCCCTCCATGACACCAGATCACCGAGACGCTCCACGGCACGCACAACTGAGTCAGCTCGTTTTTGTAGTTAGCAAAATGAACCTTTAGCGGCCCATGTTAATGGTCGGGTCATATAACACATCTGGTGCCATTCCCCAATCCATGGCCGCAGTTCAGTCCCTGCTGGGCTGAACGCTGGGCGGGTGTGATGTGAGCCGAGAGATTGAACGTGTGTGCGAAATATGAACGTGGCATTTGCACAGCATGACATGCTGTTAGACGTTTATTTGCTCGGGCAGCTTACGGAACTAAAAAAGTCGTATGTTGTCTGCACGCAAAGATGCGATAAGTTGTGGGGAAAACATGGCCTTTGGTATATAAGCGTGCCGGAAAACTTGTTTCGCAGAAAGAAACCATGGAAATAACCTGCCAAGGTGCTATGCAGCTGTGGAAGATGGACGGTATTTCGATCGCCACACAGATCCGCGTCACCCAGCTACTGCAAATATGTCACAAACGGTTCTAGAAACTTCGGGAGGGCGATTAAAAAGGCGGCAAAATATGGTCAGAGTCGATTGAGAAAATTCTTGGTTTTCTAACCTCATTAACGTGGCTATAAGCAATTACAGGAGCCAAGCAGCCTGCACATGTCGGAGATTCGACAGCAACCGAGCAATGTGTATATGTCAGAGATCCGACAGCAGCTGAGCAGTGTGTATATGTCAGAGATCCGACAACAACTGAACAGCGCGCACATGTCAGAGATCCGAGAGTAACCGAGCAGCATGCAAATCTCAGAGAACCGATACAGTCCCAGGCGAAAAAGTGTAGTTTCTCTTCGCTCAAAGGACGACCCGTCAAATTTATCACGGACCAGTCAACAGGAAAGTCACCGATCCAAGAAGAAGAGCTCAAGACAGGAAGGGAGGGGAAGCGGCACAGCAATGCAAACGTCAATGTCAAGAGGAAACCTCCGTCAACATCGCTACAGAGGGTAGGCGAGGAGCTGAGAAACCAAATGATATATTTTGCATCAGTTGATAGTAACGGAACTTGATGGGGAATATTTCATACACTTAACGCCTTCGTCAGGAGAGGCGTGGGACATCTTTGAAGAACTCCAACCTGTTGCCGACGAATTCTGAGGATATATAGTGGTCACCGGTGCATATAGGACTGCAGCTAGCATCGGACAATCCGGTGGGGTGTGCCGCTCATTTGAACTTTTTGAGGGTAAGTCAGTTCTTGCTTCATATGCCAACTTCACTCAAATCATCTAAATTTACGAGAGCTTGATGCCATTCGTGATGGTGGCATAACAGGCCCGAATTCATTAAGTGGCCCAATTTGGAAAAGCTAACAACAAGGGACAACAAGGGAATGCAGTCACACCACTCAAGGCCGTGCCTGGCCACGTGCAGGAGTTGGGCAAAAGCACGCTTGAGGAGCTAACCTGATTTAAATCGGTTCAGATCAGCTGATTCTGTGCAATCTTGCTATTGGTGTCCAGAATGGCTCCGTTCAGTGACAAAGCGGCCTGACGGGTCTGACGCGGAATATGGCCAGATGGCTGACGCTTGCTGCTCGCATTGTGCATTTGTACATATCTGCCCCCGATGAAAACTGAAAACTCATGTGCATTCCATATTGTACCGCAATGTCTCTGCGTGCTTTCATACTAAACCACATTTTAAATGCAATGAAAGAGCAAAAACACTGTAAAACTCCCATCAGTTAAACAGGAAATAATTCACCCGGTTACCCAGCGCAACGGGCAAAGTCAACATGAATGAGCGGATCTAAAGACAATACGCAATACACGGCTTTCCTTGTACCGTGGTTATATTATCAGAGAAACTCGCCGAGCTTGCATTTGCATTAATTTGGTGCACTTTCAGGCCAAGGCACAACACGGAAACGCTGCTGTCAGACATCCTTATATATTCGCTCAAAAGACGGGCGCAGTGAAGGGCTGACTGAAACAAATGGGAATAACGTCACGATCGTAAGTTATACAGTGGTGATGCAATTTGTACCATTCGTGGAAGACCGTGTGTGCGACCCAAAGATGCCCGTTAAATGTCTGTCAAATTCTGATCATATACATTAAAAATCATGCTTGAAAAAAAAAGTTTGCAAAAGTTGCTTCAGAGAACGATTGAAGATCACCTCCAAAATACGCTTGGAAAAAAAAGGTACGGAAAATATCATGCAAGCTCACCACGAACGACGTACCTCGTGATAATGTCACCGTAATAGTTTAATATCTCACAAAAAGTCCTCTAGTGACGCACCCTACCCCGTGGAACCGCCTCAGCCCGGGGACAGTCGGCCCTGAAGCCGTGGCGCTCACACTGATGGGGAGCCGCTCAAGGGCAAGGGCAAGGCGGAGGGGACGGGTACGACTCTACGACGCACGTGATGTGTGGCGGTGTGTAATTCGATAGGTAGCCGGGTCGGCTGGAGAGGTGCTGTGACTTCTGATCCGTGCAGCAGGATGTTTTGATCGATCGGCTCGATGACATTGACAAGGTGAACTGCAGAGTCTTGCCGTCCGTGCGCACGCTCCCCGATAACACAAACACATCGGAATGGCGATGTGTTCCGGCACGCACGTGGCTGCCCCCCCCCCCGCATGTCGGCCGCCCCCAGTCGTAGCAGGCATCAGCGTCCACTTCCGTGTACGTGACGCCCTTCGGCGGTGAGGTCACGAGCCGCCACGGGTGTGCTGAGGTCGTCACTGGGGTCAGCAGGCACGGACGGCCCCGCCCCATCCCGCTCGCTGTTCCCCCATCCCCTCCATTTGACCGCTGACGGGCCGCGTGCAGCCGCAGTACGCCGCGTCACCGTTCGGATCACGTGCAGGCCGTGGTGATGCAACTGATCCGCCTTCTCTCGGCGGTCGGCTGTCGACGGCGGCATCTCGAGAAGCGCGGCCAATGTGCCGCTCGGTGCGGGGCGCTCGAGCGGCACTCTGCCGCGCCCGGCACCGGTCCAAGCTGCTGGCCGCGCCCACCTGTCCATCTGGGGGCGGCGCCGGACAGACTGGCCGCCATCATCGGATCAGCGGTGATGAGCTCGGTGCGCTTCCTGCAGACGTGCCTTTCTCTCCTTCCCTGTCTCTTCATCTGCCTACTTATATTCCACCCGTGTGTCCGCTCTGCCTTCGTCTCTGTCTGCGGTTTCCTCCCTCCCACCACCTCCACTTTTTCCATATATCTCTCTTTCTCTCTCTCCCTCTTTCTTTCTTTCTTTCTTTCTTTCTTTCTTTCTTTCTCTCTCTCTCTCTCTCTCTCTCTCTCTCTCTCTCTCTCTCTCTCTCTCTCTCTCTCTCTCTCTCTCTCTCCCTTGTAGACATTTTCATGTCTCTTTCCTTTCTCTCTCTGTCTCCCTCTCTCCCCCAATGCCGGCTGAGGCCAATGACAGGTCGGAGACTGTAAGCCTCGATGGAGGCGATCGGCAAAGGCAAAGCGAGGCGAATTAGTGCGGTCTTAATACCGATCGTCGGTGCGGGCCGGCATTCGGGCACCTTCGCGCCAGTCACGGCAGAGATTAACGATGAGGCGATGACGCCGAGAGAGCCACCCCCTCCCCCCACGCGTGCACCTGCTCCAGAACGCGACTGGCCGGCCGCCACTGCTGAGTGGGTTCCGGGGGAACACACAGATCCTGGAGCACAATATTGAACACGACCTCACGAGGCGGGGCGGTCTGGCAGGATGAGGAAAACAGGCGAAACAATCATGATTCGAGAGGATTTGGAAATGCGGAGTGTAGGCGTGCGCCTGTCTGGAAATGATATCGCATCGATTGGCGTGAGCTCGACTTACGTGAGCTCACGTAAGTCTATTACTATTGAATGACGTGGCCTCGATGGACCGTTCAGCATAATTTACGAATTCAATCATTTGGGATGAACATCACAGTAACGCATGTATGTATGTCGCAATGGTCACAATTCGATTACATAGCAAAAGTCCAAATTATCCGTCAGGGTGAGTAGAAGAAATAAACGAGCATAGCCAGAGTTAAATATAGTACTCTGCACCTCTATGTATAATATAAGTTTATCCGTCCAGATACCTGTCCACTACTGGATAGCATGTAGGAATGTGTCCATCTCGGATCAGCTGAACCACAGAACCCCCACCCCACCCGACCCACCTGATGGTCTGTTGGACGGCACCTGAACCGCACCCTCCCCTCCCCTTTTTCATCCACATTCCCCTGGCCACCGGATTCACCTGACGGATTGGTCCACCTTCAAACAGATGGTGTCCCACTGCACCCGGACAAAAGCGGTCGCTAATGGTCTCGGTGGCATGGCGTAGGTAACAGTCTGGCACCTGCACTACGGCCAGAGTCCAGACATTTCACCCAGCACACGTGCTGCAACACGTGAGCTGCAACATATGAACTGCAAAACGTGAGGTGCAACACATGGCCTGAAATACGTGAGGTGCAGCATGTGGGTTCAAATCCGTGAGTTGCAACATGTGAACTGTAACTCGTGAGCTGCAACATTGGGCAGTAATGCGTGAGCCGCAACATTTGAACTGCAATGTGTGAGCTTCACCATGTGAACTGCAGTGCGTGAGCAG
This sequence comes from Imbricaverruca yamaguchii, assembly GCA_034440575.1. Taxonomy (NCBI): domain Eukaryota; kingdom Metazoa; phylum Arthropoda; class Thecostraca; family Neoverrucidae; genus Imbricaverruca; species Imbricaverruca yamaguchii. The sequence goes on from JAOTOL010001400.1 coordinate 46,743, forward strand.
CAGCATTTGAACTGCAATGCGCGTGCTGCAACATGTGGCATGTGATGCGTGACCTGCAACATGTGGGCTGTCACACACGAGCCATAGTGCGTGAACTGCAACACATGAGCTGCATACGGAACACGAGCTGCACTTAAGCTGAGCGAGCGAAAGCAGGAGGCAGGCATGGAGTTACACTTCTGCAGACGTAGGATCGACCATCATACTGTTGTCGACATATAGGACGGTGGGCACCGTGGCGGTCACTGTGGTGGTGCTGCGGTGGTGGTCACTACAGTGGTGGTCACGGTGGTGGTCACTACAGTGGTGGTCACGGTGGTGGTCACTACAGTGGTGGTCACGGTGGTGGTCACTACAGTGGTGGTCACGGTGGTGGTCACTACAGTGGTGGTCACGGTGGTGGTCACTACAGTGGTGGTCACGGTGGCGGTCACTACAGTGGTGGTCACGGTGGTGGTCACTACAGTGGTGGTGGTACGGTGGTGGTCACACAGTGGTGGTCGCGGTGCGGTCCGTGGGGTGGGGTGGTGGTGGGGTGTTAATGGTGGTCGGTGCGGTGGGTGGTGGTCGGTGGTGGTACATGTGGGGGTGGTCTAGTGGTGGTGTGTGGTTAGTGTGGTCGGTGGTGGTCACAGTGGTGGTACGGTGGTGGTCACTAAGTGGTGGTCACGGTGGTGGTCACTACAGTGGTGGTCACGGTGGTGGTCACTACAGTGGTGGTCACGGTGGTGGTCACTACAGTGGTGGTCGTCACGGTGGTGGTCACTACAGTGGTGGTCACGGTGGTGGTCACTACAGTGTGGTGGTACGGTGGTGGTCACTACAGTGGTGGTCACGGTGGCGGTCACTACAGTGGTGGTGGTGGTCACTCGTGGTGGTCCGGGGTGGGTCACTACGGTGGTGGTCCTACGTGGTGGTCCGTGGTGGTCACTACAGTGGTGGTCGGTGGTGGTCACTACAGTGGTGGTCACGGTGGTGGTCACTACAGTGGTGGTCGCGGTGGTGGTCACTACAGTGGTGGTCAGGTGGTGGTCACACGTGTGGTCACGGTGGTGGTCACTACAGTGGTGGTCCGTGGTGGTCACACAGTGGTGGTCACGGTGTCACTACAGTGGTGGTCACGGTGGTGGTCACTACAGTGGTGGTCGCGGTGGTGGTCACTACAGTGGTGGTCACACAGTGGTGGTCACGGTGGTGGTCACTACAGTGGTGGTGCGGTGGTGGTCACTACAGTGGTGGTCACGGTGGTGGTCACTACAGTGGTGGTACGGTGGTGGTCACTACAGTGGTGGTCACGGTGGTGGTCACTACAGTGGTGGTCACGGTGGTGGTCACTACAGTGGTGGTCACGGTGGTGGTCACTACAGTGGTGGTCACGGTGGTGGTCACTACAGTGGTGGTCACGGTGGTGGTCACTACAGTGGTGGTCACGGTGGTGGTCACTACAGTGGTGGTCACGGTGGTGGTCACTACAGTGGTGGTCACGGTGGTGGTCACTACAGTGGTGGTCACGGTGGTGGTCACTACAGTGGTGGTCGCGGTGGTGGTCACTACAGTGGTGGTCACGGTGGTGGTCACTACAGTGGTGGTCACGGTGGTGGTCCTCAGTGGTGGTCCGGTGGTGGTCACTAGGTGGTCACGGTGGTGGTCGTGGTGGTCGGTGGGGTCTCAGTGGTGGTCGCGGTGGTGGTCCTCAGTGGTGGTCACGGTGGTGGTCCTACAGTGGTGGTCACGGTGGTGGTCACTACAGTGGTGGTCACGGTGGTGGTCACTACAGTGGTGGTCACGGTGGTGGTCACTACAGTGGTGGTCACGGTGGTGGTCACTACAGTGGTGGTCACGGTGGTGGTCACGGTGGTGGTACTACAGTGGTGGTCACGGTGGTGGTCACTACAGTGGTGGTCACGGTGGTGGTCACTACAGTGGTGGTCGCGGTGGTGGTCACTACAGTGGTGGTCACGGTGGTGGTCACTACAGTGGTGGTCACGGTGGTGGTCACTACAGTGGTGGTCGGTGGGGTCACTACAGTGGTGGTCCGGTGGTGGTCACTACAGTGGTGGTCACGGTGGTGGTCACTACAGTGGTGGTCACGGTGGTGGTCACTACAGTGGTGGTCACGGTGGTGGTCACAGTGGTGACGGTGGTGGTACTACAGTGGTGGTCACGGTGGCGGTCACTACAGTGGTGGTCGGTGTGTGCAGTGGTGGTGCGGTGGTGGTCACACAGTGGTGTCCGGTGGTGGTCACTCAGTGGTGGTCACGGTGGGGTCACTACAGTGGTGGTCCGGTGGTGGTCACTACAGTGGTGGTCACGGTGGTGGTCACTACAGTGGTGGTCACGGTGGTGGTCACTACAGTGGTGGTCACGGTGGTGGTCACTACAGTGGTGGTCACGGTGGTGGTCACTACAGTGTGGTGGTGGGTCCTAGGTGGTGGTCACTACAGTGGTGGTCACGGTGGTGGTCACTACAGTGGTGGTCGCGGTGGTGGTCACTACAGTGGTGGTCACGGTGGTGGTCGTGGTGGTCACACAGTGGTGGTCGGTGGTGGTGGTGTCACGGTGGTCACTACAGTGGTGGTACGGTGGTGGTCACTACAGTGGTGGTCGCGGTGGTGGTCACTACAGTGGTGGTCACGGTGGTGGTCACTACAGTGGTGTGGTGGTCCGGTGGTGGTCACTACAGTGGTGGTCACGGTGGTGGTCACTACAGTGGTGGTCACGGGGTGGTCACTACAGTGGTGGTCACGTGTGGTGGTGGTCTACAGTGGTGGTCACGGTGGTGGTCATACAGTGGTGGTCCGGTGGTGGTCACTACAGTGGTGGTCACGGTGGTGGTCACTACAGTGGTGGTCACGGTGGTGGTCACTACAGTGGTTGGTGGTGGTCACTCAGTGGTGGTCCGGTGGTGGTCACTACAGTGGTGGTCACGGTGGTGGTCACTACAGTGGTGGTCACGGTGGTGGTCACTACAGTGGTGGTCGCGGTGGTCACTACGTGGTGGTCACTACAGTGGTGGTCACGGTGGTGGTCACTACAGTGGTGGTCACGGTGGTGGTCACTACAGTGGTGGTCACGGTGGTGGTCACTACAGTGGTGGTCACGGTGGTGGTCACTACAGTGGTGGTCACGGTGGCGGTCACTACAGTGGTGGTCACGGTGGCGGTCACTACAGTGGTGGTCACGGTGGTGGTCACTACAGTGGTGGTCACGGTGGTGGTCACTACAGTGGTGGTCACGGTGGTGGTCACTACAGTGGTGGTCACGGTGGTGGTCACTACAGTGGTGGTCGCGGTTGCGGTCACTACAGTGGTGGTCACTACAGTGGTGGTCACGGTGGTGGTCACTACAGTGGTGGTCGCGGTGGTGGTCAAGTGGTGGTCACTACAGTGGTGGTCACGGTGGTGGTCACTACAGTGGTGGTCACGGTGGTGGTCACTACAGTGGTGGTCGCGGTTGCGGTCACTACAGTGGTGGTCACTACAGTGGTGGTCACGGTGGTGGTCACTACAGTGGTGGTCACGGTGGTGGTCACTACAGTGGTGGTCACGGTGGTGGTCACTACAGTGGTGGTCACGGTGGTGGTCACTACAGTGGTGGTCACGGTGGTGGTTACTACAGTGGTGGTCACGGTGGTGGTCACTACAGTGGTGGTCACGGTGGTGGTCACTACAGTGGTGGTCACGGTGGTGGTCACTACAGTGGTGGTCGCGGTGGTGGTCACTACAGTGGTGGTCACTACAGTGGTGGTCACGGTGGTGGTCACTACAGTGGTGGTCACGGTGGTGGTCACTACAGTGGTGGTCACGGTGGCGGTCACTACAGTGGTGGTCACGGTGGCGGTCACTACAGTGGTGGTCACTACAGTGGTGGTCACGGTGGTGGTCACTACAGTGGTGGTCACGGTGGTGGTCACTACAGTGGTGGTCACGGTGGCGGTCACTACAGTGGTGGTCACGGTGGTGGTCACTACAGTGGTGGTCACGGTGGTGGTCACTACAGTGGTGGTCACGGTGGTGGTCACTACAGTGGTGGTCACGGTGGTGGTCACTCACGGTGGTGGTCACTACAGTGGTGGTCACGGTGGCGGTCACTACAGTGGTGGTCACGGGTTACAGTGGTGGTCACGGTGGTGGTCACTACAGTGGTGGTCACGGTGGTGGTCACTACAGTGGTGGTCACGGTGGTGGTCACTACAGTGGTGGTCACGGTGGTGGTCACTACAGTGGTGGTCACGGTGGTGGTCACTACAGTGGTGGTCACGGTGGTGGTCACTACAGTGGTGGTCACGGTGGTGGTCACTACAGTGGTGGTCACGGTGGTGGTCACTACAGTGGTGGTCACGGTGGTGGTCACTACAGTGGTGGTCACGGTGGTGGTCACTACAGTGGTGGTCACGGTGGTGGTCACTACAGTGGTGGTCACGGTGGCGGTCACTACAGTGGTGGTCACTACAGTGGCGGTTACTACAGTGGTGGTCACGGTGGTGGTCACTACAGTGGTGGTCACGGTGGTGGTCACTACAGTGGTGGTCACGGTGGTGGTCACTACAGTGGTGGTCACGGTGGTGGTCACTACAGTGGTGGTCACGGTGGTGGTCACTACAGTGGTGGTCACGGTGGTGGTCACTACAGTGGTGGTCACGGTGGTGGTCACTACAGTGGTGGTCACGGTGGTGGTCACTACAGTGGTGGTCACGGTGGTGGTCACTACAGTGGTGGTCACGGTGGTGGTCACTACAGTGGTGGTCACGGTGGCGGTCACTACAGTGGTGGTCACGGTGGTGGTCACTACAGTGGTGGTCACGGTGGTGGTCACTACAGTGGTGGTCGCGGTGGTGGTCACTACAGTGGTGGTCACGGTGGTGGTCACTACAGTGGTGGTCACGGTGGTGGTCACTACAGTGGTGGTCACGGTGGTGGTCACTACAGTGGTGGTCACGGTGGTGGTCACTACAGTGGTGGTCACGGTGGTGGTCACTACAGTGGTGGTCGCGGTGGTGGTCACTACAGTGGAGGTCGCGGTTGCGGTCACTACAGTGGTGGTCACTACAGTGGTGGTCACGGTGGTGGTTACTACAGTGGTGGTCGCGGTGGTGGTCACTACAGTGGTGGTCACGGTGGTGGTTACTACAGTGGTGGTCGCGGTGGTGGTCACTACAGTGGTGGTCACGGTGGTGGTCACTACAGTGGTGGTCACGGTGGCGGTCACTACAGTGGTGGTCACGGTGGTGGTCACTACAGTGGTGGTCACGGTGGTGGTCACTACAGTGGTGGTCACGGTGGCGGTCACTACAGTGGTGGTCACGGTGGTGGTCACTACAGTGGTGATCACGGTGGTGGTTACTACAGTGGTGGTCGCGGTGGTGGTCACTACAGTGGTGGTCACGGTGGTGGTCACTGCGGCGGCGGCGCGGTCGCGCGGTCATTGTGTACACGACACGGCGCTGGGCGACGCAGTACCTTTGGTGACCTGGAGCAGCAGGTGTTGCCATAAAACCGTGCCTTCAAGGAAACAATGTCAGTACTTCAGAAAAATAGCAAGCGAGAGTTGGCAAAAATGTATAACGCCATAAAGAGAATGAGCAAACTTCAATTGAGGAAGTAGGTCTTGCACCACTGGGTTAACAGCGAATGAGTCATTAAGATGTAAAAAGAAAGCATGACGGTTAGGTCAAGCTGGTCTGTGGCAGATCACTCGTATGTTTGAATTTCTCTGTACACACACGGAAACATTCTCGTTCGAGCTTCGCCCACGCTGTCTAATTAGCAACAGGAACGAAACAAAGAGTTATAATATAAAAATGGGGACGCTGGTGTGAATTCCATTCCAATGACGTATGAACGCAAGGTGGGAGCTGGATTCGCTCGTTTTCAATTTATTTTAAATTATGCCCAATAAAAGCTGACCAGCACAAAATATAAAAGCTGCTCCTCGCCCTCACACTCCACAATAAGACGGAAGTGATACCGCTCTCTGTTAACCTATAAATTCTGCTTCGTCAAAATTGGCTTGAATGATGGAAAGAGGCAAGGAAGATATGAAATACGAGCTTCTGATATATACAACAGAAACTGCAAAATATAAACATGGAGAGATTAGTCTGAAATGATAGTAGTATAGAGAGGAGCAAGCCCGATTCGCCATTTTCAAAGCGAACAACCAGTCAGACAGAGAACAAAGTAAGGCTCGCCACCGATTGCCCACTAAGAAGCCAAATTCCAAAAGACAATAAGGAAAAAAGAAGAAAATTGCAGAATAAGAATACTGAATCCTTGCCAAAGACACTAAAGACAGGATATGCAGAAGAATAATCAGAGTCTCATCCACGGAGGTCGCCTTAACACAAACAATTACAATAGATAAAACAAGCAGGTAGTTGGTAATTTACATCACACTACAACCAAAGCAGAAATGTGCGGCTCTCTTCATGCGCCGAAAGCTGTCCCGATAACATGAAGTTGTTTCCGGACGGGCCCTATCTTATGCAATCTTGACGTTGACCCTGGAAATAACTGCGTGCAAACTAAAACATTTTCACCAGAAAATTGCGATGCGGAAAGTGAACGGCGCATAATATATCTCCCACGTATTTCACACATCACATGACCTTGCAAATCGCAAACGTAACGAGATGTAATACATAAACACCGGATTACACACCAGCAGGATACAATTGAGTTCTAACAGCAATCGCCAAAGAAAAAGGAACACCAAGTAGTATTAGAACTGGGAAGAACAAGAATATAAGTGTGAGAGTCAAGCAGGCAAACCGACATTCCCGATAGTCACTTAGATTTACACATTTTTATATAAGCTTCAATGTAATCAGCCTGAAGCACACATTAAAGAAGTCTTCCATTTCAGGAAATTTCTGGTGACTTCATCGATTTCAATGTTGAATGGAAATACACCAAATGTTTTTATATAGTTGGCAAGGAGAACGTTCATAAGCACCTTAAACGAACGTTCATAACGTTCATAAGCAACCTAAAACGTAATCAAGTGAGTTTTTGGAGTTTTTCTGGACGAGCTGATTCATAGAAATGTCTCTAGCACTGAATACGCTCCGACGGTGAATCATGGAGTACTGTTTGTTGTGGTCCTTTTTGGCAAATGTAAGTCTATTTTTGTCATGGTAGTTAATGACGAGAGTCTTCGAACGGAGTTCCCCAGACACCGAGCCGGTTTTCACCTCTGTACAGTCCGGCTTTCATGGAGAGTGACGGTAGGGCCGTCACCTTGTGCTTAATTTACTGCACGTGATAAACCTGGCTTAAGTAGCATGCTAGATAACGGACATGCAAGGCCATAGGGAAAAAGAAAACGTAATGATTATCGTGTCCAGCTGGAAGGTTGTTTAAATTAATTAACAACGAGCATCCCCAGAAGTGGGCTTCGAGGAACGCCAATAGTGATCAGCTTAAATTGAGAAGACAATTTGCCAGCTTTGGTTCACTGGTATCTATTGGGTATATGGTACTGAATTGTTCCAAAGACAACCGCATTAATTCCACATCTTTTTGTCTTTTCAAGATCCTTTATTTCTCCCGATTCCTTCTTCAATGCTCCAAGGGTGAATCTTAGAGTACCGTTTGTTGCGGTCCTTTATGGAAAATGTAAGTCTATTTTTGTCATGGTAGTTAAGGACGAGGGTCTTCGAATGGAGTTCCACAGACACCGAGCCGGTTTTCACATCTGTACAGTCCGGCTTTCATGGAAGGTGACGGTAGGACCGTCACTTCGTGTTTAATTCACTACACGTGATAAATCCGGCTTAATTAGCATGGTAGATAACGGACATGCAAGGGCGTCCCCACAAGTGATTATCGGGTGGAGTCGAGTTTTCTGGCGGGCCACTTGTCTTGTCAAAATGGGGCACGCCGGCCAATTAGGCGGAATATTGGTGTGGACACGTTTTACCGTTACCAGTGGTGGTGACGCCCATGTCGCCGCGACTGGAAAGAATTCCGCATCAGTACGGCGTCATGTCAACGCCGCCCAATGGTATCGTCAACAGGATCCAACTGGGGCGGGGTCGTAACTGGCTCGGGTCATTTTCTTCGAGCACCGCCCACAGCCGCCGTGTTGAATATTCAGTTCCCTGGGCTCTATTGCCACCCAGCCCGCGTCGGTGACACCCACGCCTGAGTGTGCCGCGCCTAGTGGAGTTCAGCGCCGTACGAGGCCATTCGCAGAACAGCTACCGGGAATCCACAGCGGTGCCACGGCCGCGTGGCGTGTCCACCCACGGTGTCTGCCGCACCCGTCAACTTCAACGTACTACTGCAACGTGACGGCAGCACGTGGCTTTCATGAAAGTAATTCGGCTGTCACGTATTTGGGCCAATCAGTGATCAGCGCGACTCCAGCTATATATCAATTGGCGAGCATGGCGTCCGACACAAATCCGCAACGGGTGGCATGCAATGGTGAAATCGTGACCGCCATCACGCCAAGTCGGACAATATTTGGTCTGGCCGTCTGCCGGCTGAGAGCCTGGCGTGTCGTGTCTGCGTGTATTTAGTCTGGCCGTCTGCTGGCTGAGAGCCTGGCGTGTCGTGTCTGCATGTATTTGGTCTGGCCGTCTGCCGGCTGAGAGCCTCACGTGTCGTGTCTGCATGCATTTGGTCTGGCCGTCTGCCGGCTGAGAGCCTGGTGTGTCGTGTCTGCATGTATTTGCACGTACCCATCAGCACTGCCAGTATCGGACAAAACTGTGTAAAATGCAGCTAAATAGACGGACCATAACCTAGCCGGCCCGCCAAATGTAGCACTACAACACATGCTATCCAAAATTCAGCACATGCTATCCAAAATCAAATGTGTGTAGTAACACACACTATCCAAAATGTAGCACAACACACAGCAACACATATCCAAATCCGACAACGTGGCATCGCAAGAAGTCTGTCTTCTAAGGTGTGGGATGCTCTTCTTGCCGACGATTTGGTTTTACAATGCATGCAGCATATTTCATTGTTGCCCTGTTGCATCTCTCGTATTGGATCTCATGTGTTTCAGTTCATGTGTTGCAGTCCATTTGTTGCAACTCATGTTGTGCAGTTCATGTGCTGCAGCCAATGTGCTGCAGCTCTTGTGTTGTACATGTGTTGTAGCTTATGTGCTGTAGCTCACGTGGTGTAGCTCATGTGGTGTAGCTCATGTGGTGCGGCACCTGTGTTGTTGTCCATGTGTTGTTGTCCATGTGTTGTAGTCCATGTGTTGTTGTCCATGTGCTGTAGTTCATGTGGTGTAGCTCATGTGCTGTAGCTCACGTGGTGTAGCTCATGTGTTGTAGTCCACGTGCTGTAGCTCACGTGGTGTAGCTCACGTGGTGTAGCTCATGTGCTGCAGCTCTTGTGTTGTTGTCCATGTGTTGCAGTCCACGTGCTGTAGCTCATGTGGTGTAGCTCATGTGCTGTAGCTCACGTGGTGTAGCTCACGTGGTGTAGCTCATGTGGTGCGGCACCTGTGTTGCAGTCCATGTGTTGCAGCTCATGTGCTGTGCACGACAGACGGCAGCCGGTGGCACAATGTGATGCAACTTCAACGACAGATTTCGTCAGCGGTATTTGGGCGCAATGTTGATTCATGCAACGCCGGCTGGGGATGCATTTGGGTGGAAACGAATAGCATTAGGTATTAAGGAGAACGTCGCTGGCATCGTGTGCAATTGCCAGCGGCGTAGTAACCATTTGAAACCTGAAGGGAGAAAATTTTCCGGTCGCTTTTTTCTTGCAAACCCAATATGGAAATGACATTTTGCACGCTATTTGTGCATTGGAATTCGCTCAAAGATGATAGAAGGACGGGGTAGATAGTCATAGATGCTGATAGAGGAACGGGGTGGCTGCCATCTAATCTTCTTGCTTCTACATCACTGGTGGTAATCCAGGTATCTATTTTCGCCGTGGTATTTTGATAGCAGAACAGGCTTCCTTGGCCTCCTAATTCGTGTACAACTGAAAGGAAATAAATCATTAATAGCAAGTCCAGTATTCCCACCTCTGAAAAACCTACGCTTGGTCAATACTTATGTGAAGTCTTGTAAAGTCCTGCCACTGGAAAATTCCAATGAACGTTAGTGTGTATGTGTGTTTGGCCAGCCTACCACCGCGTGGTGATGTCGGCTGTTTCCGGGGGGGGGCGTTCGTGGTGTCAGTATTTTGTGTTGTTGTTTGTTGGGGGTGAAAGGGTATCAGGAGTAATGTGGTAGGGATGAGAGGAAGAGAAGATTATAGTTGTCTTGTGGAGGCGAGTTGTGAGAGAGTTGAGACGACTTGAAGAATGGCGCGTAGATGGAGGAGAAGTTGAGACGTCTTGCAGGCAGATGAGGTAGTAGTCGAAGCTCAGCTGGTGCAGGAGAATAGAGTTTACCAGTCCGGTCGGTGCCATGGGGCGGGGTGTAGTTGGAGGGTTGGTGTCGGGTCATCGCCAGTATTTATTGTACAATGCAAGAACATTAGTAGTTAGTAAATATCACGTGGGGTTAGTTTTTTGTTTCTTTTTCTTTTTTATTGATTTTCTGTTTTTCTTTTTTAAACGTATCTTTTCATTTTTTCCCCTTTTTGTTGATTTTCTGTTTTTTTAAACATATCTTTTCATTTGTTTTCTCTTTTTTTCTTCTTCTCATAGTTCGTGGATCAGGCGTGTGATAGAGAGAAAGTGCAAGAGGTGTTCGTGTAGTGTTGGATGGTCATCGTTGAGAAGTGTCGTGATGTTTAGTGGGATGTTGTTCATGTTGCAGTAATTTGTGATGGGTTGTCTTTCTGTGTTGTATTTGGTGCAATGTATGAGTATGTGTTTAATTGTGAGTGTTCGTTGACATGTTGTGCATTGTGGTCGTGCGAGTTGTCGTAAGAGGTATGAGTGCGTGAGTGCAGTGTGTCCGAGACGTAAGCGTGTTAGTGTGTGTTCTTTTTGTATATTGATTTGGTTAATGGTGTGCCAGAGTTCGTGTTTTGGGTGTATTTCGTGTAGTTGCGTGATTGTTGTGTCCCATGTTTGTTGAATGTCTTTGTTGATTGCCTGTCGTATTGTGGGGTGGTAGTCTGATTGTGAAAGTGGGCAGGGTGTGGTTTGTTGTAGTGTTGTGGCTATGTTGGCTTCGGTGTCTGCGTGTTCGTTGCCGTGTATGTTTGTGTGACTTTGGATACAGAGTAGTATTGGTCGTTGTGGTAGAGTGAGTTGTTTGTGGATGCGTAGTATTTTGGGTATGAGGGGTGTTTGTATTTGGTGTGGGGTGTTATGCTCTGTAATACTGATTTTGCGTCTGTGGCTATGATGTTGTGTTCAATTTTGATGTTGTAGATGGTGCAGTATACCGAGAAGATTGCGAATAATTCCGCTGTGTATGTGGATCCTGTGTCATGCAGACGGGCACGAAGGATGACCCGGGACGGTGCTGCGTTGGGTTACAGCACCGCCGCTGTGCCCGTCTGCTGTGTGTGTGATTTTGACCCGTCCGTGTAGATGATGTTGTGGTTTGGATGTTGAGCTTTAAAGTGGAGGAATAGTTGGTGTATTTCTGCGTCTGTGTAGGCGTGTTTTGGCTTGTCGATGAGGTGTGTTTTGGGTGATTGGTGTTTCCACCATGCAGTGGGTGGTGGGAGGAACCACAGCCAAGCAATATGGCCACGGACGGATCACCACCAACTGGCGAGACCACAGACGTACCACCGCCAAATGAGAAGACCACAGACGTATCACCGCCAAATGAGAAGACCACAGACGGATCATCGCCAACTGACGAGACCACAGAAGTATCACCGCCAAATGAGAAGACCACAGATGAACCGCCGCCAAATGAGAAGACCACAGATGAGCCACCGCCAAATGAGAAGACCACAGATGAGCCGCCGCCAACTGAGAAGGCCTCCGACGGGCCGACACTGCAGGTGAGCGGCAGCAGCGGCAGGTGAGGCGGCCGTGGGCTACAGCCGCGTCCTGTTTTGACACGCTGGTCTGCACCGGACGGCGGCCACCAGGCCGAGCCGGTTGTTGTTGTGGTCGGACGCGGTCGCCAAGCGTAGCAGTTTCCCATTAAAGCGCGCGCACGGCCGGCAAAACAACGGCCGTCGTTCATGACGCGGTCGCCAAGCGTAACAGTTCTCCATTAAAGCGCGTCTGGCGGGCAAAACAATGGGCGCCGTTGATGACTCGGTCGTTGCCCACCACCCACCGTCAGACGGCATATGGTCAGTGGCGAGAAGGGGTCACCAGTCGCCACACGCTGCCGCCGCGCGCATCGTGTGCTCAATAGCCACACAAGCGTTAACAACGCCCCACCGGGCGGCCGACACACGCGTGATGAATGTGTCGGCCAGCTGCGGGCGGCCCGGCCCGGCCCGAGGCGACCCAGGAGGGCGCCGGCGCGACCTCTGTGTGCCCGTACGGCGAGAGGCGAGCGGCGTGGGCTCGCGTGCGCTCGCCACACAAGTGCATTGCTCAATTACGGCTCGCATGCGTGTGTTCGACGACGGCGACAGCAGTCCTGCCCGAGGCGGCGAAACATGATTCCCTATTCAGACCGGAATCATTACGCCTCGTTCGAAGGTCTCGCGTCCATTCTGTTTGGCGTTTTCACATCTATAAGATCGTCTTATAAAGGTGATTGATTCACGCCCCGTGGCCGTGAGACGCGGCGGCCCGTCCGGGGCGACTGCCCACGTGCCACGGATCCCCTCCCCCTCTCTCCTCCCGCTCTGCGGCGATAGGATCCATATGGGGAGCTTTCCATGTGGCGGTAGAGTCCATGTCGAAGCTGCCGCCTGTGACGGTGGGGTCCATGTCAGGAGTTGTCCCCCGTGTTGGTGGGATCCATGGGGGAAGCTGCCACCTGTAGCGGTGGGGTCCATGTCAGGAGTTGTCCCCCCGTGTTGGTGGGATCCATGGGGGAAGCTGCCACCTGTGATGGTGGGGTCTATGTCAGGAGTTGTCCCCCGTGTTGGTGGGATCCATGGGGAAGCTGCCACCTGTCACGGTGGGGTCCATGTCAGGAGTTGTCCCCCGTGTTGGTGGGATCCATGGGGAAGCTGCCACCTGTAGCGGTGAGGTCCATGTCAGGAGTTGTCCCCCGTGTTGGTGGGATCCATGGGGAAGCTGCCACCTGTGATGGTGGGGTCCATGTCAGGAGTTGTCCCCCGTGTTGGTGGGATCCATGGGGAAGCTGCCACCTGTGACGGTGGGGTCTATGTCAGGAGTTGTCCCCCGTGTTGGTGGGATTCATGGGGGAAGCTGCCACCTGTAGCGGTGGGGT
>JAOTOL010001400.1:665000-919332 GCA_034440575.1 Imbricaverruca yamaguchii
TGGGGCTCCAAGCGCGTATAATGAGCACTGTATTCATGTTCTTTCAGAAGAAAACAACCGACGCCGCATACCGGTTACAGTCCATGTGGTTACAGCAGACAAGCGCTTCGGGGAATTAATTTATTCAAAATAGTTTTATTTACTTCAAACCTTCCGTCGCCACATTCTAACGAGGGGACACGACCAATGAGGAAGTAACAATAGAAAATAACTGTATTGCACGGACAGGTGAATGGAGTCTTCAAGTCTGAATTGACGAGCAAACTAAAGCTGCCGTAAGTTGGCATCGATGCCTGAAAAACCATAGGAAACTTCCTGTGTTCGAAGTATACGGTGACGTACATATTTAACCTATGTTCCCTGTCATAAATAGAAGAGGTGACGTTTTTCACCAGCCGAACCCTGCAGCAGCCAGAGTCTCGACTACTCGCCACCGAGACAGTCATATTAGTTTCAGCCGAACATTGCACGACAGGACACGGCCGGTGCCTTTCGCACAAACGTCTGACACGAAATCGAACTCATAACAGGATGCTCTTCCGCGACGCAACTACACGCCTGACAAAACAGCGTCGCCACTCAAATTCAACTGGTGGTGGGAAGGACGGGACCCAAAGCAGCCAGCGAGATTTGAATACAACACATCACGGTGAGACGCAGTTAATCTGCCATCTATTACAGTATTGACTCACCACCACAGACTCTACCACGTAGTCAATACTCGGCAGTCACATCGACAGACAACCGGTTGGACGCACAACCAGAGGATCCAAGGCAGACAAATGAGCATTGGTCGGCGGGAAAACCAGGTCGGACATCACGCGCGGCAACACCGGCATAAGGACGTGTGTTGCCGCCACGAGCCAACTCACCCTGCACACCCTCGGGCGGTACGGCCTGGTCGGCGAGGAACTCGACGCGCGACGTCGAGTACCCGTCGCGCTGGCCCTTCTCCAGACAGCGGAAGCGGCGCGACCCGACCGCGTCGACCACGCTGCGGCCGTCGTGGAAGTATTTCAGATCACGAATCTCTAGCATGACGCCGATGTCGACGAACCTGTCGCGCAACGGGCGTGTCTGTGTGAGCGCTTCTTGTCACGATGTGGCGTCCACGGTCGGGTCTACGGGGTGTCTGAAGTCATGGGGTGTATCGGGTCATGGGCGTCTGGGATACCAGTCTCCCAACCGAAAGGCTGTGGGTTCGAGTCTCACCACTCGTTATTTTCGCCTGCGTCCAATCAGAGCCAGAGATTCCAGACGCCATGCTACCTAAAACAGTCAACGCATCGATAAATCAATAACCACCACCACCACCACCACCAGTAGTAGGAGTTCAAGTAGCATTCCTCAGTGCCTCGAGATACCAGCAACGCAGGACCTGTTCCATTTCGGCCAATTGGCCAAGGGTCAGGTGGGGTCGAAATATTGACCTCGGCTTGGAAACTCATGAAATAGTGGCCGGAGACACCATTTGTTTGTGTATCTGGGGACACAAATGGACATAAAATTAGCTTCGGTATCCAAATTAACCCCAGACTGGCTCAGAACCCGACAAATGTCATTTGAAACCAAGCTGTTTTCATGAACTCTGAATGACGTTGGGAAGATTACTAACCTATGTGAACACCTTCCTGAATTGTTCCTTACCTTAGCACATCCAATGCTGATTATTTGGAGATAAACCGGGAGAACAATTGCCGATAATTCGCGATTTCGGCGAAAAGAAACCAGCCTGACGTGTTTTTTTTTCTTATGACGTTACATCCCAGTCGTATGACTTATCCTTAAGGTGTATATACCATAGTGTCCGAAAATCATACCGGATCAGTTCTTCCAGGCGGGCGCCCACTGACGCATACCATTTTCCAATGGCCGCGTTAAAAAAAAAAACACTGGGAGCGGCTACAGGAACGCCTCGCACCAGCGAGGGTTAAAACCGCGCCATTTAATAAGGTATACTAACTTATAGTTTATCACATAGGTGCACTGATAGGCCAGGGAAGGCTGATGGCGAAGCCATAATTAAGCCAACATCGCTGTATATATGAAGCAAATGTGTCAGCTTCCACAGCCTCCATAACGTATCCAATGATATTTACGTGTGCTATGCTCCCATATTGTGCTCACAAAAAGTCCCTTCTTGTGAATGCAGCATGTCTGTATCACCTTGATGAAACCGCTAATATACTACAATCAGCCGACCGCCTCACTCAGTGGCAACTGTCTCATCACAAGAAACGGCGCTCGGGTGTGGATGGGAACAGTACCAGAACATTCGGTATGGAACCACGGTTGATGGCGTTTAGCGGAGTTAAGCGGCCAGCGGTTCACGGCCAGTAGTTCACGGTCAGGAGTTCACGGCCAGTAGTTCACGGCCAGTAGTTCACGGCCAGTCGTTCACGGCCAGTAGTTCACGACCAGTCGTTCACGGCCAGTAGTTCACGGTCAGGAGTTCACGGCCAGTAGTTCACGGCCAGTCGTTCACGGTCAGGAGTTCACGACCAGTCGTTCACGGTCAGGAGTTCACGGCCAGTAGTTCACGGCCAGTAGTTCACGGCCAGTAGTTCACGGCCAGTCGTTCACGGTCAGTAGTTCACGGCCAGTAGTTCACGGCTAGTCGTTCACGGTCAGTAGTTCACGGTCAGGAGTTCACGGTCAGGAGTTCACGGTCAGGAGTTCACGGCCAGTAGTTCACGGTCAGGAGTTCACGGTCAGGAGTTCACGGTCAGGAGTTCACGGCCAGTAGTTCACGGTCAGGAGTTCACGGTCAGGAGTTCACGGTCAGGAGTTCACGGTCAGGAGTTCACGGTCAGGAGTTCACGGTCAGGAGTTCACGGTCAGGAGTTCACGGTCAGGAGTTCACGGTCAGGAGTTCACGGTCAGGAGTTCACGGTCGTCAGGTCAAAGGGCGGTGTGTGGCGGCTCAGGCGATGCTCTGTGCACCTCAACATAACGGCAGGCAGTGCACGCCTTATCAGCGGCGCTCCAAAGCACTGATAAAGCAGGGAGTAGCCACCGAGTAGCATATCATAGCAAGCAATGCCACGGAATAACATATCATATTGCTTTTTTAAATAACAAGACGGCGACAACGATTTCCTGAAAGGTACGCATAACGTCAGAGATCCACGTATCCACCACATTTCCTTCCTCATCCACACACGGACACCATCTAGATATTCGCCCAAGGCGTTTCGCCACCACCCGGCCACATACAACCGGCCCGTGTCGCTCTGCGCCGCCTACTCAGCACGCCCCGTCCGACTCACTGGTGACTGTGCGAGCTGCTGGGCATGCACATGCCGAACGCGCGCCGACCGCTCTCCATGCTGCGCCGCACCATCAGCCGGTAGCGCGGCTCGAACACGTGCAGCGGACACGGCAGCGTCGGCAACGCCAGCGTGCACACGAAGATCGGGATCTGGTGGTGGCGGTCGTGGCCGGACGGCGAGTCGGCCAGTAGCTCGTCGTCGTGCGCGCGCTTCCGCTCGGCCGTCTCGGCCGCCAGCAGCGTCTCCATGGCGTGACGCAGGAACGTGTTGGTGGAGCGGCCCCGGTCGGCCAGGAACTGCGTCATCACAGCTGACGTCACAACTGACGTCACGGCGGAGCGGCCACACCCGACAACATCAACACACGCCACCGCTGTTTAGCGTCTCGCGTACATAGCGGTGTGTCACCCAGCAAGGCCTCATTAAAGTTCCGGGCGATGCGTCGATGCCTCATTGTTGATGCCCTACACTATTGCCAATTACGACAAATTCAGATAAAGGATCGTTGAACTTACTTGGGACCAAGATGTGCACACCGTTCCGGCGTGCATGTAGGTATCGTTTGCCACCAGTTTGAACGATTATATGTAGGCGACAATATGTTAGTTCTTGGCACACAATGATACTGCGAAGGCCTTTGAAGTATTCCAAATTTACAATTATTAGTGATCTTAAATCTCTAAACCTTTCCCTGAGTATCTCGCTTTCGATTGTAGATGCCCTCTCCCTCCCCTACTCCCACACCAGAGAACATCACCCTGCTTCTAATTTTGCCTTGCCAATTAACAGTTCGGGTCAAATTGCACACTTGCCCTTGCACACGTCAAATTCATTCAAAAATGCTAACAGGCCTGTTCATGTACCTAATGCTATCCCATTTACTAACCCGACTGTAACTGGTGGTATAGCATGGTGCTGACACTGAACGCGAATCATGAGTGGAGAAGTTCGAAAATTATTGAAGTTCAATGCATGGAGGCTATGAGCATGGACGCGAGTGATCAAAGACTAGTCACATCGCCATAAAATCCAAATAGCAAACGAGCCAATGAGTGGTGTCAATTTCGTTGGTGAGGCTCACTCCATAGGGTTCCATGTAAAAAGAGCACGCGGTTGGTGGGACCAAGGGAAAGACGGTGGAGCCAAGGCAGAGATGTTGGAGTCCAGATCCCACAACAAGTACAGAAAAGTGCACCCAAATGTGAAGTGAGTTGGTGTTTCGCAACACCATAACGACATAGTTATCCCTGGCACCGGAAACAGTATGGATCAGCCAAGGATGAATATAAAATAGGATTCTGCAATGGTCGGAAGCACTACTGTCAATATGTCCGGAGGGAGGGGGTACAACAACCAAATAGCTCAATGTCTTATATACACAGGCGTAGCCAAGGTAAGGTTGCCCTCCGCTTTTGCAACCAAAAATACACAAGACAAAATAGAAGCATTGATAATTTCACGACGCAAAACCAAACCCCAGTAGCTCAGTGCCGCCCGGCACCTCAGTTGGTTAGAGCGCCCGGCGACCCACCTCGTCAAGCGTCATCTTGCAGAGCGGACAGGTGGGGCTGTGGTCGAGCCAGCGGTCGATGCACGACCTGCAGAAGGTGTGGCCGCACGGCGTCGACATGGGCTGCCACAGCAGCCGGTAGCAGAGCGTGCACTCGAAGTCGTCCCGACTCGCCTGACCATCGGCTACCGTGCGCGTGTACTGCTTGCCCTCGCGCGCTGTCGACCGCACGCACAGTCAGACGCCGAGACGAGCGAGGCGCGTCACGGAAGCGACAGGCAAACCCAACGTGGAGGCGACAGGCAAACCCACCGCGGAGGCGACAGGCAAACCCACCGCGGAGGCGACAGGCAAACCCACCGCGGAGGCGACAGGCAAACCCACCGCGGAGGTGACAGGCAAACCCACCGCGGAGGCGACAGGCAAACCTACCGCGGAGGCGACAGGCAAGCCCACCGCGGAGGCGACAGGCAAACTGACATCTACAGGGAGATATACCTGCAGATTGATACGACAGGAAAATGGTAACTAGGAGCGCTAAAGGTGGGCGGAGGATACACTCTCCATCATCTCTCGTCCTTTTCTCGGAGATCAAGGAAAGACA
This sequence comes from Imbricaverruca yamaguchii, assembly GCA_034440575.1. Lineage (NCBI taxonomy): Eukaryota > Metazoa > Arthropoda > Thecostraca > Neoverrucidae > Imbricaverruca > Imbricaverruca yamaguchii. The sequence continues at coordinate 670,387 of JAOTOL010001400.1, forward strand.
AGAAAACCTACTTTCCATTTGCCAGTTCAGAATTGAACTATACATCAACTGACACAACGCATTAGAACGACGTGCAACTTTGCGTCAAGAATGGTCCCCAGACGGCAGATAGTGGTTGTTCACCAAGATTGACCCAAGGTGACCCGTGGCCTTGGTGACCTCATCGCAAGGTCGTAGTACAGAATGCAGTTACATTGACCTCACAACACATCATGGGGCTTCGTGTCGCCAGCTTAGTGATGCCAATATATTGAGATATCCTGTGGTGGTGGGAAATTCTGCCTACAAATCCTGCGCATTATTGATGGAGCTCTTCACTGTGTGTGCAAACATCTAATCCTCTTCAAATATCCGAGAACTACCCGGATACTAGCCAGGCCGCCTGAGACGCATCCAATGTCTGAACCTTCAAAATGCATAGCTCTGGACATGGCCGTCACCACGGTCAAAGACGGAGGGTGGGTGTCGGTGTGGGGGATCAAGCCCAACTTCTTGACATTTACCGCCTTGGCGGCACAGCCAGCCAATGAGTTTGTTCAGAGTTTGGGAAGCCTTTGGTTTAAGTCTCGCCCAGGGTGGACGTTTCCTCGACGGGCTCCTACCCCGACGGCAGTAACTGGGGAGTGTTCAACGTGCCACGGGATTAGCTATGACAGATCAGCTCCAGCGGGATCTGATTCGCGGGCATGATCTGCCTTCAAGCAGTTTCTTCAGTCCGATGGCGAAGTCAAAGGGCAAGGTCTCGCCTCGGTGCCACATGAGTAGTTTTATAAACAGATTGGGGTAGCCCCGCCGTATGCAAAACACGTCACAGCTCCAGCGGGAAATGTGAGAGCAAGACTGTCCCGCAAGGATGCCGCAAAATGTACATAGTTTATATGGCGAGGGGGGAGGGAGCGTATTGAGGACAAAAAAAATAACAAACAGGACTTCAAAATAGCTAAGTTATAAAATTATTCCTGCGAAAAAAAAGTTGGCTTAAAACCTTCTAATCCTCTCTCCAACTTACATCTAATATGCGTGTCGACGCATATGCTTCAAGGAACTTCCAGACTCAAAACAGCGCGGGCGCTGGCGTGCTATTGCAGTTTTGCCTGCTTGGATTCTTTGTTGAAACGTCTTGAAAGTTGAGTCGCTCAGCTGGCAACAGCTCCACAATAACAGCACGCGGGCAACAGCACGCGGGCAACAGCACGCTGCACAGCGGTAATTAACCGAGACGTATTGATGGCTTCCTTCACTCGACAACTAGAAACGGCAAGGTGAACTTAAGCGCCACCAGCCAAATCAATACCTGGCGGAAAAGCCGCCTCGCAGGTCAGCCTCTCCCACAGCCTACCGAGAAGCCACTGATCAGTAGTACGTAATCGTCATCAGCAGTCAGTCCCACTCAGCCACAGCGTCAGCTTCGCGTCAGCCTGACCCATGACAATCAGCTGTCACGCGACAACCAAATAACCTGTGCCCGTGCACCGCACACGCGTGTATAAGATAACCTGCGTTCGTTAAATTTCGCATCCGTGACATGATGCATTTTGCTCCGAAAGTTGGTGGTATCACTGTCAAGAGACGAAGAGTGCCTCCATTTGCATCTGGTCTCCACAGACACGCCTGTGGGGAGTATCGGGCCAGCGACTGGTACCCCGGGGGTACACTGGCCGGCTGTTGGCTTACTTTTGAGCGAACGCGCGGCAGCATGGCATCGCTGGATGATACGGCTCAGCCGTGCGTCCACCGACGGACTGGGACTGCGCGTCACCAACGGCACGTCCTGCGAACAGCAGCACAGCGTCAGAGATGTCACTGTCGGACGTCAGCCCGCACATCAGACGTCAACCCCACCCAGCATCAGACGTCCGCCCCACACAGTCCAGAGCCCGCCAAACATTAGAGGTCAGACGTCAGCCCCACACAGCTCAGAGTCCGCTCATCATCAGAGACTAAACGTCAGCCGAGCAAAGCGTCAGGCGTTGGTGCTGGCCAGTGTTAGTGTCGGACGGCGCTACCATGCCCAGCGTCGGACGGCGGTACGTGGGCTATCCGTTTTTACTTAGCAAACTTAAGTACATATGAAAACACTGAAGGCTTTGCAGCAGCAGGGGATATATTAGGTCTTACAATAACTACAGGAGCCATAGAAAATAAGTTGCAGAAAGTAAAGCTGAATAAGCCTGGTGACATACACGCGAGGATTTTAGTCCAGCGCGCTCAAGTATTAGCATTTCCTTTAAGCGTCATTTTCAGCCAATTTGAGCGTTCCGAAGTACCTGCAGATTGACGTAGTGCAATTGTAGTGGCGATTTTCAAAAAGGTTAATACAAATTGTGGGATATTACAGGCCAGTTGGCTTAACCTCACTAGTTTGCAAAGTGTAAGCAAAACTTGTCAAGGAAAATACTCAGACTCAGCTCGATACATTTAAAGGGACCAGATAAACTTCCGTTTAAGGGGTACTCAGCACGTATTCCAATCTGGGAGGTCTCACTTAGCTAAACTTATGGATTATACAACTATGTTAACTTTTATTTATAACTTTTATTTATATAAATTATTTGATTATATAACTATATAACTAACCAACTACTTCCAATTTATGGATTATCTAACTAGGAAAGTTGATAATGGAAGCAGGAAAATGTGATGTACTCAGACCGTAGGAAAACTTCAGTCTCACAAAAGCGTCCAATTCGTCAGCTGAAGCAGCACGAGGTTGATGCAAGCTACAGGCTGGATTGAATAAGCGGGCTGTGGTTAATGGTAAGCACTCTTAACGGACGCCTGTTCTCCCAGGCGTGCCCGATGTTAGGATTCACAGGCCGCTGGGTTTTACACTGTCGCTGCCATCCCGCTTCACTTCGGGACAAATTGACAAATTGTTAAAGCTGACACAAATTTACAAACTGTATATTGTATGCACACGATGCGATCATTTTTCACACCATATAGTCCTTCACATACATTGATCTTTTCCAGGCTGATCTGGAAAAGCTGTGTCAACGGTCTCGAACCTGGACGCTGAGATGAAATGCTGCCAAGCACTGAACAGCCACGCTCCAAAGTGCACCGCACGTTGCATCATGCTACCTCGACGGTTACCAGCCGGAGCGCCGCCAAGAGATGCGAAGCCTGGGCATAATGTTAGACGCCAAACTAGCTTTCATTCAGCACATTGGCACCACCATATCTGAAGAAAACCGGATGCTGAGACTGCTCATGCGCAGCATGCAGATGCGGTATTTTCCGAGACAGGCGCGGTTTCAGCTACCTTTGCTGTTTTCAATGCTCACAGTCGCTCTGTGATGGAGTATGGCAGTGTTATTTTGAGCGGTGCCGCAGTCAATTTACTTATCTAGATTTGGGAGCTTGCAGCACCGGTTTCTGATGTGGTTAAGCTCTCGCTCACGGACTCAGGGATTGCTACTGGAATACTCTTCTAAACCCGTTCAAAGTGCAATCTTTGAGGGCCAGAGGCTTCCGGCCTCAGATCAAGACTCATCCAAGCATAGGAGGTTAAGGAGCGATATGAAGGACACATTTAATATGGTTAAATGGATAGATAACGTCATTCTGAATGGTTTTATATTTATGGAATCAACGTATGGGCATAAATCCACGTTAGATAAGTCGATGTGCATGACAGTGCACCAACCAGCAAGTGTTCAGTCAAATGGTGCTGTATTGATGGAATACACTGGTTGATGATGTACTGAATAATCCTTCAGCGAATCAAGTAGACAAAACATGTTGGAAGGATTATTTAGTTCCGATAATCTTACGCTTCAATACAAGTTGTAAAGCAGGGGACGACAAATAAGTTGAACGAAGTGGAATTGATGTCTTAGATCATGCTGATGCAAAAGGAAGTATGCTAATAACAGTCGCACGCACATGGTAGTGGATCCAGCACTTTATTTCGGGTTGTGATGCTGATCAGAATGGCCATGGGAACAAAATTGGGTCCGTAGTTCTCTAGAAGTAGATAGATACCGGTGGCACAACCTATATTTTCCTAGTCAGACCCCCCCCCAAAAAAAAAAAGTTCATGAAATAATGAAAGCTTCCGGCGGCGAAGCGCACCGGAGATTCAGCGCTTATCGTGGTGAAAATCTTAAAATTTCTCGATTTGTCGCATTTTTTGGTGAAAAAGGGGTGCCCCCGCCCACTCCTACCTGCACATCTGGCGGATACATTACTTAGATCCAAGGATCTATCATCAAAATAAAAGTTATGTAGTACGCGGATATAGATTACGGCGAACGGACGTAATTTATACCACTACATGTGTTATATTACGTTTAAAAGTGGTTTAGTTAGTTATTTGAGTTTAAGGGTGCTTCGACCGAAACTGTGATCATTTAGCGCTCAGCTTATCAATTGCTAGTAGCAGGTGTATCCGATTGTGGATTGAGAACTGGCTTTTGGGCATGTGATGCTGACGTTTGGTCATGCTAACACAACGGCGTAAATAGTTCCTTCGAACTTCGCTAAACATTGGCTAGGGGTGTTTCAACTTCTTATCTTGTAGTGTCTTCCCTTGATGAGCTTAACCCAGATCGCTCCTGTACTTCTTAGCAAGTCTTAGAACTTGATGATTTTACGACTGAATGACGTATGGTTAAACAGACTGTAGGGGCCGGGCACTGCCGGTATATTTTCCGGGTAAAGTACATGGCATGCTCAATGGTTCGCCCGCAGTCGCAGGCCGTTGGACGCCGTCCGTTCCACTGGCTGACCTGCGCTCCGGCTATATCTGGCACAACGGTGCTCTCGGTCGCTATTGGATATCTTCGTGACCTCGTTTTCGCACGAGCGACAACTGACTTTCCTGATGTATACCGTGCGTGACGTCACATGTGTGCACGCGGACTCATTGACACAACAGTCGGCCTGCACTAACGAGCGTCGGCGTGCCGAAAAGCCCAAATAGAGGGGCGAGTCAGGGGACACTAACTTCTTCACTAGCAAGGGGGCGAGTCAGTCCCGTCTCCCATTCGTCCGACTGTACCAAGGATGTCGGTTGCAGAGGCGGGTACCGGTGCGACCCCACCGTCCGACACGAGTGCACCGCGTCAACTGGGGTGGCCACGGCCGTTGTTACGTAACAGGTGGCCCGTCCAAGTGATTGCGTAAGCCGGCAACGTGCTCACGAATAGTCAGGCCGTCGCCGCCGTGCAGCGTTATGTAAGGCGGCGCGCCGGCAAAGCTGCTGCTGCTAATCGGGAGAATTGCCGTCTGGGCTATTACTTGGTTTCTTATGGCATCGCTAAGCCCTCGCAAAAATGGCTGGTTCTGGTTGGGCCGTTTGCGACGGTAAAGCATATGGCTGGGGACTGGTAGGCTGGCACACAATAACAAAACACATAGCCAACCGAGACTAAAACTGACAGAATACCGTGGAGCTAATATTGTCATGTCATCGTTACCTGCGATATGAGGGGAAAACAATGCCGACAAAACGACCGTTGTATTTCTCGTGAAAGATCGGAGAAGCACTACATTGAACCATGAGCATAATTAAAGAGGAAATATCCTTCAATATTTCATCAACCCGGCCTACTAGTAGGTTGCTCACTGGACAAGGCGACAGCTCCCCTCAACTTGTAGGTTGCTTGTCGGATTAGCCAACGCAGCTCCCCTCCCACCCCCCTTCGGCCCAGCGGCGCTCTCGGTCGTCGTCGGGAAACCCGAGTTGTCCCGGCGGCCAGTTCATCAGTGTTTGTGTTCCATCCCTCATTATCTATAGGTTAGAGGCGGTCAGAGGTCCCTTTCTGGCTCAAAGGATAGTGCTATCGCACCGACTGATCACATCCCTACAACCCTGTGTCTTTCTCCACCTTTTCACAACAGTTCTTTTCACCATTCCCTTGTAACATCCTTTTAGGATGCCTATCTCGTCTGCTCCCTTTCTGGGGGTCCTTTACGCACTACACTCCACACCTTCTTTCCCCTGCCCGGTATGCCCTGCAGCCCCCACCACCACCCCCACCCCCGGAGGGCGGTGGGTGTCGGCCCCGGCCGGGAGTCGCCCGTCTGTTTGTTTGTTTGTTTATTGGTTGGTTCACGACACACTTTATGCACATTCACGGCTAATGGCGCCGCCCACACTGTTTCGCTGGTGGGCCGCGGGATTGGGAAATGTCCTGAGTGGCTGAGAGTGACACCTTAACCACTCGGCCATCCCCGTCCCAGTCGCCGTCTGCTCCCTCCTCGTGACCCACCCGAGGACGAGCTCTTCCTTCTCCTAAATAGGATGGAGGGTTAACGGGCACGCACATCTCCCTTTGCCATAGCGCGGTAGATTGATAGCTGGACAGGCAAAGTGACCTCCACCAATGTCATCTGCTCGGGGTCCCTCCATGTGCGGGTAAGGGAAGCATCCCAGGCCCGAGCCCTCCAGAACATGAGTAAGCTTCTGGTCGCCGACACCGCCGTAGAACTGGCCAACAGGCCAAACGTCGCCGTTGTAACGGCGTTCACCCCTCCGGGTAGCTCAGAGATGACGGAGGAGGAACTCCTCACAGAGCCCACCTTAGGGGGTGTAGGTCACCCGCCTCGGCCGCCGGTCCCGCACTGGCCCAGTCTTGAGGCTTGGCTTCAGGACACTGAACCTGCCTGCTCGCATCATGGCGGGCTACCCGCGAATCCCGCTCCGCCCCTGTCCCCCGCCTCCGGCCCGCCGCGCTTTCTGCCAGCGGTACGGGCACCTGAGTCATATGCCGCGTCAGAGAGGCGGTGTGTGGCCGCTGTGCCGAAGGGGGCACCCCACAGACGAGGGCACGTCCGACGAGCCCCGCTGAGCGGCCTCCTAGGGATCGCGCTCCGCTTCGTCCCCTCGCTGCTCAGCCTGGCTCGACGCCAAGGGCCGTTAGCAGCGTCGTCTCCGCCGCACGCCCCACCTTTTTTCCCGTCTCCAACACCACCGGTGGTGACGATAAATTAGGTTCGGCCTCCCCATAGCCGCACCCTCTCCGTGCCCTCCCGCCCCGACCTTCCGAGATTTCACTCCTCCACCTCCACCGTCCACCGGCCACGCGCCCCGCCTTTTTTTATCCCTCTCAGAAATAACTAACACTGCTGTTGACCCCGATAAATTAGAATATCTCTCCTTTCTAAATTTTTCTGACCCCGGTAAAGACAACCTCCTTTCGGCGCTAAATCAACTATGGACTGACTGTACTTTCACGGCCTCTTGGTCTACTAGCACTATCATATCTATTGATAAACCTCTCAAACCTCGACACTTCCCTTCTAGTTATCGCCCTATCTATCTCACTAACTGTGCTTGCAAAATAGTTGAGCGCATGGTCAATTGAAGAATCAGAGTCTATCTTGAAAATGATAAAATTATCTACCGTTTTCAAAGCGGCGTCCGGTCAAGGCGAAGCACCGGTGATAATCTTATAGGTATTGTCGACTCAATCCAGCGTTGATTCGTGAAAATTGAAACTATCGCCCTTTTCTAGACCTGCATTCTGCTTGTAATAAAGGGCACAGTTCTGCCCTTCGAATTAAATTACACCGAATTGGCATCAATAGCAGAATGGCCACCTTTATCACCAACTTTCTCGACAATCGTTCCTTCACTGTCCGTTGCGGCAACGTCTATTACCGCCCAAAAACTCTCGAATAAGGCGTCCCACGAGGCAGCGTCCTATCCCCAACCCTCTTTATAATCAGCGATGCATTGGACCAACTTCCCTGATTTCTCGCAGTCTAAAATATGCTTTGTACACCGATGATTTTGCCATTTAATGCATCTACTCCTCGGCAGACACAACAAACCATTTTGTACAACTCGCCACTGATCACATTGATTCGTGGCCGAGACAGCCTGGACGATATAATGCACCCAAGACAGTCTGGATGACACACAAGGCACCCGAAACAGCCTGGATGACGCATAAAGGATCCGAGACAGCCTGGACAACACAAGGCACCTGATACAGCCTGGGTGACACACAAGGCACTTGATACAATCTGGACGGCCCAAGGCATCAGAAACAGCCTGAATGACACGGAAAGCATCCGGGATAGCTGGTATGACAAGGAATGCATCCGAGACAGCCTGGATGACATGCAAGACACTCGAAACGGCCTGGGTGGCATGAAAGGCATACGAGACAGTCCGTTTAGCACGGAAGGCATCTGAGACAGCTGGTGTAACACCGAAGGGGACAGCGACAGCCTAAATGAGTCAACGCGTGGTAAGACAGTCCGCGTACGCCCGCGAGATTGTACCTCACCCTATTGTGGATCGGTGGTCTGGTGGCGCTACCCACCGTGCTAGAGTCGCTGTCGTCGCTGTGCAGGTGGTGTTCCAGGTCGGTGTTGGCGTCGCTACCGCGAAGCCGTTGCTTCTGCTCGCTGGCGTCGCTACGGCGGAGCCGTTGCTTCTGCTTGTCGGAGTCGCCACCGCGAAGCCGTTCCCTTTGCTTGCTGGCGTCGTTACTTCGGCGCCGCTGCTTCTGCTCGCTGGAGTCGCTACCTCGGCGCCGCTGCTTCTGCTCGCTGGCGTCGCTACCGCGTAACCGCTGCTGCCGCTCGCTGGCCGAGTCGCTGCGGCGCCGCTGCTTGCTGACGTGGCCGTCGGAGAGGTGTCGCCGTCGCAGGATACGCTTCAGCAGCTGGTGTCGGTACAATCGACAGTTACCCGGTGGGCGTGTGCTCACTATCGAGGACAGGTCGCCGGTTTCCGGGAAACAAGCGCGAAGTTAGTGCGGGAATACGGGTACGGACCGCAGGAAATGGACGCGGTTCCGCAGGAGTGTGAGTGCCGGTTCGAGGAAAGCAGGCACAAATTAGCCGGACTGCGGTCGCGAACGAGCGAGGTGATGAACGACCGACCACTTGGTGGCTGTAAAATGGTCACAGCTTCGGCACAGTCAGTCTGTGAGCACAGTTCGGCACGGTACACTGTGAGCACAGTTCGAAACTAACGCGATGACATGGCCGGCAACGTCCCAGCACGAACTATCTTCATCTGATCACTACAACCGTTTCCCAGTTCCTTATCTTGTTATGAATACAACCGGATGATTATCGAAAATGACCACACAAAATAAGGGACAGTTCTCCATGTTCTTACACATGGCATGACGACTGAAAATTAAGTCTTATGCGGAGGATGGCACTTTAGAGAAATACTGAATTATATAAATTAATTAGATCAACACTTTCGCAAAACGTCATCTTCTATGAAAATGGAAATTTTCCAACGAACTCCATCCATGTTGAGTACACGCCCAAAACAGAGCAGTGACGGTGACATGTCGCGGGCCGCGCTCGGGCCTACCTACCAGCTGGAGCTCGGACAGCAGAACAGATCAGTGTTGGTGATATGTCACGGGCCGCGCTCGGGCCTACCTACCAGCTGCAGCTCAGACAGCAGAACAGAGGTGTCGGTGACATGTCACGGACCGCGCTCGGGCCTACCTACCAGCTGGAGCTCGGACAGCAGAACAGATCAGTGTTGGTGACATGTCACGGGCCGCGCTCGGGCCTACCTACCAGCTGCAGCTCAGACAGCAGAACAGAGGTGTCGGTGACATGTCACGGACCGCGCTCGGGCCTACCTACCAGCTGCAGCTCGGACAGCAGAACAGATCGGTGTCGGTGACATGTCACGGGCCGCGCTCGGGCCTACCTACCAGCTGCAGCTCGGACAGCACTGCCGACGGCGTGTCCTCCAGCGCAGCACACAGCACGTACGCCACCAGCGCGTCCTCGAGCCGCCCCAGGCTGCTGAGCGCGGTCGCCTGGCGGAAGTAGCCCTGCCGAGAGCCGGCGTCAGCATCACGCCGCAGGTACTCCAGGGCGCGCTACGACGGTCGTCGCAAGCCACCAGCGCCGCCGTGTTTTCTCCACTGGTTTGACTATGGTGTTGGAGGGGACGGGTAGTCTAGTGGTAAGCTGCACGTCTCACAATATAAAGATTGTGGGCTCGAGTCTTACCTGTCGCTACTCTTCGCCTGCCGCCAATCGGCGTGAGATATTGGCGACGCTACATGACTCAACGGTCGACGTGTCGTAAACCAATAACCACCGGATATGGTGTCTGACGAATGTGATCTCTCCCGTGACGTGGCAAACGCCGACTAGTAGTGCAAACCGCTGACAGCGAGCATAGCACGAGCCGCAAGATACGGCCGGCAGCGTACCACATCGGTGGGTCATTTGGGCTTTAGGGCGCATTAGCCATGAAGCCATGATGGTCACTAATCGCCATTACAGCACGTCATCGAAGTGGTCGTATCAAGCAGGAGACTATACGACGTGCACATGATTTGCCGGACATTTCGCCAGCGAATGAGCCAGCTGGCCTTCGCTACATACGCTGACGTTTGTCCGGTTTCCCGCCGTCGGGGAGGGGACTACTTGCTTCAGTGGCATAGCAAGTAAGAGTACTTGCTATGCCACTGAAGACCACACTGGGTAAATGCGAGCAATGCATTCAGACGTGACGCCATTTTCTCCTTTTTTGTTTTGGTTTTTGTGCCCGATATCCTATAACAGTTTCGAATGCCAAAGGAGGAGTCACCAAATTTGGCCGTATATCCACTCTTCGTTATGGTCGAGCCTCTCTTTTTCAACCAGTTAGACATGCAATGATATTGAAAAATGAATGGTCGAATGCTGTCATGCATAATGCCTGAATGACATCCAATACCAATGAGCCACAACTCATAGTATATGGCATCAACTCGTGAGCTGCAGTTAGATCAGACATAGATGACATGATATGCATATGATGGCATTCATAGTTGACTTTCTGCCGCCAGTTGTGATATCTGCATTCACTGCCCTCTTGATCAAAATGCCATTTTTAATTCCATGATAATTCGGTACCTCATCAAAAGGAAACATCACAATGGAACTCAATCTCTTCTTTGAGATCAAAACAAGCTTCCGTTAAGTGCTGGTTTCCACATAAATTCGCACATTCCTGGACGCTGATACAGACAAGCTGATGGCGTTGGCGTAGTCGCCTCTTGCACCCATTGTTCGCCAATCCTCATGCGTGAGCTTGAAGAATGTGACCGGATAGCTAACGCAAACTTATTTCAGCTGGCAAAACAGGTGAAACTCGACACGACTCGCCCGCAGCTTGTGAGATGTCGGTCCTAGCGGAGCATTCAACACGCGCCAGGTAAATAACTGACACTGGGTCCTACCCTGTGACAAATAAACAGATTCGGAAGAAGTAATGATCGTTCCTTCCTGAGGATGATATTCCTCTCGAGACAAACTGACTTCCTGCAGCTCACTCATCTACCCGGCATGCTACCAATCATCAAACCCACCTCGCACCTCACGACCTGTGTTCCCGGCTGCATCTGGCGCCATGGGCTCACATTGCCCGAGGCGGCGTCGGCTCACGTGCCGGTCACTGACCTTGGGCCAGAACGGCTGCCGCTGGACTGCCGCCTCGGCGTCACACAGCGCCTCCGCGTTGCGCGACATCTTGTTGAGCAGGTGACTGCGGTTGCTGAGTGTGATGTGGTCGTGCGGTGCTGTGGAGTGCGACAGTGGGTCAGTAGGCTCGACGGGGTCACTGTGGAGGTGGGCACAGTCGGTGGCGTCACTACAGTCACCGACTGGGTCGGCGGGATCTGTGCGTGGGCTTGATCGGTTGGGCAGTAAATTAGTGGGGTCGGTGAAATCGGTGGGGTTAGTGGGGTCGGTAGGATTGGTCGAGTTGGTTGGGTCAGTGGAGTCGATGGGGTCAGTGGGGAAGTGGGGCCAGTAGGTCCGGTGAGGCTAGTGGGGTCGGTGGGGAAGGTGAGGCTGGTGGGGTCGGTGGAGAAGGTGAGGCTGGTGGGGTCGGTGGAGGTGAGGCCGATGGGACCGGACCGGTGGGGCCGGTGAGGCTGGTGGGGTCGGTGGGGACGATGAGGCGAATGGGACCGGTGGGGACGGAGGGGCCTATAGGGCCAGTAGAGCCTGTGGGACAGGACGTGGCTGGTAGGATCGATGGAGTCGACGAGCTTCGGGGTTCGGCTGGAAGGGGGCATGTTTGAAGAGAACATCCCACACCTGGTCAATGAGGTCTCTGGGGAGGAGCACATGGTGAGCCGTGCCACAGGTCGGCCGGTGCACTATCAGCGGGCGTTAATCAATGGAGGTAAGACACGGTGACGTGGTGTCGCCGGAAGGTCGATAGGCCAGCACCTCAGCCGGTTAGCACGTCAGCGACGCATCCTTACGACACGAGCAACAGATAACGGCAGCTACCAGCTGCACTGAAGCTAGCGTTCATTTACCGACATATGAATTCGACAACAGCAGCCACAATGACAAATTATTCGTGAAATAGGGTGGAATATACCACTTTCTGAACATTCAATCGACATCCCTCTCCGAGAGGCAACGACATCCTGCCCCTTGATGCGTGCTTATAAAGTCCTTGTGTCTCCTTTCCAACAGAATCTCGTTTCTAAGTATCATGTCCATTCTCTCGATAAGAAAGGTAATACACGAACACTCCGCAACGCAATTTCCGGTAAAGGTATTACCTAAAATGTGATATGGCGTACAATACCAATTTACAACATAAGTATTATTCTCCGTATCCCGAATATAGTTCTTCCTAAATTATGTATCTCGAAACAAATCATGAAGGTGCAGTCGTAAGTACCTTACATACAACATTTCCTCAAATTTGAGTTTGAAAGACATGAAAGGCATGCTAAATGATACTAATTACATGACAAATTTCGAAATCCTACATTACTCGTTTCGACATCTCTCACCTAACTAAAAAACATTATTTTAACCCTGCAGCCATGAGATGTTGCTCAACTTCACAACTGTTCAGTGACACCAGGCATTACCATGCGATCATGAGGAAACGATGGTACTTGTGGCCACATAAACCGCTTAATAGCGCAGCGTGGTGAGACCTTTGACCGCAAAAAGTAACATCAGAGAATTGTTACGTATCACATCACACACACGAGGAATCACACGATTAACGTTGGTATTACCATGACACCTACCATGCGCAAATAAGCAGCACAAGATCGTGCATAGCACTGCATTCACTGCCAGTGACGCAGAGAAGCCGTTAAAAGGGAGGCGAATTATTTCACGCTGAAATGTGTGTTTAAATCACAAAGCTTCGGACATAGTGGAGCCCGGGGATCGTCCAGCACCCTGGGTTCCAGTGGGATCTCTCCAATGTCGGTCAATGACAACGAGTTCAGGAGTTGTCACCTTGCTCGGAAATTTGGAGAAAAATGGCTTCTGTGTAGGTTCAATAGCATGGCTGGAGATCCCGGGTGGGTCGGAAGGCGGGGGCGGGGGTACCGGACCCACTGGATTGGTACCCTGCTGATGTTAATTTGTCGTTTCTACTTTCTGGATTTCAGACAAAGCCAAGCATGCACAAATACGTGACGCATTCAACGACATTTTCTTTCTTTTTTTCTTTTGGCGTACGCATTACTGGCGAGGTACGCTGGGTGAGAGGATAAATCAGGCAGCTTGGAAATTACTCCTCTGTCATTCAAGGTCCACCTAGCATTCAAGGTTCATTCACTTTTGATGGAGCTGAAGCGGAGTTTTTGTGTTGTGTTGCATTACAGCAATACGATAGCACGGGACTTCACGGTGTATTTACTTATAGTGAACCTTATAACTTAAGCCTATTTGGTTGTATTTACCACTTAGTTAAACATGGGCTTAGCAAAAGAAATAGATGCTTTATAAACCAACAGCCTCATTAACAGTACACCTACAAACAGCATGCTGTCAAGTAGCGAGGGGCTACGTACACGGCAGGGTCGCCGGAGCATAAACCTGATGGGATTTCGCGCACATTTGCAGGAGATCCATGTGTACTACGCTGGCTGGCTATGCGATCAGTGTATATGTGACAGTATCAGCCCAGCACTTTGAAGAGCAAAATACCAATGAGACAAAATGAACAATTCCTCCTCACAACCACAAAATGAGACAGGGTAGGTCCTTGCCACAACATATAAATGGTTGGGATTATGCAATAGTTGTCGGCACAGTTTTCTTTTCCAATTGCGTTCATACCAAGACCTATCAAGTCAGGTTGGACAATAGCGTCAGCTGTTCGGGTGTCGTTTAGCTGCATATATAACTTGCGTGCCAATTGTGATTGATATCAGTATTTTATATGTGCGTGCGTCAGCTTAACAGACTGCAATGCAGCATTGGTGTGATAATATCTTGAATGGCTTTCGCTGAAGTGGCTCCAACTGCATCGATCAATCGCCGGGTTTGCTTCAGCCAACTTCACCGGTTGAAAATCATACAGACGCACACGATGCCACGCCACCCAAGCTAGGTAGCATGAAATGGATTTGATATGTGAATATAAATACAGCTGTGTGCATACAGCCGCGTTCGACGAAAGCTATTTCAGTTATTACTTTTGGTTAACTTCGTGCGCGCACATATAAAGAGCTGATATAAATCACAATCGCCACATTTGCCATATATGTAGCAAAACGATGCCCCAGCAGCTGATTGCTCTTGTTCAGGCCTGGTTCGTACCAATGCAACGTACCTCCTCGTTAGCGCATTATTATACCTTGAAACATACCCCCAGCACAAGCTGATGAAGGATGACCAATGGTGTATAACCTGAGTGGCCTATGACGACATATCAATTGTGGAAGAATAACAATATCAACATGTGCACATAAGTACGAATACATGTAACTGTGTAGGAAATAATGCAAACTCCACCAGACTAGACGACATTTGAACGGAAGGCACCATAATTAGGCCATCATGTGGCAATGGTATATCGAGTGACTATTTTCACGTGCTGCATCCCGCGGCCCACCGGCGAAACAGTGTGGGCGGCGCCATTAGCCGTAAATGTGCAGAAAGTACGTCGTGAACCACCCAATAAACGAACAAACAAACACGTGCTGCATCGACCGTGTTGGTGGGGTAGAATATTTGAGCGTTTTAGCTTGCAGCAGTACATGTAGAGGATTGGGCATTGCGCATTATTGGCTTTGGTAATGTCCACATGTTTATAATAATAATAGTTCATGATTTATAGTTAGCCTTAGAACTCACAGTTAGCATTTGCAGGCAGCCAATCTCCCCACTTCCTATGGATCTTGTAGTGGCATTTTCACGAAAATATCGGTCAGAATCGGTATCAGGTTTTAAAGCCATCACGGCAAACGACTGTGGGCTACTACGTTCACCCGCTGATTTATTGGTGGCATCGAGGAGCCCCTAACCCACAGTGCGTCCCCCTAAATAGGCCACCAGCGAGGTTTCCTGTTAAATAAGGTGAGCCTTTGTGCGCTACATAAGGCGCGCACCACTGCTGGTGTGGTACAAGCCATATGGGGTGGCAGAGGGGGAAGGGAGCAGGGGGTTGTTAAGTATTGATAATAGAGGCGTTTGAATAAGTGTATGAAGACCTTGATATGCGATTGGTTTAAATTTAAGATCAATATACCATTTAATAGGTGCGCGACGTTTCGGTATGTTACCTCACTGAACGGAAAATTGACAACCGATGAACCTTGCTTACCTACTTACCATTGAAAAATGACAATGCTTCGAAAAGCAGGGTTTCATCAAATAATTGTTTAATCTTAAATTTAAATATTACACAAAAGCTTACCATCTACTCGTTCGAAGTGACCCACAACCTTAAAAACTTAACATGAACCAAATAGCGCTACATGGGAGAAAGTGACTTCAAAATTACCTCCCTTATCCCCCATCACACACAAAGGGACTCCTTGGTAAGTTCCTGGATACCGCGAGAACAGCGGTTCGCAACCTGTACTGCGTCACTTGTCTTTGCCTCTCGTTCGCAGATCAATTTGAATTCATAGTGAACACCTTAAAGAACTTATATCATAGGATGCACTTTTTCCCTGGATGTCCCACATCCCAGGAGAGGCTGGAGAAAGAACTCTTGGGGAATTGAGATAAAAATCCGGGCAGAGTCACAAGGTCTACCGCATGCCGTTTTGAGAGAGTAACTGAGGTATGCTCCCGAACGAAATAGGAGATAACTCCAAGCACAGATAAGAACCGCTGACATGTACTTAGCGTAGCGCTTGGCAAAGACTTAATAACCTAACGTGCCCTTGCAACATGAAATCGCCGTTCGTAGTCTTAAATAAGGTTCTGATCATGTATATGTTAGTAATATAAATAGCATCTGCAAAGAGAACCAAATCACTAATTATTGCACGGAAGATCAACTACTTCGATAAGAATTATACCTACCAATAATTTCACAATAGCGCTCCTATATCGATCAAATGAGAAAAGTATGCTTTTGAAGCAAGCATGATAAAAGCTAGCATGCTGTCCAGGGACGCGGAGCCGGAGCCGGAACATTTTGCCCGGAGGCGGAGCCGGAGCCGCCGAGACATTTTACTCGGAGCCGGAGTCGTAGCCCGAGCCGTCAAAAGCAGGGCGGCTCCGACTCCGAAAGAGGTGTAAATTAAACAAAATTAGCAAGCGTGAAATGAACACATTATACCTAGTAAGGTATGGTATGGTATGGCATGAAAACGCATTTTTAAAAGCCAAAATGTTTAAATACGAGTAACGTAAAATATCATCAAATAATGGTAAAATAACCAATAACCATATTCTAGCCTCAGTAGTCAATGTAATAGTTCCCTGTTTAGTTTAGTTAAGTTCATTGTTTCCACCATCAACGGGTTGTACCTTATTAGATATGAGGTCAAACATTACAATTTACAACAATGGTGTTCCTTGGACCGTTCACGAGATGGGGAGTGTTGTTGATTCGAGTCTCCCCTCTTCTGATTGCCCCAATACGGCACGAAGCGAGCGTCAGTTTACGAGGGCATAACGCCGAAAATTGATTTGGGAGGGGGCGGGTGTTTATCTAGAGATCTAGAGATATATAATTGTCTGAAGTTTGCGCCTCTGAGTGGTCGCAGCTAACTTTTTTTTAACATCCCCTAGCTCTTACTTAATGGATCGATCACGTTTGAGATGTACGGAGCCGGAGCCGGAGCCGGAGCCGCCGGGACATTTTATTCGGAGCCGGAGCCGGAGCCGAGATACTTTCCCGGAGCCGGAGTCGGAGCCGGAGCCGTCCAAAATTTTCCCAGCTCCGCATCCCTGATGCTGTCAGCCCTTCAGAAGTCGCTAATTCAGAAAAAATGTTAGGAACAGCAGTGAATGCTTGAAATTTGAACTGACGAAATTGATATGACATGAACATAAAACATAACCACTAATTTACAAGGCAGTGCATCTTTGTTAATTAGCAACATGGGCATGCACACGGAGCTCACTCCACCTGAATCCGGGTGGTGCGAAAATCCATCTTCTATAAAATAACCGATTATAATTAGAGTTTCCATTAGTACTGATAATTGGTGCATACGGAACGTACTCAAATAGACATTAAATATGGTAAATCGAACCACATACTTTTTGATCATTTTAACCAATTTGGTTTCAGAACTACGGAAAAGACCTATCGCGACCCATTTACAGCCAAACACCAAAAACCTGTCCGACACATCCATAGCCGAACACGAAAAATCATTGGTCGCAGCACAGCATGCCTCCTGAATAAAATGTGGTCGTTAATATATCTACATAACATTGATGTGCACTCTATAGAAGTCCACGTGGCATGGAAAACCCTCAATGGACTTTTTCGTTTCACCATCGCCTGGGTTGTGTCTACAATATGCCGGACAATATGTCGTTAATAACGAATATCTCTTAATGTGACACGATTCCAGTGTCCTAAAATTACTTCACCATTAACTGTGTGGATGAAGAAAGAAGTTGCTCGGGAATAGTGAAAGATTGGAAGAAAATAAAGGATCGTCACTTAAGGATTAAAAAAGCGGAATGACCTTCACTTCAGTCAGATGCATTTTACAGTATTTAGCAGTTGTGTGCATGATGACTGCCCATACATCATGTGGCAAACTCGTAAAAACCTAAGACAAGGATGAAATAGCACAAATCCATTAACTGTGAATTTCCAGGTCACATGAATTATTTTACACTGCACGATTCTTGGCTGTGTAAGGGCCTTGGGATTTTCACTAGGAGATACGCAAAATATGGCTTAAAAATAAACGGCTTTCAATCACGTTTACCTCACTGTGGTATTTAACCTGTGGTATTTCCTGCATTTAGAGTGCTTAAGGAAGCTTCGAATATCGGAAATCTAAGGGCGTATCGAAAAGCTAGGGACACTGTGAAGGAAAAAACCATTGCAGCAAAGCGAGTAAAAGAACTGGATTTAGCTATGAACTGTAATGGGGACAGCAAAAAAGTGTCTTAGTTTCTACAAGCTGGGTAAAGTTTCTAGCACAATTGGTCCACTGGAAGGAAATGGGACTATATTGGGTGACGATACTGAGATGGTTGAGGAGCTGAGCAAGCAGTTTAAGTCAGTGTTTACATTGGAAGATATGACCAATCTGCCGACCGTACACCATAATTCAGTGACATGTGATCGGATAAATGATGTTGATTTCATTGATAGTGATGTTGTTTTCAATCATATCAGGAAAATAAAGCCAAACAAGGCAGCAGGACCTAATTAAATTTATGCTAGTGTATTGCGGGAAGCTGAAAAGGAACTGGCATTTCCACTTAGTATAATATTTTGTAGATCTGTTTCACAAAATGAAATTCCAACAGATTGGAAAAGGGCAAATGTAGATCATATTTTCAAGAAAGGAGAGAGGGAAAGTTTAAAACTATGGGCCAGTAAGTCTCGCATCCCTAGTCTGCAAAGTACTCGAATGAATTATCAACGATAGAATAGTTAGTTATCTGGAAGGAAACAGATAGATTCAAGATACTCAACATGGATTTAGTAAAGGGCGATCATGCCTCACGAATCTCTTGGACTTTTTAAACTTCGCCACAGAACAATTTGATCAGGGAAATCAGGTTGATGTAGCATATCTTGACTTTAGTAAGGCCTTTGACAAGGAACCCCATACACGGTTAATGATACAGCTTCAGGCCCATGGTATTGCAGGTAGCATCTTAAAATGGATAGAGTTGTGGCTTTCAGATAGACAACAAAGAGTGATGCTAAATGGTACGAAGTCATCATGACAAAATGTACTTAGTGGAGTCCCCCAGGGGTCAGTACTGGGGCCACTACTGTTCATTATATTTGTAAATAACATTGAAAGTGGCATAAGCAGTAAGGTTTTGAAATTTGCGGATGATTTGAAAGTTTTTAGGGCAATAACAGGTCAAAATGAGCATATCTCGCTGCAAAAAGACTTAAACGAACTTGTGAAGTGGTCCGAAGAATGGCAAATTAAATTAAATTTTGAAAAGTGCAAAATCATGCATGAAGGTAAGCAGCACATGAAGGCTCCATACACGATGGGTGGCCAAGTGCTATCAGTGACTCAACAGAAGGATTTAGGTGTTATTCTAAACACAAAACTGGGGGCATCAGATCAGACCAAGGAAGCCAGGAAGAAGGCACTGAAAATGCTTGGGGCAATAAATAGGAAGGTATCATACAGAAGTGTGGAAGTCATCGGAAGCTTTACTGTGCATGTCAGGCCACATTTGGAATATGACATCCAAGCTTGGTCTCCTAGCTATGAAAAAGATTGTTGGCTTTTAGAGAGAGTACAAAAGAGGGCTACAAAAATGGTTAATGGTATAAGCAACCTGGCATATGAGGAAAGATTGAAGAAGTTGAATGTTTTGACTTAGATATAGAAGGCTGAGAGGAGATTTCATCGAGGTAATTAAATTTGTCCATGGTCTGGAGGGGATATCTTGTGGAAATGTTTGAATTTAACAGAAATGATGTCATTAGACGTCATCAATTCAAAATTAAAGTTAACCACAGCAGAACAGGGTTAAGACAGTTTTTCTTCACCAACAGGGTAGTAGAACACTGGAACCAGCCGCCAGAAACCATTGTAAGTAGCAGCACATTGAACGTCTTTAAAACAGCATAGACAATCATTATAAGAATAGAGGGCTTGCTTTTCAGTATTACAGAGAGGGATGATGGACGGATTTGGTGGGCAACTGGTTGAGTGCACAGAGTACAACCAAGAAGGGCCCTTGTGGGTCATAGTTGCACTAATCTTTTATGTATTTTAGGGCTTTAATCCTTCCCACGTGGTAAGAGTGCAGGAGATTGACCCCTGTCCAGAGACTGGACGTTCGAACGACTGGAGTAAACATCCAAGGAATTCCAACGCCGAATGCGACAAAGACGCAAGCCGAGCTCAGACGAGAATCAGGGCAGGAGCCAGCCCATGTCCCATGAACAGAGAACATTTCCAACATGGCTCGTTCCGACCCGGTCGGATCGACCGGCCGTGTAACGCTACCTTCGCTCGTAAGGAACCCAGGTGGGGCAGACCGGTACAATGCACTTTCCCGAATATCGTTGTGTCAGGTTCCGTGTTAATGAATTGTCTCTGGTAATCAAGGCATGATGAGGTGGTATCAAATGACTGCGAGGACACTACCCAAACCATTGATTACTCCCTGATTTCATCAGCTCATGCACTACGTTGCGATAGCATGGAGGTCTGCAACTGCGTTCTGATAATCATGTTCTGTCAAGCCCACCATGAGACTCATCCCACCGTATCAAGACCGCTATTAGACACATGGCTTTACCATCGCGTCCCCTCCATTGGCGACGGGGAACGTTGACAGCGTAAACAAAGCAACTTGTGGTAATGCCTGACTTGAGGATAAATAATTGTATGCACACATCACTCGACTAATTCTGGCCCGTGCCTCGCATGCTTTGGTGGAAGCACACTCGCCTATTGACATGGATTCATAATTTTCACCACGCTGGCACCGGATTCCGCAGATCCTGGACGGAGACGAAGAAGGCCGACCAGAACCCACCGCTTGCAAGATAAACAATACCACAGAAAACGTCATATAGTTGGGAAAAGCTCGCCACGATCAGCACAAGCATGCGCAAATTAACATCCAGTGCACATCCGGGTGACCATCCCCATCCCCATCCCCATCACTATCCAAGTGAAGCCCGGTGGGTTTGCGCAGGCCCACACTTGAAAGAAATTATTTTTTTTGCGACGCAGAAAGTTTTTTTCCACGCTTTCCTGGTGTGGGGAAATAAAAGAGTGCACAAATTATGACGGCGGTGTCAGTTAATTCAGAGCTTTAGGGTACGTCGAAACCAGCTGAATTATATTGAACCGTTAACAAGTTCATTACGTTATTATTACGGTGGTGTTAAAATACAGTGTAAATGCACTCATAAACCCTTATTTTCGTTAATGATGTGCGAGATAGAGTTGAAAGCTGACGCAAGAAGCAAAAATTGTCCAGATAAAACTTCTAAAATATATATTTTTATCTGGGCATACGCATTTCAAAATAGCACAATTGCAACAAATAGCATGTCACAATTATGCTCACAGTATCTTCAATCCTGGGAAGAGCGTTGCAGAAAACTTAATTCATTGCGGATGACCGATAATTGTTGGCAATGCCTGCTATTATCCTTAGGATAACCTGACTGATGATTATGACCTCACTCGCTCCTCATGGGCAGCAGTCGAGACTACCACGTTGTCTCGGTGACGTTGCCAGGCAATGCGTTTGTTCGGAGTGTGGGATGCCCTTGGACTTTGGAAAACGTTTGTCCCTGGGCAGCCTACCCCTCGATCGGCTCATACCCAGCATCTGGAAACAACACAGGAGTGTTCTTTGCGCCAGAGGGGCAACGCTCACCGATCAGCGCCCACATCATTTGGTCCATGACCATGATCCCCCTTTAGACATGCGCTTCGGTCTGGCATCACCGGGGCCGAGAAGCTGGGATGGCCTCGCCGTGTACACAGCGTACTCCAGAGAGGAACACCACAAGGAGCAACTGCCCCAACAGGAGTGCCGAAAACTGAAAGCTCTGCCGTATATGTAGTTTCTACATTTGTATGTTTGTGGATGTACCGAAACACATGTTTGAGCAGGGGATGTAACTTTGTATGCTTTTTTAGAGCAATTGCCCCTCCCCCATGTTGGCCGTGCCATCCCAATACCTGAGGTGTAGCTTTGTATGCTTTTGGAAGGGCGAATGCCCGCACCTATCCCAAAAAGATGGATGTGCCCTCCCAATAATTTCAACTTTTATCGTGGGACCTTAGACGCCATGTCCCCCCGCAATCCATTTGAAACCACCCATCATCTTCATGCATCGCTCCCTCACAAAATATTTCAGAAACCTACGCCTATGTGCTCGAGCAAGGGACCTAAGTGTTTCAGAAAGAACAGAAGAGACCATTAAGAGCAAACAATAAGAAAGCATCTCACTTAGAGTAGTATCATGACGGGAAATAGCAGAACATATGATGATATGTTGGCCATGATGACCTTATGACATCACTCAGCAACGTTCAGCTCTGTCCTGCTACAGCCTCAGGGTAATTATTCTGACCCAGCCTCACGCTGTTGTATCCCTCCAGAAAACGAACACCGAAATATGTTACAGTTTACGCGGCTGTTGTCGGCGGGCATGACTCGGCGGGCATGACGCGAGACGACCTTGACTTCCGACTGTCGCGTGATCGTCTGACGACGACGCGGCCCGTCCGCCTGTTCGTGTGTAAGCGGGGACGCTTAGTAAGACTGCAGGGAGTATCCTGAGCACCGACAAACAACCGCCACTGCTGGCGCACCAGAGCCGAAGGGCGTCACTGACGCAATAGTCCATGCCGCTTCCGTGCATGGCGTGACGAACAAGTTGAACTGCGCAGTACACAGGGTCCTAGAACAAAGTAAGGCAGGGGAGACGCCTAGTGAGCAGCTGACAAAGAAACAACGGGAAATTGCGCCATCATAAAAGTTAGACGTCAAGAAATGGGGACGGGGACGCGGGATGCGCCAGTAAAACTTGCTTACAATGTCCTTATCGCGGAGTGAGGAAAGAATCAACCCGTAAATCCTCGTGGCTCACGCTCTAAGTGTATGGTCTAAGCCCGCGGGAAGTGCTTACAATGCGTGTGCAGCACACGATAAGGGCTTATAAGTACGAAACAGGCCAGCAGGTGTGTAACCATGCGCTAGTGATTCTAGACCGCAAAACCGATGTAAATCGACTTTTCGAAAGTTCTTGCACAAAATAACGGAATAAACATGCCCCAATTTTTAGTCGCTTTCACGACGCAATACCACACCTCGCTCAGCCCCAAAGGCGGCATAAACATGTCATGTCTGCAACACTATCACCAGCTCAGGCACGCAGAGCTCCGTTCGAAAAGTGGTGCAATACTACACTTTGGGAAATGATCCGTCGCGTTGTCCGCTGGCTTGGTCGAACGCGCCTCTTACAGTTCGGTGCCGCACCAGGTGTGAGCCCCACGTCCCTCGCCAGTAATAGCCGGAGCCAGGGCCACTGGTCGCCCGAGGAAAGACAGGGGAAGCGGTCGTGGGCAGTGGACGACTATGTGGTTAGAGGCCCACTTTGGATCACCAGGTCCCGGCTTCGAGGAGCGCAGACTGTTGGCCTCCTCACCAGCCAAAACCCAGGCGGTGTGAGTAGCTGGCACCACACACGAACTCAAGGCCAAACAGTCGCCACTCGCTGGCCACCCGTGCGCCTCCGCACGGAAATGCGGCACGGAGGGATCTCGTTAACGGTTTGGTGTTCCGTCTCTTCGTTGTGGTCTTCGATCCCGCGACCGAATTCAAATTTTCCGCACCGACAATATCCGAAAATAAACCAGCACATGCAAGATGAGAGAAACAACTCAGAAATCCACGTGGCTCACACTCAAAGGTTATGGTTTTAGCCTGCGGCAAATGCTTACGACCACTCATATCATTAGAACACCATTGCGTGTTAAATAGCCCACTCAAGAACACTAGAATAGGTCATTTAACACGTGCACCACATATAACAAGTCTAGGTAGCATGCTTATCACAGGCCATTTACGATAGCAGAGTTATTACAATTCACCAAGTATACTCGATGCTGTACACTAGTGGAAATTAGTTATGCTTCACTTTCCTGCGATTAGCTCCAGCTACCTGCACCTAGCACACGCATTATGATGTGCAAGGGTGGTGGTGGTACTTGGGTTTTTTATGACACGTCTGACTACTGGGTCACATAGCGTCGCCATCCTCTCACGCCGTTTAGTCGCGGGTGGACTCGGTAATCCCGCCAGTTGTGGGATTCGAACCCGCGATCTTGCGATCAAGAGTCCAACTCCCTACCGACTGAGCTACTGCGGCTCCGATATGCAAGAGTGAGGGGGCAAATGTCATACCCTCTTTTACTCTCACGACTGCGTCAATATATTTCGCGAGTATACGGCGGAGGTGCCTGTCTTCCTAGCCTGGAACGCCATCTGAGAATGAAAACTTGAAAAAAATGAACGAATTTGCTTTCGTGTATCTGATATATACCAACTGTTCATCAGACCAGCTCATGTCACGCCATGAAAAATACTGCGCTGAAAACAGTCTTAACACTATATTTGTACAAGTGTTTCACAATGTCGCGCATGGTTTTTACTGTATAGCCGCCGATCTGGTAATAAAACACGATGTGACAGAACCACAGCGGATCAAGGGGCGGGTACGGGGACAACGCCCCTCAATAAGGCTGATTTTCTTTTGCTTTTGCTTGCTTTGCTTTTACTTTTGCACTAAAATGACATTTTCTCGAAATATCGATACATTTTTAAAGAAAAATATCGTCGTAAACGGGCTCACCAAATGTCCAAGTCCGAAGTTCTTCGAAATCGGAAAACATTTCAGTTGCCCCCACAAAAAAAAAACAGTCGAAAAACAATCGTCTGAATCCGCCATTTGGTAGAACAGCATTATATAACGGCGTAAATAAAAGAGACAGGCATCAGCACTAACAAATTCGCAATAATCTCTCTATATCAGCAGCAGCTGAGTAAGCGAGCGTTCCAGGACAAGTCGGCTCAGTAGGGTCGGATTTAGCACCCTCATCTCTCAGAAATAGAATAAAATTGTTGTACAGGGTAATTCTGGGGCGATGGTTTCAATAAGATCATTCTTAATCTCATCAGACCGAAATGTGATCGTGTTTCCCGCATACAACTCGGGCACAGAATTTGAACTTCTGCACCGGGCGCATCTGGACCGGGTACATCCGCGCCCGTTTCTGTGTGGAGTGTATGGAAACACGGGGCCGAATATTATAATTTGGATATAACCAACGTTTTAAGAGGCAACTTATGTCAGACGACGAACTATACCTCGCACGAGATAAAGCAATAATAATGCCAGAACATTTTCAAACCATCATTGGTTTGAAACCATGCCAGAACATTTTCAAAGGTCATTGGGCACTATGTGTGTCAAAAGTCGGCCACTTGGTACTCTGTATTTCTCAACCGTTTTGTCCTCTGATAAGATCGAGCTACCAATTTCACATTAACTTCCGGAAATCGGCGTAAAGCACCCCTGTGATCAAACACGATTGTGCTCCGGCACAATGACTTTCACAGAATTGGAGTAAGATCGGTCGGAGGCCAGTTAATACTAGCTCTATCCCAGCAATAAAGACATGCATATCCTGTTTCTTGCCGGTGACTAATACTCGAGTGTTGTCGGCATACTGGTAAAAATAGGAGAGCTGAGTATAAAGCGACATGTAATTTGCAAACGTTAAGAACAATACGCCTAACAACGACCCTGGATTAACGTCAGTGGACGGAAAGACGGTGCCTTTACCTATTTTCCTAGTTGGATACCAACATCCTGGGCGCGTTCACGTAGGTAGTTTTCAAACCATGTGCTAGCCAGCTAAATGTAGGCTCCTATGCCGGAAGATTGAGTCGTTCACCAACATTAGGGGTGATAAGGGAACTATATAAGCCATTTCAGTGATAATTCCACGACAAAAAGAAAAACGAAATAAACCGTGGTATCGTTGCCCAGGAACACATTTGCTGTGACATAAATAATTGGGCTAACTTTCATGTTCCTTCATATCAGGACAGCATAATAAAATAGAACAGCATCATGCCGTGGCCCCACCTCAATTTCTTGTATGGTGGCATCCCCTTCTTTGGTAGCTTCGTTCACCAGACAACTTGTGTGAATGCACCTCAGTGATAAATTATTCGCGAAATAGGGTGTGAATATACCACTTTTAACACTACGACACCTGCTCCAAAAGTATCGGCATCCTGCTCCTGGATATGAACTATTCATGTCTCCTTTCTAACAGTATCTCGTTTATGAAATACAGCTCTTCCTAAATTATAAACCTCAAACAAATGATTAAGGTCCAGTCATAATTACCTACACCATCAACTCTAATTTTAGTTGTAAAGACTAAAACATTTTATTTGTATTTGCACCTGTTGCTCTTTCGATATCTCACCTAACGAAAACCAATATTTTAACTTCACCTCACCAGGCACCAAAATGTCGATACCTGGCCGGGGCCACGCTGGCGTTGTGGGGAGGGGGACAGTTGCCATTGATGCGCGGTGGTGAGCAGCTCCTCGGTGGGTCGCAAGTCAACACCAAGACCCAGGGGGCACCAGCGCACTCGCTGCTAGTTTTGTTGTTGGTGCCATCATTCGACTGCTTCGTATTACTTTCACTTCTCTGATGACCTTTAGTCCCGGAAAAATACGCCACATTAGCAGATTCCGTTCGGATTGGAAACAATGACTGCTATTCACCCATTGTAATAATTTGTACTAGCCGTACGACATACTTCCAAACTCATTGCTGTGCAGATATGGGTTGCATTTATCCCTCCAAACACGAACATTTTGGCCAAAGAAGACAAAAAGATGCGGTGATAGACATGGCGTAGCCTTATTATTGAATTGAAATCACGGGGATCAGTAACCCAGAGGTACGATGTTCGTCTTACAACCATGGACGCATCTAAGAGTTTTCCTTGGGTGGGGGAGGAATACACATTAAATATGCCTGCTCTAGAAATATACCTTAAATGGGACGATTATGTGAGCTTAACAGATATTTTTGCTGAAAATTGATACTTATTTTCATTAAACAATACCGCATAACTAAAAAAATTAAAGCGAGGCAAAAAAAAGTATGATGTAGGTGGTGGTAGATTAATGCTCTGGGGTGCGCTGACTACTCGGGTCATTTTCTGCTGAACCGTATTGAGGGCTTGCCCTGGCTTTAACATACTCTAGCTCGGTTACCTTGCTAAACTGCTCCTCATTTATACACCAACTGTGCTCACCTATCACACGAAGGTACACCCAATTTCAAAGCAAAATCTTCGGCGGTTGTAGCGTGACCACAGAGGAAACTGAGAGGTCAAATTGGCCCAACTGTGATGGCTAACCTGATCTAATCACGCATACAGCAGATAAAGTGACACAATTGTGCAATTGATTTCAGCGAAGTGGGGTTGGCAGAGGAGCTATGTCGCATGACTTTTGATTGTTACACCCTTTTTAGTGAAACCGATGTGCTTTGTGTTTATGTATCAACTGTAGCTATTGCATAACTATTCGACCAGCGTGCTGAACGAGTTACAGAGATCCCTATTATGTAACTTCTCGAATACAAAACTGCCAGAGCTTTTCTAATTTACAATGGCCGAATAGGCGTACTGAGCGACCTGAGGTGGCCGAGCACGAGCTAGTGCAGGCTCGCAATTATTGCCAGAGGTCATTTCCATTCCAGAATAATTGCATGCAAAATAGATATGACAGTTATGTAACATATACTTACGTCTTTAGACAGTGCAAAATGTTAATGATCTTGTATATAACAGGTTGATAAACACCTGGAATTAACATAGCATACCATAATTCCGCACATTCTAAAGTTATCTGGGAAAGAAAATATGACTTACTGGTTCAAGTATATTGATGTCTGGATTATATCTTTAATCTGCAAACAGCTGCATCCAGAAAGTACATCCCATAAAAACTAAGACCAGGGTTGGAAACGTACGCTATTCCTGGATATTTACATCCAGATAATTATCTTCTACAGATAATTATCCCACGCTTTTTATCATTTGGAAGTTGAATTATGTTTGACAATGAACTGCCCTGTGATAAAACGTTGAAATTCCCTGGGAAGTGCAACGTAGTATTTTGTGGCCACATGTTTGAAGAAAAATATCCTTGTTAATCAATTAGTCAAGCTCTTCCACCTGCACCAAAAGCACTATCTACCTCATTTTTATAGCCCTCTTTAGAAAATCCTGGCCACACCACTGTTGATATACATCTGCATCTGCATCCATATATCAAGCCATTTTCCAACTATTGACAATAATATTGGAAGGGGAGGATCATCAGTAACTGCTCATAGATGCACTAATTCTTTAATTGCAAGGGCTTGTATCAGTGACAACACTGCTCTTACTCCAACAGACATAAAAAATAAATGTATGGATTGGGAATATTGTGAGAGATGTTCATTCCATCACCCCTTTGCCCATAGGAGAAATCTATGAATATGGCAATCATACAAAACAACTTGTTTGAAAACTTCCCCTGACCAGCAGTCATGGAACCAGGGATGCAACTTAGCAAAAATGATTTAGGTGGAGACTGGGTTCAAATGACATCAGAATCCATTTATTCATACATACTGTCCAATAATAGACCTAATGGGAAAGGTTCCAAGCATTGCAGGGAGTTCTCTTAGTCCCCCAAAATACATTCATAACTCCACACCCGGGCAGGACCTGAGTGGCTTGACTTGTACCTCTCCTTTACACATGACCTTGGTAGAAATGTGATGATGTTGACTGTTACAAATTGTTTCAAATGTGGATTGTGACCACCTCTTTATATATGCAGACAATGTGCATTTATTACCACTGCCACACAAACAATTGTTGACATACATCAAGTTGCTCTATGACTCAGGGCCAAGCACAACATGTTCTAAAACTGATCTGGTTGGGTGGGTGGGAGCGCTGTGACAGACACATGTATTAGTTATGAGGCTCCCCAGCACTGAGGGAGGGGGCAACCTGAAAACACCCAATGCCAATGTTGAATCTGCTAGATGTTGGTGAGTGTGGGAGGGGCAGGCCACCATTGAAGGGAGAATGGCTCCATCAAAATTGTATCAAATGTTGGCTCTGGTAACAATGTATATACCTAATTGGGTCAGGCACTACTACAACACTGGTGGTATGCCTAGTAGACTCAGCCAGCAATTTAACAATGGATAAGACAATTTGAAGTGCTGAAGCCAAGTCACATAGGGCCCAGGTACAACATGGGATCTAGCATCTATACATGTTTGCATTTCAAAAGGTATGAGCAATTGGCAATTTTGCCCCATCACCCTCAGTCTTTTAATGTGCAAGCAGAGCTGTAGGTTTGTTATTTTTTTGGAAGGGCACTTCCCCTCCAATGTTGGCTTTGCCACAAGTAATCATGACAAAAACATTGAGATGGAACATCAGGATTTCAAGGTTCATCAGCAACTTGCAACTCCTTGGACAGGGTGGTTATTAAAGCACTTCTTCAGAGATTCCATGTCTCA
This sequence comes from Imbricaverruca yamaguchii, assembly GCA_034440575.1. Lineage (NCBI taxonomy): Eukaryota > Metazoa > Arthropoda > Thecostraca > Neoverrucidae > Imbricaverruca > Imbricaverruca yamaguchii. The sequence goes on from JAOTOL010001400.1 coordinate 699,878, forward strand.
AAACTTTTTACACTGTGGGTTCATGCTGGATGAGATGGACTTCATATGGGGCATTCCACGACAAATCGACATGTGACCTGCACCCTCACACCTCAGATTTTTATGAAAATGGTTCTATAGGGTTATCAGCATCGCTGAACACGCCTGTGTCATTTTGAAGTCTCTTAGGTTTACCGTTTTCTAGTTATGAACTATATAATTTTTACATTTTGCACTGACATGACTATCTTTGGTGCTAATTTTCTCTGAGTAATTTTTCGGTAACTGAAGAAATTTATACATCAGAATGAAGACAAAACATTGAAGAATATGACTATGCCACCATTTAAACTTTCATTACGTAATTTTTGCCGACTCTAGCCAAATAAAAAATTGAAAAGAAATAAAAACATTTTTCCCCTACGATATCGTATTTTTTCTCACTTTCATATGAAAGAGCGTAGTTTTTTACCCTAGAAACATAAATAAAAAAAGTGGTTATCGACTTGGAAAGACGAATCAAATGCGGTGAATGCGGGCGCTGCGCTCACCGGACCGGTGCGCGCGCTGCCGCTGCCTCGCGATACGCCTGCCGGGGGAGGGGAGGGAAGGGGAGCCGAGCGTGGGATGTCAACAAAGGAGACGCGCGTCCCGGGAGGATAATATGGGAGACGTGACTGCCACCTCCCCCCTGGCCCCCGCGCGTACTGCGCAGTATGCGTGTTTACTCAGGGGGTGAGTCTGTGAAACTAGACAGTTCGCAAGGACAGTTCGTAGGAGTGCGGGGTGAAGGACAGGTCGTAGTAGTAGGTGTTGTGAAGACAAGTGTGTGGTCTAATCAACCAAACCATGAAGCGTTCTAATCATCCTTTTTGTGCCGATCCTTTTGCAAGGCACAAAGCAAGAGCTCGGGGAGGCTTGAGAACGGCGTCCAAAACACTTGTGACTCAAGTCGGTGATACGAGGATCACAGAGACAACTTTGCTCTGCTGCAACTGCCGTACCAGGCTGCAGTAGAATATGTCCTGGAAAAAAAGACTATGTGACGGTAAGAGATGAAAATGGGGTTAAAGTAAAGAAGCAGAAACGTTTGATTTTAGGTAATTTGCAGGAAATTTACCAACTTTATAAAGAGAACGGTAGCAACCCGCGCATTGGGTTTTCGAAGTTCACCAGCCTCCGCCCCAAACACTGTGTCCTGTTGGGAAGCAACGGCACTCATACGGTTTGTGTATGTTGCTATCACCAGAACGTGAAGCTAATGTTAGCGTCTCTGGGCTTAAAAGACATTACCTACAAGGACCTGTTGAAGCACGCGGTTTGTGATGTCGGGAGGGAAGCCTGTATGCTGCAAAAGTGTGAAAACTGTCCAGGTCAGGACGGTGTCAGGTCATATTTGATCGACACTTTAAATGCGCAGGCAGGGGAAATCTCAGACTTGGTGGACGAAGTCAGATTTAGTCAGTGGCTAAGCACGGATCGTTGCACTTTGACCGAAATTGTTCTTCCTATGGACGAGTTTCTTGACAAACTGTCTGACGCCATTGTGACACTTACTCGGCATCATTTCACGAGTCAGCATCAAAGCAAATATTTCGACGATCTAAAAAAGCAGCTACCTGAGCATGAAGCACTGATCATATTAGATTTTTCAGAAAACTACACTTTTGTAGTTCAAGACGAAATTCAGTCATATCACTGGAACGCACCACAGTGTACCGTTCATCCGTTTGTTGTTTATTGGCGAGAGGCTGGAAAGATTGAATGCCACAGTTTTTGCGTGTTATCAAACGAACTGAAGCATGACACCGTCGCTGTGCACACATTCTTGCAGCACATTGTACCGAAAGTGAAAGGCATAGTCCCGAACTTGAAAAAGATTCATTATTTTTCGGATGGGTCAGCTGCCCAGTACAAGAATAAGTTTAATTTCGTGAATGTGAGTTTTCATGATGAGGATTTCGGAGTCCAGTGCAATTGGAATTTTTTTGCAACGTTGCATGGGAAAAATTCGTGCGACGGTGTTGGGGGTACACTGAAAATGGTTGCAGCTAGCGCCAGTCTTTCGCGGACACACTCGGACCACATTCTTACGGCGGAAAAGCTATGTAAAGTGCTACAGGACAAGGGTAATTTGCATACCGAGTGCTGCTTTGTAGCGAAAGAAGAGGTTAGTCGTACACGGCATGAGCTTGGCGATAAACTGTCAATGGCAAAAACTGTCAAAGGGACTCTAAAATACACAGGGTAACTCCAGTGAAGGCAAACCTTGTCGTTGTGCGAGAACTTGCCATAAGTGAAGGAAGAGAAGTGATGGTGGCCTGATTTGCTACAGGATTTAGGTTGAATGGTTAGCGTGACCTACATCGGCAGCTGATTTCGGTTTGTTTATGTGCGAATTACAATGTGAAGTGAGCTAATGTTAAGTTATGCATTTTGTACCTCTGATAAGGCTCATTGTACCATCTCGTTAGCATTCGCAAATGTACATGTACTTTCCAGCTTATTATTTGTGTGAATAATAAATGAAGTGCTAAAACGTCCTGCCTGGTGTTTATGAATAATCTGCATAGTGTCCTCTCAATCCCACGGGGCCGCGGACGACAGCCGCCAGCACCCCTATCCCCCGTTGGCAGCAGCTGGCCGCGGCCGTTGCTGAACGACGCCGTATTGGGCAAAATGAGGCCGGGCGGTTGGTGTTTGAAATTATGTTTAAAATATTTATAAGCCGATAACCACTTTTTTTATTGATGAAATATAGGTAATAATCAACGCTCTTTCATTAAAAAATATCAAAAATCACAATATCGAAGGGGAAAATTGCTCAAGAGAACTTGGAATTTTTTGAAGTGTTATATTTGACATATATTTAATTGCTATGGTTTCGATAGTGATAAACGTTCATTCTGCATGGGATTGCAATCATTTTGATGTACAAACTCACCTACTTATCATTCAATGTAGCATGGAAAAATCCTGCCAAACAAAGCCATGTATGCTTCGAATGTAAAAATGTCGCAGGCTGTAGCTCGAAAACCGGAAGTCGGAGAGGCCTGAAAATGTCACAGGCGTGCTTAGGGCTGCTGATAACCCTATAGACTCATTTTCATCAAAATCTGAGATGTGGGGGTGCAAAATCGAAATTTTATTTGTCGATCTGTCGTGGAACGCCCCATATGTACTCTAACACAAACATTTTGAAGGAGCACACATATCACTAAAACAAACAAGACAATATACACCAAAGGACAGGTTATTTCACCTCAGTTACCACTTAACCTGGCCACTTTTCATACCATCAAACAACAACCACACATACTCAAGCTCAATGACCAGAAATGTCACTACAAGACAGGGGTATATGCACTGGATAAGATGTTTTCTGTGAGGTTCAACTTTGGCCTGAAATCCTTAGAAACTTGCTTTCAACTGCCAATATGTTGAGAAACACAGATGGTTTCAGCAACATCCCTGGAGCCAGAGAACATTCTATCAATGGGCAGATACACAGTCCTCCCACCAGCCTGGACATGTATCCAATGAGCTGCTGTGGTATTTTTCTGTTCATAAATATATCTTGAGTTGTCAACCGATTGCAGCGGAGTACTGTTCCTGACTCCATAAATATCAGGAAACTTGACCCCATTGAAAACATGGCCAAGTGAGTTTCAGCATCCTTGATAAAATATACCACTGCTCTGATGCAGTGACTCTGAACTCTGAACCTTAAAAGCAAGCTTCCTAATCTGTTCATAGGCATTGCATCATGCTACATTCAACATTGCTGAACCACATGTCTAAACTCATACATATGCAAGATCAGCTTACCTATCTCCAGAGCATCACTGTATAGTTGCAGAGCTTTACCATATTCTTGGCTGCTAACACTTTGGTTGCCTTTTGCACGAATTTCTGTTGCATTCAGTTCTGGTTGCCACCACCTATTTACCAGGTTAGACACTAAAATATTTGCCTTTGCACTGTCCAATTCACATATGCACAGTTTCTTTTTACATTGTCTGCAAGTAGATGGCTTCCACTTCACCAGGCACTTCTTGCAATAAGTATGTCCACACAGAAGAGTCACAGGTTCAATCAACACAAAATCACACACAGGGCATGAAAATGGGTGCACAATCTTCAGCCTGTCAATGCAGGAACTTTCTTGTCCCTCAACTTCTCCACTATCTTGTGAGCCCACTTGTGCCAGAAAGAGTGTTTCAGTAGCACTCTTAAGCAGAGAGCTTACAATGGCAGCAATAGCTCTGTTATATGCCGCATTGTCGCTATTCTCCAGCAGACTTTCAAATGTGTATTTCACTTCTCCTTTTTTTGCAGGGTAGTGGCTCGGATTTGCAACGAAATTTTTCCTCCAGCTATGAAGATCCTTGCCACATTCACCATCTGCTGTCACTGCAGTGCCAGTGAGCAGAAACTTATCCAGGAAAATCTGAACAGTTGTGTCTGCCATGAGCTTCACATGCATCAGGGAATTTAGCTTCCCTGAATCGCTTCTCCCACGCCAATTACTGTACGCTTCTTTGCACAAATGGGTACCGACTTACGCACCCAGGTCCTACCTACCTACTTACTTTCCAAGGTGCTTGCAAGACTGACTCATTGGGCTCAAGCTGGACGCTTTCAACAGAGGCTTGCTAGATACCACACATTGCCTGGCTGCAAACCCGTGAATGCGTTAGCTCATTCCTTGTGTGTAATGACAGGTGAACCTAGCGATTACCAAAGCCATTCCATTATCAAAGTCATTCCACTGGAAACCTGACACCACTTCCCAGCGGGACACACCACACACCCCGACCGATTGAAGTCAACTGACAGCTGAAGTAAAGGTAACTTGCAGTTCCGCAGGGTCCGTGCATAACATAACATTAAGTTGGAAGCACCAGAACAGCTGGCGTACGCGACGCACTTGATACAATAAACTGTAGTAGCGATGAACAGCGGTGTCTTGGTCTGTCAAGAACTGTTGGTTACATGATTTCACTATCAAAAAAAGCGTTAGCAGTTCCTTCAAAAAGTGTTTATGCATTCTCACATCACAATTCTTTTTCTCTTAGAGTGGGTCTTGCAATAATTATGAATGACATTCCTTTTGACCGAAATGCGGTGCTTATGAATAGAATTAGCATGATGCAACCACTTATTTAATTTCCACATGCATGCTTTTAATTTGGGAGGGAAAATATGAGCCAAAAAGTAGCATGGAGATGGATAATGCGGCATACAATTAGTGGCATTAAATTCATTTTGAAGTGTAACAAGGTATCCTAACCTAGCCTCAGCATTACTTTTGCAGTTTATGGTAATGTCTGATTTCTTGTAACTTCCTGTTCTAAGGCAATGTTTATGAGAGTGCTGAGCATGATGTGGCCATTCATTTCCTCTGCAAATGCTTACTCTTCATTTGGGAGGAAGAATGACATCCAAAAAGGGGCTAGTAGGTAATATAGCATAAAGCATAATGTTCAAAGTGAAGAGAAAGGGTAAAATTGTTCTAAAAGGTGTTCTTTTCTATTTTTTGGAATTTGACTCCAAAATACCATGTATACAAAGAAGGCTAAGATGATGGACCACTTATTTTCTGTGCAAATGCTTACTTTTCAGGTTATGAGCAAAATAATGCCAAAAAGGGACATTGAGCTGGGAAGCATTGCACAAAATGAAATGTTTTTTAATGTGACATAACCTAACCTCACCTAGCTTAACCTACCTTTGGAGAAAAAAAAACAATTAGAACAATTTCAAGCGATAGATTTTCTGAAGATTCTCAAAATTAAACAGAAACCTAAGCCAACCTAAGCCACTTCTGAAGACAAAAATTACATTATGCTTCTGAAATTTTGTTTTGCAACTATTGTTTTGGGAGCTGCTTGGTATTATTCTGCTTTAAGGTGGTGGCAAAATATTTTTACATGTATTTGCCTCCATAAAGCAAATAAATTGGTTAGGTATGGTTAGGTTAGTTCAGGTTTTTATGTTGCAAAATTTTCAACAAAAAATGTTTGCATAGAAAATAAGTGTCATCATCTTAGTCACATTCATAAACATGGTATTCTGAAGAAAAGTTCTAAAAATATTGAAACACCTTTTAACATAAGTTACCTTTTAACCAAATATATGCAACAACCAATAAACCTAGCCTAATCTTCCATGCAAGAAAGCAAATTATTTTTTTAGTGGGATATTACCAATCATTAAAAAAATGTAACTATTTTTCATGGAGTAAACCATAATATGTCTAAAACTTGTTATGTGTCTAAAACTATGATAAAATTTAGTAAAACTATGTGTGAACTTGCTCCAATGAAAATGCTTACTTTAGCTATAATCTTCAATTATTTTTTTAGTGTGAGATTGCCAGTCATTTTTAAAGATCTAGCTATTTTGCATGTTGGGTGCTGTATGACCAAAGCAGTCAATGTGTCCCTAAGCCAAATAACCAACCAACTATTTTGCATGGAGGTAGAATATGTGTACAACTTGCTAGATGTCAAAAATTATGATAAAATATGGTAAAACTATATGTCAACTTGCTCCAATAAAAATGCTTACTTTGGCTAGAATCTTCAATTTGAACTCTAATGGCAAAATGCAAAATGAAAAAGTAATAAAAACAAAAAATCATCTGGTGTGTTTTGTTGCATCCCTAAAGATGAGCAAACTGTGAAAGTTTCTTTAAATATATGTATCCATTAAAGTGTGACTACTGGGTGAACTTTTTTTGGAGGTGACCTCACTTGACCTAGACTAACTTGCTGACCCTAAACAACATGACATCAAAATTTTGACATAACATGCCAAATTCATGTGGGAAAAGGTATGCCCAATTTCGACACTGCTGTATGCCATTCTTTCACTGTCTGGAAAACCTTAGGGGACAGTCGAAGACCCCCAAGATGGTGCATGTTAAAACAAATGCTTAACCTAATCAAACCAAACCAACCACAGAGTACTTCCAATCACTGTTAAATTAAATAAACTATATGTATGTAAACTATATGTTGTAAGATTAAAAATGATGTGCCTCCACACAATGTTCAGAATTTCAGGACACTTGTGAGTTGTGTTAATTATTGTGCTTTGGTAAAATGCAGTGGTAAATTTGCATCTTCAAGCATATTAAATTTTAAGTGAATTTATTTTAGAAGCATGTTTCTGAATGTTATTAAGATAAGAGTATGCTTCATTTCTGTTGCTCTTGTTGTTCCTGTTGCAAATGCATACTTTTCACCTGGATATACACTATTTTGTCATTCCTCCTGGATGCCAGAAACACTGTTGTTGTCTACAGGGTTTTGCATAGTTCAAGCTGGACACATGTCACATACCTCAATGGGATGATCCTGGAAGTAATATTATGGTGCATACAAAAAAATTCACACTTCACTCTTCAAAGAATATAGTTCAAAGATCAAGTGAGGCACTATGGTATCACCACACAGTGACAGTATTAGTGTTCTCACAATTTATTGATTATTTTAGAAGCTGCTGTCTCCATTGGAATGTTTTCCCATTGATGTGCAATAATTTTTGGAGAAACATATGCATGAAAATTATAGATCTAGAAAACTCATCTAACTCATTATACTTCCTTTAGGCCTGATATGATTTGTTGATAACAAACTATTATAGAAACATGTTTCTGAACATCGATACGATGATTGACCATTCATTCCTGCTTTAAATTATGCATTCAGAATATTTGGTGCAAAAATGTATATAGATGTTGGCAGTAAAAACACCAAAAAAGTCGTATCTGGTTTTGTTTCAAGATGAAAGTAGTAGTGTGTAGTTTGCAGAGCAGTGATATGCTAGAGCTACAGTACCTTGCAATGTGTTAAAGGTATGTTATGTCCATTAACCCTATACTTTAAGCCCTTCCAAAGTTTGATTAGAAGGGGATTCACAGGCATCAGCAATATGCCAGATTTTCTTGCTGGTAAACAATGGATTAAACAAGTTTTGTTTTATGCTGGGTGCACTTAGGCCAACTACTCAGGCTTAGCAGGGAGAGCAAGGGCTAGCTTTGTCAGTCTGTCCCTTGGCTGTGCTACATACAGAAGAATATGTTTGTTATATATATGTTTGTTTGAATAATAATAAGTGGTGTGTTTGCATAAATGAAAAACTCACTTGATAAGCTTTTATATGTTGCTTTTTGCATGATCACCTTTTTATGTCATCATTTCATTCCTTGTCTTGTGTGTGGCTAACAAAAGGAAACCCTTCCAAATTATGTTTGTCTTATGAGCCATGTACACAGGGCTATGATGGTAGCAATGGTCCCAAGATGTGTTTACTACCAAATTCAAAGCTGCTTTTCCCTTTAAATTATAATGTGTTTTGTCCAAGGATATGCCATCACATGATAAAGAGCTTTGCTGTTGCTTCCATTTGTATGGAAGCAGTGGTTTTGTTCCAAAGTTCCATAAAGTGAGTGGCGACCTTGATTACTTTTGATGTTTTTTAAAAAGAAGTTACCATCTAACCAAAAAAATGATTCCTATGCAATAAATCAGGAAGAAAGGTATCATGTGGTACTAAAATTAATTTCACATCTGACTTAGGTGGAACACCATTATGTTTTTCATGTTGTTCCACCTATCATCAAAAGTGGTACAATGGAGTACAAAAGTGATACAATACACTATTTCTGTCATACAATACACCACTTATGCACCACAGAAGTAGCAGATGGATGGTATTAAAAATTTGCATAAATTGTATTACCATATAAAAAAGTTCCTCCTGACCTCCTTCTGACTTCTATGCAAAGAAGGTCCTCCTGTGGGATATCTGAAAGTTAGATCATGGTCCCAAGTTATGTCAGGGTTGCAGATGGTGCCACGATGTTCCAGGTGATGTTTTGGATGAACTGAGAAGTTAGTATTGGTTGTCTTCTGAGTCATGGAAATGGTTTGCATTTTGCCAGGTCTAAATGCAGCCTCCAGGTTTCAAACCACTGTTGCATATCCTGCACACCACCTTTAAGAATTGCCATATCAGTGATACAGATAATCCTGCAGCAAATCTTGGCATTATATGCAAGCACAATACAGCGAGAACTAATTTGGACAGGAAGGTTGCTGATGCTGGTCCATTAGATTGATTGTACTATGAAATGTATTACTCAGCAGGAAATTATTGATGCTCTGGATGGGAGTAGAGTAGTCTAAATGGATACAGCCAATTTAAAAACCTGGAGATGTGGAGACCCAGGCCTCATTAATGGCACCAAATGTGTTGTACGCGATCATTTGGAGTCAAGCCCATCTAGTTTGTTTGACATCATGGGTCAGACATGTGTGGGGAAAGTCAAATATATGACTTATTTCCAAAACATAGTGTAATGGGCGCTAAATGACCTCGTATTCGGCGCACCTATAAGCTCAAATAATCAATACAAATATAGTGTGAGAGAAACACCATGTACTCGATGGGTTTATTCCTGGGCAAATGGAGTATTTTTTGTATGCAGGGTTAGTGCTAGTTGAATACATGGTTTGCCAGTGCCATGTATCTGGTCTTACAGGGTTGGATGTCATTGTCAGTTGAACCTCCTGATAGATAAATAAATAATAAATGATAATAATAAAATATATAAATACACGCTCATGTAGCGACTGGAGCCCTTAATTGGCAAGACGGTGGGGACAGTGAATGTCAGCTGTCTGCGATCTGAGATGTCTGGCCGGCAGTTGGACATCTTTAGGAGAGCATGTCATCTCCGACTCCCGTAGCTGACATTCTCCAAGCTTCGTTGACCACTGGTGTCAGGTGTGGCTATCGATGAATGCTTGTTGCGATTGGACATTAGCGGTGGAACGTTCAGGTTTCCGTGTAGGCAACCGACACATTTAAAGTTCTTCTTTGCAATCATTGGCCCATTTCCAACATTCATTTTGGCCATTTCAAGGGGCGTAGTCCCTCGACGCCCTGGTGTTTTTGCCCCCACAGCAATGTACATAAAATATTGGAATTTTCAGGGTTTGCACGAAGCTGCACTGCAAGGATTGGAACTGAACTGAAGTTACATTGCTCCACACTCCCAGTCTCATCATGGGATCAGTGCAAGCCAAGGTCAGTGATGCTCGTGCAAGTGATGCACCTGTTGTGTGCTGCATCATGCTATCATGCATGATGCTGTATCATGCATCATGCTGCATGACCGATGCAGTTGATGCTCCCCTGAACTCCAATACCCAACCTGTGCACCTGTCAGTTGCCCCTCATGTTTCAGTACTTCACGTTATATATATTATGTCACTCATTTTTGGAAGATGTTCCTCCGACGTTCCAGAAGTGACATATCAAAGCCTAGGCAGTGTCCTTCCAGGACTGATACAGGGGCTTTTAGGGGCTTGAACTAGCTATATCTGTCAAAATCTAAGCTATATCTATCAAAATGAATTTTCCGGGCATCAGTGCATGGGTCAGTACAGCTGATAGGGCGTGGATCATGCCAAATTGTTGAATGTCCGATTGCTGTTAATGAAAGTCTATTCCCTCTAAATATACCATTTGGGGTTTCGTGAAGGGAAAAAGTTTGGTGGTAAAATTAATTTGATGGCGTTTTGCAAGATATTCCTGTTACATGCAAGACGTCTTGGTTTCCCTTTCCAACCCACTGGTGTAAATTGGTTCGGAAAAACGTATGCTTAACAGTCTGGCTAGTCTTAGCCGAAATGTAGTATTCTTTTTCTTAAATTTGACGTGACTCGAGGTCCCTAACCGAAAGTGTCCTCCATAAAGACAGCTGATCAGCTGACAACCGGCTTTCGGGCAGGTGTTGAAAGACTGTAGCCCTTCTTTTATCGAGTTTCGTGGGCCGGAAGAAGTGTTTGCAAAATGCGTAAACATTTTCATTTACTTCAGTTGTGATCCATATGATCTGCGGTTAGTGCACCCCGAGGTTCACTAATCCTGTACCTAAGGTGATCTGAGAAATTTAGTTTCCGGGGTATTAATGGAAATTATAATTTCAAGATTGGGTATTTTGCTCCAGAGATTTCCCTTTTGAAAATATAGCTTGGAGACCCGTCGCATGTAGCTTAATAATATTAACCCAGTGCTAGTTTATTAGTAGCAAGGTCACTGAAAAGGTGTCAAAATGATCAGATGTATCAGCAAGTGTCAGACCCTATTGCTGACTACCCACTGGCGTTACCATCCACTACCCCCCCCCCCGCACTGCACGGACAGTGTCGTGTGCCGCTGCTCCCCGTCGACACCAGTGGCTAGGCTGGGAGTGTGATGACGCCTCGGTGTGGACAGGCGGTGTCTGACGACCACGTGGCCCAGTCCGGCGACGAACACTCCATGCTCGACCACTTCAAGACGATCCAGGTGAGTGCTGTCTCGGCTGTGGCTGCACCTCTGCGGCGTCTATTGCTGGGCCCAATGGCACCTTTCCGGCACGCTACGTCGTGAAGTTTTGTTTAATGCGACAGTGTAGCGTCTTACGTTGGCACTGTGTGTGCGCCTGCACTGCTCACCACAACACATGAGCGGCGATGTGCAATTGCGATGACGATTGGGGACCGGTGCAGGTGATGCCGATCAGTGTCCTTATGGTTTCTTGGTGTCTGACTTGAGTTGGTTATGTTTGGTGTCGATTGGTGATGTGCCTGCACATGTGTGCACGTTTGTGTTGCCTGTGAATGGTGCTAATTTGCTGCACAGCTACGTACATTTGGTCGACATAGAGGTGAGGAGAATAGAGTTCGCATTTTATGCTATCACGGGATGAGTGCGTATGCATATCGCGGTGAAAATCGTTAGTCGCTCGGCAATTATGTCTAGATTATGGGTGTAATGTTGCTTGTAAAATTGTAGCAACAAATTTCATATCAGATGGGACAATGACTAAAGTAAAGAGATCGTTTGCCCTCCGGTATGCTAAAGCATATATGCTTCCAGACTCCCCAGTTGTTGCATGCATGTCGTACGTAAGGGATTATGTTTTTGTGCAGATGGCGTTTCGCGAATGTTTTCTCCTTGTCTACCGGACGCATTTTTTACTTTACCAGCCGAGGGATGGTTGCTGGTTGCTACCCAATTACACATTTTCGCTGGTAATTGAGTCCAAGCCATCAGAAAAAACGGTGGGTTCCGTATTGCGATACAAGTCCAATTGCTTCCGGTAGTATGCTTAGGACAACTAGTAATCTTCCAAAGCAAGTCAAAGGTCAGAATTATCCAGCGTTGGCTATTGGCGGGTTCAGTCATACCGTGCGCGGAATCTGCTTGTGATAACGTCGCGAGGTAAGCATTATGATGTGGCGACAATGTCGCGAAGAAAGCGTCAGGATGTAGCCATAATGTCGCGAGGTAAACATTAAGATGTAGCGATAATGTTAGGAAGTAAGCGTCAGTATGTAGCGATAACGTCGCTACGTAGGCATCAGCATGTACCGACAATTTCACGAAGTATGCGTCAGTTGTTTATTGGGCGGTTCACGTCGCGCTTTGTGCACATTTACCGCTAATGGTGCCGCCCACACTGTTTCGTCGGTGGGCCGCGGGATTGTGAAATGTCCCGAGCGGCGCCAGTGCCGAACCAGGGACCTTTGGTACCCGGAGGCCAACACCTTAACCACTCGGCCATCCCCGCCCCGAGTATGCGTCAGGATGTAGCTTACGCTCATACACTCATGCAAGTATGTTGTCGCTTCATGTGACTTCAGAACGTGCGCACTTGCGGATGCAATCACCGAGCGGCCGGGCTAGTTGAAGCCCTCGTTTGTTTCGTCACGCGTGGTGTACAACGTCGGCGTCAAAACTAGAGACCTCTCACCGAGCCAGGGGGTTCAAGTGCTTATTTGCATGACATATTTTCCGATTGAATAGGGAAAATGACAGCAGGCTATCAATTAGCATTAGCAAGCTACCAAACAAGGGGAATGGGTCCGGACCCCCTGACCCACCCTGGATCTCTAAGTATGGTCGGCAGGCTTTGGCACGTGAAAGTTTTGCGTGCTAAATCGTGGTTTCAACCTGATGGTCAAAGCTAGTGTTCACCATCTGGTAGTACCTAGCGGTTAACACCCCTTCCATCCTATATTTTTTTAGCCGCTCTTTAGGGAAAGTACAAAGTGGAATGCGCCGCTTAAATGAATTTACCTTGCGTTATTTTGATGAATTGTCTTTAATATTGATCGCACTCGTGATTTATGTTCGTGATTTATGTTTTTCATTGCATTCAAAATACAGATGTCGACGCGCCCATAAACTCCAATCCACCACCACCACATTCCAAATACATGTTCGATGGCGATAGGGCAAAAACATTTTCTTGCGAAGAACTCGGCCCGAAGATTTGGATAAGATACAAACTCATGTTGTGCGCCATTTAAATTTGTGGGAGCGTGATATATTAGGTTCGGTGGCAGCTGCCCATCTGCCTGCCCATCTGCCCATTTGCCTTCAAAAGTGATAGATCACAAGTGTTCGTTGACCTTGCCCGTATTACAAAAAAAAATTACAACGGCAGAACCTTGCCAGGTCACATGTCAGTGGTAGTCTGTTCCAGTTTGCAAAGTTGAATCAAAGTCGGCATACAACACTTCGATCAATTTGGTATCCCAAAGTTCCCAACACGGGTCCAACTTAGCGTGGGGAATAAAAGCGCATTAACTAAACACCAAAAACATTATCCTCCACAACCTATTGTTACCAACGAGACCCAACCAGAATGGGGATAGATGCTACGAATAGAATGATCGTGCTGATACGGTAACTGAAACAATATCTTTTTGAAATTCTTACTCTTCGCATGCTGGATTCTATCTAGGTATGTGTCCATGTGTGTAGATGGTATTCAACATCAACCAGACTCTTGCTGTTCTCTCTGATTTCTACAGCAATAAAAACGTCAAAGAAGAACTTTGTTTATAATCGCATGTTACCTTCTGGGTATTCAGGTCCGTGTAGGCAGTGCTTTTATTTGTACATTGTAACATGCAAATTGCCGGAATATTTTACTTGACGAGTAGTATTTATAGTTTAACCAGTTTCGCTCCTTTCATGATTGAGGATATTTTTCAGTGGACGTATTGTTAATAGTGTAAACAATGCCTTGTAAGAACTTGAAAATGACGTTCGGAGTTCTTAAAGGTAAAGATGTTCAATGATTTCAAATTAGGACCATAACAATGTCGAAGAATGTAAGATCCACAAGCGACGTACCATGAATTATGTAAAACTGTGGTGTTTTAGGTCTTTTCTTGGTTCGTCGGGAGGAAGCTGTTTCGGACGGCGGATTCACGGGTCTCGGATGCCCAGTGTTAAGTTCTCGGTGGTGTGTTCTCTTGTGGTCGTGTGTTAATGTTATGGAGGGCTTGCCAGCATTGCAGGGTTTACAGGGGTGCATAGGTTGTGCACGCGTGTGCGCACAGCACGATTGTTCCCCGAGTGCACGTGGCTTTACGTGTGCCTCGAACTCCCTGATTTCGAGTGCATATCTTTCAAACTACAAGCGGAGAGCGAAATCTTCCTTTTTGAAAAAGAGGTTCAGTTTTTTCATTTGTTCAGAGTTCATGATGCGTATTACTCAGAGAACTGTTACCAGTAGTAAATGAAATTTTAAAAAATAATGTTTCCTTCATATACAGTCCTAGTTTTCGTCCACATGTGTACAGCAACATACTGAGGCTGTATTACTGAAAATTAATCATTACTAAATCGGTTATTAAATCGGGAGTCGGAGAAGAACCAACTGACCCTGGTGATTATTGTTCTTTTTTCTTGTCAATTTTTTACAAATTTCAATTCGCCATTGCCGAGCAGCATCATTTCATCCAGCAGCAAAAAAAAAAACGAAGGTATAACATATTGGAGGACTCATTGCTCCGGATGACAAAATTGGCTGTCTTCCCGCTCCTCGCCACTGTATCCACTGTTTGTGTCTGCCGTGTGTCCGTGGTGCGGACGATCGGGGTGTCGGGCGCGCGAGTCGACCTCGTCTGGCCCCGTGTCGGCAGGCGCGCATCGACAAGATCAACGTGGACGGTGTGTGCCGCACCAAGGACGACCTGGTGCAGGACAGCGTGCGGCCGCTGTTCGAGGCGGCCAACTTCGAGGAGGTGATCACGCGCTCGCACCAGGTGCGCTCCCGGCTGGAGGAGCTCGGCTGTTTCCGCAGCGTGGGCGTGTTCATCGACACCAGTCGCGGCCCGGACGCCACCGACAGGGGTCTCGAGGTCAGTACGGATCGGCGAGCGCTGACAGTGCGTCCGCGTCACGGTGTCCTGATAGAAAATATCTCGTCAATGGCAGCGGAAATTAAAACAAGCATCGTAAAAATTATGAACCTGAAATTAACAGCTGCACTCCGTCGTCGGGAAGTGACTCAGCTGATTAGCACGGTACGAACATCTTAAATAATAGCCTGTACACTTTCTTGTGGTGTGAATGATTAGTGTGAAGCATAGGAATTTCTTAATTTGCTCAGGCGCGATACAGCACTAGCAAGTGGAATGCTGGTAACAAAACTGAAATGATGAAATATGATTTATCCTGGCCGCTATATATCACCGGCGTACGCAAAACTGGACCCGATTGCTTGAGATCTCGTCAGGGACACTGCCCATTACAGGTGGTGATAGTGTGCTAAAAGCTCCTTTGCTATGGGCCTGAAGAAGAGGGACTGGGGGCGGGCGCTGCATGACCGATGTAGTCGATGTGCCCCTAAACTCCAATAACCAACCAAGAGGAACTGAGATAGCTAAATGTCCGCCGAAAAGGTCCGCTTTCATAAGTATGGATGCACTAGAATCGGCAGGAATCGGCAGCACATTCTTTCGCACGCTCCGCCTCTCCGTTTTCCGTCTCTCCACATATTCTAACTGTTTGTCTCATTGCAGGCGTTTGCTTGTCAATGTCAAAGGGTCAACTGTCGCCAAAGCGCGAAACCTGCGTGCCATCTACAGTGGTGTATTTGTAACTAGAGTGTCCAAACGGCCACCAGGTGACGTTTGAAGTGGAGGAGATGCGGCGCGTGTTGGGCGGCATCAACACGCTGGTGGGTCAGAACGAGGGCTCGCTGGTGCTCAGCTGTCGTGCGCCCAACATAGCCGGCCGCGGCGAGCGACTGCAGGCCGAGTACACGTACGGCACCAACAAGACGAGTGGCATCAACGTGGCGCTGCTGAAGCCATTCCACAACCAGACCCGCACAGCGTGAGTTGGCCACATCGCCGCTTGGACGACGTGGGTCTGGGTCAGGAAACATCACTCTCCGACAGCATCCGTGGGGCTGGGTCAGGAGACATCACCTCCCCGACACCATCCGTGGGTCTGGGTCAGGAGACATCTCCCCCGACAGCATCTGTGGGGCTGGGCCAGGAGACATCCCCTCACGACACCATCCGTGGGTCTGGGCCAGGAAACATCACCTCTTCGACACCATCCGTGGGTCTGGGCCAGGAAACATCACCTCTTCGACACCATCCGTGGGTCTGGGTCAGGGAACATCACCGTGGATCTGGGTCAGGGGATATCATCTGGACAGCGTGGGTCTCCGGACTGACGTCATCACTGGGACAGCGTGGGTCCGGGTCAGGAGCCATAACCTCCCTGACAGCGTGAGTCGGGGACGTCACCGCTGGGACGGTGTGGGTCTGGGTCATGGGACATCCCCCCATAACGTGAGTCGGGGACGTCACCGCTGGGACGGCGTGGGTCTGGGCCATGGGACATCCCCCACAGCGCTAGTCGGGGACGTCGCCGCTGGGACGGCGTGGGTCTGGGTCAGGGATCATCACTTCCCCGACAGCGTAAGTCAGGCACGCCACCGTTGGGACGGCGTGGGTCTGGGGCAGGGGACATCATCCCCAGTCATCGTGAGTCGGGAAACCAAGCCTGCCTACCCGAATAGCTTGGACAGCTGTTGACCGCAGCGTGTTTCGTGCGACTTTTAACCGACGTACAAACGTCAACTTGTGTTAAAGGATGTTGGTACGCTTGTACGAAGAGTATGCTCACAAGCCGTAGAAGTTCTGCTTCTTGGCAGTCGCACTCAGGGTATAGCCCAGGTCTTCAAGGCCATCTCACCACGGCTAGGACGGTGGTGTTGTCTCACTGCAGGATGACGGGCTCCTTGTACCAACCCCACACCCTCCGTGGTTAGGACGATGATGTCTCCTTGCAGGCCGACGAGCTCTGTGTACCAACCCCGTATCCTTCGCGGTCAGGACAGCGGTGTTGTTTCGGTGCGGGCTGACGGGCTCCGTGTACCAACCCCATACCCACGGTGGTCAGGACAGCGGTGTTGTTTCGTTGCAGGCTGACGGGCTCCGTGTACCAACCCCATACCCACGGTGGTTAGGACGGTGGTGTTGTTTCGTTGCAGGCTGACGGGCTCCGTGTACCAACCCCATACCCACGGTGGTCAGGACAGCGGTGTTGTTTCGTTGCAGGCTGACAGGCTCCGTGTACCAACCCCATACCCACGGTGGTGAGCGTGTTGTTTCGTTGCAGGCTGACAGGCTCCGTGTACCAACCCCATACCCACGGTGGTTAGGACGGTGGTGTTGTTTCGTTGCAGGCTGACGGGCTCCGTGTACCAGTCCGGCACAGACTTCCCGTGGTCGGGATTCCGACAGATCGACAGAGGTCTGCTGCTGGATCTTAGCTTCAACTCGGCGACTGACGTGAGTGTGCCGGGGTTGGGCGCCTGAGCTGGAGTGGTGCTGGAGTTGGCCGCCTCTCTTCATTCGTGGACAGGCTCTATGCTGGTGTAGGAAGCCGATATTCTGATTCGGTTTCTGTACATCCGACATTTACTGGTGTTCTTTCAGAGGAGTATTTGACCCGGCCATTTGTGGCATTTAACACTTGTCATGAACGATGCTAAAATCAAGTTAGTTGTTTGGGCTTTAGGGCCCATCGACTGTATTGCTAATTTGGGCCAAAGCCTGGTGTACGCGTTCATGCGCAGTTTGCAATAATTGAAAATGTGGAAGCAGGATTATGAAGGACAGGCTGTAGCGAAGTGGTGGGAAGAAGTGTGGTTGATAACTGAAGGCCTGGAACTATTTTGAGTTGCATATTATACATCCCCAGTAGAAAAATAAATGCAGAGGCGTATTTGCTGATGGAATTGTAGAATGTTCGCGGTATGCCCGGCCACATGCAACATCATTTTCCTCAATTTGTTTTGCAATTTTGTTTCACTGAAGTTTGTACATACTTAGTTATGTTCGTTAATTCGCAGAAGTAATTTCTAGTGATATTGTATGGAATAATGTTGTTCCCTTGTTCGAGATCACTGAAAAGTCAGGAGGCCTGGCCGCGTGTCCTGTTGTTACCCGGGCTGTGCTGCCCGCTGGTCGGCAGGTGGCGCACTCCCTGCGTTATGACTGCGCGTGGCGCGAGCTGGCCTGTCTGGACCGTACCACGCCGTTCGAGGTACGACAACAGTCTGGCCACTCCCTCAAGTCGGCCATCAAGCATGTGCTTACCGTCGACAAACGAGACTCGGCCATCTTCCCTACCGAGGGCGCGCTCATACGGTCAGTGTGTGGAGGCGGAGGTGGGAGCTGTCGGTGCGCTCATGCCAAGCTGTCTTGTAAACGCACATGTCGGGCATGTTGGTGAAAATGCGAGTTTTGTATATGGATGCATCAATATACTGTCCATGAGTGATGTTAGCGTGATGATCTCGAGAAATGCGAGTGTGGTAATGCAACAGCCTGCCAGATGTAGGGAACCATTTCCACCCAAGCGACAAAGTCATTGTAGTGAAGTGTGACCATGTTCTAAGGTGGTGTTCATACTTAGCTGGGACCAAACAATGTAACTAATACTACCAGAGGGAACCAAGGGACCGGACAGCCCAGCGGGATGCAGTATTACCGTGACTCCCTTTGATGTGTCGACCGTTTGCTGTGTCCCGATGAACTCAGGAGCCGTACTGACTTGGCCTCCTCGTCCGTCAGGTTGAACCAGGAGCTAGCTGGTCTGGGTGGCAACATAGGGTACCTGAAGCACGAAGCAGAGCTTCAATACAACCTTCCGCTGCCGTTCGACATCGTAAGTACCATATGCAGAGTATATTGCACAATATTGTGTCCACATTAGGTGAACGTGTCATGTTATATCACTTCGTTCAGGGAACCTGAAGCTTATAGTTTCGCAGATGTATGGAAAAGATTGCAGAAGCATTGCACGTCTCGCGGCACACATTCTATTTCGTGTGTCCAGCCATTTTACAATGTCCGGAAATGGTCGCATCATCTCGGAATGCACAGCCGCCCGTTTGCCGAGTGCTGCGCTCATTGTTGCGAATTTGGGGCCGATTTCGCCCGGACTGTGCCGGCGAGTTGTGTGCGGCGGTCGACGCCCGACGGTCCATTGCCGGGCGGCGCCTCCGTCCGCCGATACTGTGGTCAAGTGCCGACCACCGGCGGCTCACCCGCGGCTCCGCTCCGGCAGACGGTGCAGGCGGCATTCCAGTGCGGCCACATGAAGCCAATGTACCCGGAGAAGACGTACAGCATCTGCGACCGCTTCTTCCTGGGCGGGCCGCTCAACGTGCGCGGCTTCGAGATGCGTGGCATCGGGCCGCAGTCGGACGGTACCTTCACCGGAGCTGACGTAAGTTAAGCTGCCCTCCTGCTGCGCCTCGACTGGAGGTGTAGGTGCCTCCCTGCCTTGCCTGCACCAAAGGTGGAGTCCTATCCACGCCGCGTTGTCACTGGGTATTGTTTCCTTTCTCCTCCGTTGCCAATGGTGTCAGGTTTGTTTCACATTTCTCAACACAATCCTGGATGTAGCAAATTGTTGGTTGCTTGGGTTCAAGGGCAACTCAAGAAAGTGTTTAACTTCCATTTTCCATTAACTTTCAAAGCATTTGTGAGCACTTCAGGTCCTGCGAATTTTACAGTGGTATATATCGCGGATTTTACGGAGATATATATCGCCGTAGTATAAGACCTTGGGGTACATATATAATATACCATAACGTCTTATATCTGACAGATAATGAAGGATGTTTTCAGTGTGTGGATATCGAATCGGTACCTAGGACGTGTCTGTCAAACTTCGCGTGCTATTCCCATAAAACAACACGAGCTCTCTTACAAAATGTTTCATGTGCATAATTTATGCCGTACTGTGATGCTCCCTCGAGCACCCATGTCCCTCAACACTACAGAAAAAGCGGCGGTGATAAATGACATCTTCGTCACGGTGTCATGGTCACTACGTTCAGGAAGCTGTTGGAAATGAGTGCTGATCCATGACTTAGCACCGGGCACAATAATGAAAAAGACGAACTACGGACCATAGATGCTACATGACCACTGCAATCGATGCGCCCCTACTCCCCCCCGACCATAGATGCTGAGATACTGCCTGTTTACATCCACTTTACAGATGTTGGTCTGGGACCAGCGTTGCATATTGTACTGCGGCCGCATCACACAAAACGTGAACTTCACTATTATGACGAGGTTTTATTCAATTCACTGGTTTCATCGGAGATAAACTGTGTGCTGCAACATATACATTCATCGTGATGCCCCAAGGTTGACAGTGATCTTTGAAGCTTTAGGACGCGCTGACTGCATTGGTTATTTTGCGATGGTGCACGCAGGGTAGTCGACATCATGTTTCTAAGTCTGGCAACATGGCGTTGGCTCGGGGAGATGTGGCAGTCCTCCACAAGGTGCGCGGCAGTACGCCAGGTGCCGGTTAGCTCGGCGGCGGTACGGTCCTCTCACGTGCTGGCGGCGCACCGGTCAGATGTACTGGGCGTCGGCGATGCACATCTACACGCCGCTGCCGTTCCGGAGATCCAAGGGTGGCTTCGGCGAGCTGTTCCGAACACATTTGTTCGTCAACGCCGGCAACATCGGCAACTTCAGACTCAGTGAGTGCTGCCCGCGCCCAGCAGCGCGAAGTCCCTCCCCCCACCTTTAATCGATAGCTGTAGCACGCTTCTTGCATCACTCCAAGGGGGCAGATATTATAGAAATCAACGCGGGTCAAGATCCTAGGTAAGTAGGACACTGCCATCATGTGTGCAAGTCGCCAGGCCTGCATCCCCTGACATGTTCTCACTTGATTATGCAACGGTAGGGAAGGATAGACGCCGTGTTTCTGTGCCCGATTCCAAATTATTCAATTGTCGCCGTGTACAAATTCATTTCGCTTGCTGAGTGTTCCTTCATGACCTATGTATCCCCTTCAAACTTGCCTGGCATACCGGAGATTCGATCCGACCCCCATCCTCATCCGCGGTCACCACTGCCCCGCCACCCGTGCTGACGTCCCAACTGTCACGTGACGCGCTAACGGCGGTGCGACGTGGCCCGCGCAGGCGACGATACCACCAAGAGTGTCGAGATCATGCTGACCGGACTGCGGCTGGCGTTCGGCGTCGGCCTGTCGATGCGGCTGGGCGAGATGGCGCGCCTCGAGCTCAACTACTGCCTGCCGACGCGCGTGCAGCGGTCGGATCGGGTCGTACATGGCCTCCAGTTCGGTCTGGGCGTCACCTTCTTGTAGCGACGCCGGGCCGGTAGCGTGGCGCGCGGCCAGCGCCGCTGCACAAGTCATCGTTGGAGGCGTGTATCGTCGAGTGTGGATGCCCGCTTGACATGTTTGCTTTTTCGTACGTTGGGCTCGCGTGCCCGCCGAGCGACAGAGCGCGCACAATTGGTGCAGAGCATGCCGACGTAGTCCGGCGTAGTTATCACTCTCTGAAGTCGAGGACTGCTTCAATTCACACAGCTCTGTGTAATATTTGTATAGAATACCGCAATACAAGCAACAGAAAATGTACAATCGCACGTCGTCGCCGAAACATTTCCGTTACCAAAACTGGGGCAGATTTTCCCTTCCCGCCACGCTTACTCCCAAGATGGCAAGCAACCGACAGCAAATGAATGCAGTTAGGACACGACAACCAACCACGTACTCAAGTTCCCCCGGTGTATCTTCGGCAGCGATGATCGACTCCGCCAGAGGGCTTCGGAGCGGTGATGAAGAGCGAAATACCACGAATCTGAACAGCTCATCCTCGCCGTGTATGAATCGTCCACGTGGCGCCGTGCGGCGGCGACACTCCGTACCGTCGCACGCGGAGTGGGGCATGGCCTCCGGTGCGGCCCGCGGCCGTCGTCCGTGGCAGCACCGGGTTCAGCACTGCGGCAGAACGTCACGCGTGTCCCGGCACAGTGGCGTGCCGCCTCGCACGCTGCCACTCACCACCAAACGCCTTCCACGTCCGACCGGTTATTATTGTAACGCTGCAGATTTGCAACAACAATAAGGCAACAAAATTGTCGGCACGAAAATTCGCTCGCTCGCGGTTGCCGCGGCGCCGACGGCCGTCGGTGGTGGACATCACAGTGGGGGTGGCCTATAGCGTCGCTAGTGCGGCCTGGCGAGCGCTGCGCACTCTGTTGCGCGGCGCTGCTGGAGGGGTGCTGGTCGACCGGCCGTCCGGGCAGGTCGTCGTCCGGGGCGCTGCCGTCCCGGGCCGGGCTGCAGCACGACCTGAAGCCACGAGTCGGTGCCCCGCGCCGGCCGCGTCCACCGCATTAGTCGAACCGATAAATATGAAAACCTGATCGGGCGGAGCGGCCTCTGACGCCGGGCGCGGCGACGGCCCACGTCTGTCTCTGCTGTCGGAGGCGGCCAGCCGGCGCCCGGCAAATTTGGCAGCTGCCTCGGAGCGCACGCGGCCGCCGCTACGGACTCCCAAACGTCACGTTTCCGGCGCCGAAGTTGAACGTCGACGGCACCGTCTTCTGCTCGAAGTTATAGCCTGGAAATGGGCTGGTGTGAGTGCGCGCAGAGATCAGGTACAAGACTCCTTCATTGTCATCAGCTGATGATGGATGGATTGTGGCTTTACGACGCACTCAGCAGCTGAGACCATATGGCGTCGCCTGCCTCTCACCATGGCGGGAAGGACGGGCATGGCAGGGAATCGAATCTCGTACCTCTGGCTTGCCAGCTTAGCTTAACTACTGAGCTACCGACGCCCCTTGCCGTGAATCGGGTGTTAACGTTGGTAGCAAAATACGTTTTGCGTTGTTTCAGACTCTGAGTGAAGTGTGCATACCATTATGGTGCTCGTGAATTAATAGTACGCCACAATTCAGGTCATTGTCGGCCAAGGCATCAATTATGGCTTCAAGATTACATTTTTTAAATAAAATAAATTTGATCCGAGTCGTTGCTGGGTGGCTTTAGGAACCAGGGTTCTATTGCTAAGCAGAGCTTGTTGCGTGAACCCTGGTCCCACCACCCGATCCACGAATTCCTGTTCAACGGCGAAATTTTGATCGAAAGTTTAACGTGCCGTCAATGCACCGACACGGCCGCCCGGTAGTTGGTCCCCGGCCTTATCGGGCCAGCTGCCAACTGACACTCCCGGCCGGGGGCTAAACGCGAGCGCGCGAAGCGACTCGAACCCTGCGTTGCCAAGACAGGGGAGACCAGTGCAAGCCAGCGCTCTAACCAACTGAGCTACCGGGGCGGCTGAGAACATTTAAACTGAGAACATTGAGAACAACGAAAATGCTCAGTTTAGAACGTTTCAAATCAAGCGATAGTGCTCGTTCTGTCCTCAACCTCCGTTTACCATACTGAAAGATGATGAATTTATATAAGGTTAAAACATTGTTTATCGAATAAAAAAGAATATAGAAAATATTAGAACTAATATTAAGAAACATGCATACCCAAATAACATCTGAGTAGTGATCCTGCCAAGATCAAACAACATTCAAGTGGCTCTTACATAAAACCGGACCCGTGAGAAACAAATATTCATCAGAAAATGGCAGACGCACGTCACACTACTTTCGTAACACTGTATCCTCCACACTAGCCTGATGCAACGCGCAGGACATATAACGGCGCGTCAGCAGGTGGTTTTGACACATTAAAGGAAATCCAAGGTGTTAACGGCTCTCGCGTCGCACCCTTTAGCACTGGCATAGCGACCAACAATTAAGAGTAGATTTTAACACTAGTTCATACAACGCATATCCGAACAAGGCACATATGCGTCTCATTGCATTGCAGTCTCTTGTGATGTAAGAGAGCGTCTGAAACACGTGCGGACACTAGTCTACCAGAAAGCTTCTTCCTGACAAATCACTTTGCTCCTAAATTATCCCCTGGCTCCTGGTCAGAATAAGTCATTATTCGCGTCTAGCCGTAGAATCCGACCTTGATTGGTAGATATGTAAGCACGGTATTGATAGTTTGACAGTAAGAAAAGGAATCAAATGATGCTATTAAAAGCGTATTTATAAATAGTATATTTCTTTGACATTCGATTTACTTCCATTACATTGCTACTAGGCTGCCACTTATTAAAATGACATTGAGTGGCCACGCTCAACCCAGACAATAAAAGAAAAATGTATAATTTCACGAGGAAAAGGTGCGGGCTGTCATTGGCAAAGTGAAAAAAACATGTTCAGCACATCATCTTAGCATAAGATAATGGTGACAGCGTTTCGTTTTGGGTTTGATTACCTTGGAATCTTGGATTCAGAGCAAAATGTCGTGGCATGGGGGAATGTTGGTGTTGGAGGACGACATTCATTTTTTTACACCAAAAGCTTATTTTTGTACCTTCCATTCAGGTTTGGGCATGTTGATAGAAGAGCTGTGAGCTTTCCAAACGACTCCATTCATGCTTTGCGCAAAACAAGGAATGAATAATTTCCTGGAGAAAAACATGGATGCCAAACACCCAGGACCAGACCATGCTTCTAACCGCGGTCGGCTACATCGGTGTCGGGTCAGTCACACCGACGGTTCCCCACACCCGTCGACTGGCGTTCGGGCTGGCCCGGCCGGCCTCACCTCCTTGCTTCTTGATCGACTCGGCGTGCGCGGCGGCCTTGCGCTGCTCGGCCATCGTGAATGCCTCCCGCAGCTGTTTGCGGTCGTCGTCGGTGAGCGGCGCCGTCAGCGCGCCGTACCAGTCGGGCTGCTGCCGCTGCAGACCCTCCAGCGTCTCGCGGAACACGACGAACTCGTCCACCGGACAGTCGTCCGCGTCCAGCGGCGTCGTGTAGTCCTCGAACTGCTCGTCGTAGTCCAGACTGAACTCGCTGCCGTCGTCCTGCCGCCGCGACTCGCATTAGTAAGCATCGCGTGGGGCGCGGCAGGGCAGGGCAGGGCAGGGCAGAGCAGAGCAGCGCGGAGCGGAGCAGCGCAGACGTCGCCACTGCACTGAAGCTGGTAGGAGCGTCACACCAGATTGACATCACGAGTTGGGTCACGCACGTCACGTGACACCACACGCAGATAATGGGTGGGGCGACGCAGCTTCACAGGCAGCAGGGACAGACTTCCTCCTGCATTAAACACTCCACATACCTGAGCGCTCCCATGCCACTGATCGTATCTCCAAAACTCGTCTCTACGAAACAAAATGTTCTATGATAGTACCAATATCTTTTAAAAGGCTTCTAATGTCCTCTATACAAGAATGCATTTAGCGTTTTTTTTTTTGTTGTGCAAAATAGTTCCAGCGTAAGTGTGACCTGTACCTGGTTTTATCGCAATCGCACATCTCGACATTCCATGTCGCCCCGGAGCAGGACATCTCTCCTCGAGGCGGGCTCACCTCGATAATCTTGGTCGATATGCTGAATGGTGAGCTGGGCTCGGCTGACTGCACCTTCTTCTGCAACTGCTCCAGGTACCGGATCGAGTCCTCATCCATCTCATCCTCGTCTTCGTCAAGCGAGGCAATCTCTGCCTCCTCGTCATCGTCGCTGTCCTCGCCCTCCAGTGCACGCGCTGCCAGAGGACACACACTTTAGAATAGTCGTCAGACATACACACCGACACCTACGACTCAACATACACACATGAAAACGTGGACTTCGATGATAACACAACTTGTTAAATGCGCCAGTTAATTTGTTTCCAAGCATCATCAGATGGTATGGCTCAATCTCAACACCCAAGGTCTGTCACCACCACAGGCTGATCAGAGGTCACATATTATTTACCGCCTGGTGTTGTCGACGAGTGGCTTGTTGGAAGCAGACTTCCACAGCAAGAAACGCAACGCAACACTGGTCTACAAGCATCCAGGGTGGGTGGAGTAAAGGCTCGCGTGGGCGCTGCGGTAGCCCAGGAGGGCGACACCATAGCCCGGGTGGGCGCTACGGTAGCCAGGGTTAGCGGTACGGTAGCTCAGGTGGCGCAACGGTAGCCTAGGAGGGGGACCGTAGCTCGGGGGGGCTGGGTGGGTGTGTGGCGCACAGGGGGGTAGCTCGGGTGGGCGCTACGGTAGCCAGGGTTAGCGGTACGGTAGCTCAGGTGGCGCAACGGTAGCCTAGGAGGGCGGCACCGTAGCTCGGGTGGGCGCTGCGGTAGCCAGGGTTGGCGGCCCGGGTTGGCAGTACGGTAGCCCGGGCGGGCGGTGCGGTAGCCCGTGTTGGCGCTGTGGGACGTCTGGGTGGGCGCTGCAAAAGCCCGGGTGGGCGCTGCGATAGCCCGGGTGGGCGGTCAGGTAACCTGGCTGGGCGACAAGGTAGCTGAGATGGCCAGGTCTGGTGACAATGCATCAGCCTGAGCCGACAAGGTGATGACTCATTTGCATGCAACAGTAACTGTTAGTTTTTAGCAATGCCTTTAGTATCAAAGAAGGTAACCAAGGCATAGCTGTATGTGTTCAAACTTGTCACCCGCTGTCCCGCCACATTGCAGTAGCTGGTGAGGCGGGCTAAACTTGAGCCAGTGTCCATATGCCAATGGCCGGTGGACTATATCTCGTGACTTCCGCCCGGGTAGATACGAGGCGGCCGTATCACATTGCCGGCTTTGACGGGCCATATGGTACAGGCGCCTGTCAGTGATGTGTGGAGGCCCCCCAGCTCTGAGGATTTGTCGACGAGGGTCGGCTGTCACGCTGCTCTGAGCAGTCACGTGACCAGCCGGACAAGCGCCAGGCTGCCGCCCTTTGCCATTCGAAAGTCCAATTAATATAGTCCAGTTAGCAGCAATTCTTCCGAACCAAGTATCCGCAATCCGGACGAGGTTTCCCAATACCACCACTGAAGCCCCAAGAAGTTCTGAGGCTCCAAACTTGAGCACAACTCCAATACACAGTGGAGGAAATCAAAATACGTCAAAATTTGTAATATTTAAAATACGTAGTCGAAGATGTGACAGGAATATATTTACGTTGAACTGTAACAAACCATATACTGCAAGACAAAAACACGAAAATTCACCAGACATTGATGGGTGACAATGGTAGGTGAAAGCTGAATGCCACTCGATATCATGAGACAATCAATGCAGTCAAAACTCTGTCCCCAGGAAGTTAAAGGAAGTTTCTATTAACTAGTGACTTTCAATAACGATTTACTATTTCAGAATTACCTCCTAATTTTCACTTACATCTTACAATTGTCGCACAACTGCGGACGGGACATTAGCCTGGGATGAGTATCAACTCGGATGAGCGTGGCGTCAGCTGGGGTAAGCGGAGCAGCACCACTGGTGAGGATGTAGTTACCTTCGTAGGCGCGCTTGAGGCCGCTGAGTATGACCACCATGGCGGGCAGGATGCGGTCGGTAGCCGACTCCACGGCAGACGGCCTGCTCTGGAGCCTCATCAGCACACACCAGCCCAACACGTACAGCTTTCGGTCGTGGATCCTGCTCACAGAGACGACGTTAGGACATCAGCATAGCAGCAAAACGTACAGATTATGGTCGTGTACCCTGCCCACAGACGACGACGCAAGTATATCAGCACTCAGCAGCCAAAGATGCACAGCTTATGGTCGTGTGTCCTGCTCAAAGACGACTACGTATGAACATCAGCACACACCAGCCCAGCAGCACTTACAGCTTACGATCGTGGATCCTGCCCACAGACAACACTAGGACATGCCAGATGCGCCGCCTAGCAGGTGCCTTCTGCGTGGGCGAAAATCACATATCTGGGCAAAACATGGCCAGCAAATATCCGTTCATCATCACTTACGACGCATTGACCAAGGAAATATACGTTTCTAGCAGTACTGTTCATTGCACATCACACCTTATAGACAGCAGCTCATATACTGCTATGCGGTCAGACAACGTCCGCAGATGGCTGTGCTCGACCTGCAGCACGGTACCTGGAGCTACTCAGTGACCCAAGATCCCGCCGGTGAGGCACATCCGGGGAAGACGACCGACCAGCACTGACCCGGAGAAGTTGGTGTGGTCGCTGAGCCACTGTGTGACAAAGTGGTCGACGAGCGTCAGGTTGGTGTTCGGCACAGGGATCTTGCTGAAGGTGTCCAGCAACAGCTGCGGCTCCGTGTACAGCACGGCGATCAGCGTCTGCAGACACATGACGCGCAGGTCGCCCGACTGCATCTCCTTCATCAGCCGCTCCACCATCAGCTGGATGAACATGGGCAGGCACTGTCGACAGACGAGAAGGCAACATCAGCCGGCTGCCACGACAGCGGTTGGCACTGGCCCGCTGTTGCGAATCAACTCGACTGTTGCTGAACAGACCGGCAGCTCTGCACACGCCGCTGCCGAGGAGGCCGCGGTCCCACGAAGACAGGCTGGCATGCTCGCTACAGACTGGTGCCGACGAGACGCCCAGCCACGGCCGGGTGGACGCCCGGAGGCCACTCCGTACGGCGCACAACACCAGAAATTGCCAGAAAGTGCCAAGAAATTCTGAAATTCTCAAATGGAAGCCGGCGCCTCAAGACAACTTGCTTCGAATTCCCTAGATTGTGACTTGCTGGCTGCTTCCATGAAATGTGACAGCATTCAATTACAACAGTTACTGTAAACTTCACATTGTATTTTTAACGTTGATGTTTTCAGAAAAAAACCTAAGTTTAAAATTGCTACGGCGATATTTCAACGTCACTTTATATCTGTGTATCACAGACATCTTCATCACCGTAGCTGATTTTGATGTATTGACTCGATATCCCAGCACTACGATTAACGAATTTCAGTATACCGGTACGCGCGGGAGTGCGTACGTCCACAGAGGGTACACTCGTGCTGCTAAAATTGATTCACTGTGCAACGACACCCACCACCGGACTGGTGCCGCCATTATCCGGAAGTGGCAAACGCTACCGCCAGCACAACATCCCCAGGTGGTCAGACACCTGCAGATCACCAGTCGACAGGCACGGGTCACAGTGCGAGTCGTTGGCACACAGGGTGGGAAACTTGCTTTCCGGGCTTGGAGTCGGAGTGCAAACAGATTTCTTCCGGAGTACATTTTCATGCACGTATTATTTTTCATGCATGGAATCTATTTGTCGGTAACCGACGAGAAAACCATATGTACCTAGTCAGTGTTTACGTAATATGCATAAGTAATACACATAATCATTTTTGGTCACATCAAAGCATAGAAACAAAGAAGTGAGCAATGGATGACACCGCAAGACAGGGAGTTGTGATCAGCTCAGTTTTGTCTCTCATAACTCACAGGAGCAATGCGCCTTCCTTTCACTGTTGGTCTCAGCACAATGCTAGGCAAAATGAAAAGCAACACCGCTACCTCACACGCAGTAGGAATCGACGGCGGTGCGCAAAGGATCAGTCAAGGTCTTGTGTTTGCAGCATGGCACTGTTAAGTGTTCAAAACACGTGTTCAAAGTTGCTAATGGCTACGACGTCATTTAAAAAATACTTTTCATTGATTGGTTGAAAAACAGTTTTCGTAACAGAAAATGCTAGCGCAGCAAATTCCGATCGGCGGCCTGCGCTGCACTCCGGAAGTGTCTCTTAAAACAGTCAGTTTTTCCCACTATAGGGTGGCTCGAAAGCAGGTTTCTGGAGACGCACCGGCCGAATTCGTAGCAACCGGAGGCCACTATATTCGGTGCGCAGGCGGGAAGTTTGGCGCGTTGTCATCGGCGTTTCCGCTGGTTGTGGTTTCGTGTGGTGTGTGTGTTCGGTTGCTGTCTGTGTGCTTGATGGTACGAAAAGTGTATAGTTATTTGGTAACCGTAAGTAGAATAACATGTTTGGTGGATATTTTCTTCAATCTTGTATTCGTGTTAGTGGTATTTTTGTTCCATCTGCATGTTTGTGTCGGAGTACATGTGGAGCCCATTCTATCCAGTATGAATCCGGAGTGCAAAAATGTTTTAAGAGATAAAATCTCTTTTGGGTTATGGGAAAGTTATGGGAAGCTCTGAAAGCCAACTGCGTGGCGGACGGACGCCACGCCGCACGCTTCCCGAAGTGGGTGTACTGCGAAAGCCTATACCAGCGACGCCATAGAATGCGCAAGATTTTACAGATGTCAGTTTAATATGTCTCAGACCAAGGGTCCGGCGGAGCCGTGCGCCTCTCCTTTCCCCAGTCATGGAGTTTAGGGGCGCATCGACTACGTCGGTCATGCAGCCTTTCCCCGGTCCAAAAGATGACCTAATGTTGAGCAAAAAAATGACAAAATCACTATTTGCGGGACACTAACATTTATTCCAGAACATATGGGTTTAAGCTTGACTATAGTTCATAAGGCATCTAAATCCGATAAGCTTTTCGAAATTGTCGTTTTTGTTTTTGTTTCCCCCTCCCCACACACAATAAAAAAATAAATAAAAACAGCTGGCTGGATCAGTCAATGGTCAGGCAAATCCTGCCATTAGTTTCGACGGCCAGAGGGTAGCCATTCAAAATAATAATTTAAAAAACGTAACCGCTGGATACGAGAGCATACGCTACATCAAACGTGAATACCTTCAGACTGCGACCGCTCTGCTGGGCACTGGGTTATCGACTCCTCTCACCTGACCGATGCGACCCTGGGTCAGCGACTCCACCCATCTGACCGATGCGAGCCTGGGTCAGCAACCACACCCATCTGACATATGCGACCCTGGGTCAGCGACTCCACCCACCTGACCGATGCGACCCTGGCACTGCAGCACCACACACTCGAGCAGCTTGGCGGCGTGCACCTCCTTGTGCTCCTCGACGTCGCCCGTCAGGATAGTCTTGCACATGTTGTAGACGGCCACCACGCGCGCCTCCACCGCCAGGAAGCCCTCAGTGTCCACAGTCACGTAGTTGTGCAGCGACGGCATCATGTCGTCGAAGTACTCCATGCCGTCCTCTTCGAAAACCTGCCCGTGGCGAGGAGTCAGATGCCAACCGCCAAAGGCAGCGGCGCACACGACCGAAACCTTGCTACAGGTGCGCTCACACCCAACTGCCACGTCCTATCACTGTGAAACGCCAAACAGGCGATGCCACGTGTGGCTTGAGACCAGGGTTGGATTCGTGGTTTGTAATTCTGTATTGGCAGATGCAAATTTGGGGAGCGCCAGGTCGGATAGGTTGTTTTTTTTTCTGTTCTGACACACAGACCCCTTGTCGTACCTTTCAGTCAGTTTTATGCCTGCTTATGAAACGAGAATGAGGTTCCAGTCATTTTAAAGTACCTCAATTTATCTGTTTAGAAAATACTACACAATTTCCCGGGGAACAGACTGTTCTGGATCAAAACTTCCAATGCAAATCCATGTTTCTAACCATGTGGGAGACATTCAAAGCTGGAAAAGACCACCATCGTGGTTTTTTGCCACCAAGAACATTATCTTCTTATGGAAACCGACTGACAACACAACAATGTTTCATTCGACACAATAATACACCCGCCAACATGGACACATAACTAACCGAGTATGCATACCAGCAGCACATACAGAAGTGACACCTGCCCCGGCCACGCATAGATTGATTCAAGTATGCAACAGTTTCAGCCGAGTGAGGTTCCAGCTGGTGCCCGGGAGGTAGAAGGGATCGAACTGGTTCGGCCCTAGTCAGAGCGCCCGCTAAACATCCGAGGAGTTCCTGTACCCTAGCGATTAGCGAGCTCAACGTTCGACCACAATACGTGAAGTTCGAGACACACTAATTGTCCAGTTTCTGGGTTCATTCACGTCCAATCGGCGATACGAAGAAGCAAAATGGCTCTGAACAGTGCAGGGTGACGCAAGGGTAACCGGGCAAACGTACGTATAACAAATGTACGTATGGCAGATGTACGTACGCAAATGTACGTAAGCGAATATACATAAGCACAGATGTACATATGGCAATTGTACGCAAGCACAAATGTATGTATGGCTAGTATAGGTAAACGCAAATGTACGCGTGTCAGATGTACGCAAATATACGTAAGTGTAGATGTGCATATGCGCAAATGTACGTCAATGCAAATGTACGTAAGCGCAAAAGTGCGTATGGAAAATGCACTGATGGCAGATGTATGTAAGAACAAATGTGCATATGAAAAGGTACATAAGAGAATGCATGTAAGCACAAATATATTCATGGCATTTGTACCTAACCAAATGTATGTAAATGCAAAGGTATGCATGCATAAATGTAGGTACATATGCACTTACATACATTTGTGCTTGCATACTTTTGCACATATGTACATGTGTGCTTGCATACATTCATTCATACATACATTCGCACTTCATACTTTTGCGCATACGTACGTTTGCGCTCACGTCCTTTTGCGCTTACATACAGTTGCGCGTACGTACATTTTCACTGATGCACTTTTGTGCATACGTACATTTGCCATACATACATTTGTGCCTACGTACGTTAGCCACATACAAATCTACACTTACATACAATTTCTATACGTACATCTGCGTTTACGTACATTTGTTTACGTACGTCTGCCATATGTACATTTCTCATTACATACTTTTGCCTCAGAATCTGATGCAAGATGAGCCCTCTAAAGCGCTATTGCCTAGGGTTGGCGGCGAGTCGCTCACCTTGTACATCATCTCGAATATCTTCCACATGTCAGGGCTGATGCGCGTCATGGTGAGGCTCACCACCAGCTTGAACACGTCCTCATACAAGTCAACCACGCTGTTCTCCAGCACGAACACCACAGCCTGGAGGAACAGCGGCTCGAGCCGGATCGTGATCTCCGACTGGTCCTCCCACACGTCCTGCAATAGTCACATACACGTCATCTTCGACTGGTCCCCACACACAAGTTCTGCAATGGTCACGTGTGTGACCTCCAACTGGTCCCCACACACGCCCTATAACCGTCACATGCCAGTCACCTCCGACTGGTCCCCGCACACAAGTCCTGCAATGGTCACATGTGAGACCTCCAACTGGTCCCCACACACGCCCTATAACCGTCACATACCAGTCACCTCCGACTGGTCCCCACACACAAGTTCTACAATGGTCACATATGTCACCTCCTGCTGGTTCCCCACACACGCCATATAATGGTCACATACCCATCACCTCCTACTGGTCCCCCACATGCCCTATAACAGTAGCATACGTCACCTCCGACCGGTCCCCACACACGCCCTGCAACAGCCACATACAAATTATATATATGCCATAAATGCAACTCTGCCGGCCCCCCACATCTTGAAACAACCACACACGCCCCTCGCACCCACATCTTGTAATGGCTGCATATAAATGTGTTCAAAAAGTTCACATTTGACCACACTATAGTGCTAGCACTGTCACAATATGGTTGGTTACTTGGGCTTAGGGGCGCATCGACTGCTTCGGTCATACAGCGCCCATCTGTCACAATATGGCACACAATGGTAAATATATCCCCAAATTATCAAACCTGGTTAGCACTGCACAGCCGTCCACGCCAGTCCCGTCGCCGCCAGAGGTACCCACCATGGCCAGAGGTACCCACCATGATCATGTCCATGGTGTTAATGAGCCCAATGGCGGCGGCCATCTTATCCTCCGCGTCATCGCTGGTGCACAGGGCGATCGCCTTGAACGCCTCCAGCACGAGTGTGGACAGCTCGAGCGCGATGGGCGTCAGCTCCTCGTGGTAGATGGCCACGATGCGTTGCACGCAGCTGGTGAGCTCCTCGTTGTCGGTGGTGCGGATCACGTCCAGGATGCGCACCAGAACGGCTCGTACCTGAGTGGTGGGGACCGATGAGTGGCGTAGCAGCACATAGGGGCCGTACACAGTATCGTCAACACGGGGCAGACCAACAGGAAGGCTCGTAGGTGAGTGGTGGGGACTGGTGAGTGGCGTAGAAGCACATAGGGACCGTACACCCAGTGTCAACACGGGACAGGTCAAAACAAAAGCCGTACCACATGTAGAATGCGTACCAGACACATGACTAATGCAGAGGACTTCGTGACTACTCCACAGGACTCATGCAAAGGCAACACATAAAAAGTGCAAGATTCACAAGGACAACAGGTAAAGGAGTAAAAACGCATTATCCACACAGAAGAAATTAATCGGCATTTGACAAAGAAGTTTCCAAATCAGCCAAAACAGTTCAACATAGAAACAGCCTGCTAGCCAGCCATAATTGAGGCAGTAGAACTAGCAACTATGGCCACAAATGACAGAGTAAATTAAGCAGAGTAAGTAATATAACAGAGTAAAGTAGACGCGCGAGCAGAGTATCATAACTGAATTATGAGGCACAGTAACACGGAAACACGGCAAATACGAACACAAGACGGCCATAACCCTTTCACAGCTGCAATGTTCGCACACATGCACACTATGGGTTCCAGGGTTGACAAAAAGCGAACTAAAACTAGTTCTAGCCATGTCATTTTCTGTGATAAAAGCCAAGTCAAGAAATGTTTCAAACCGGTCACTTGGAGCTGTATTAACTGCAAATTAAAATATTATGGGTAGGTGTTGTATTAACTGCAAATTAAAACCATGTGGGCAGCGAATATAATGCATAAGTACTGCTTTCACGCCTAGAAGTATGTCAAGTTCCCAACACTTCTGCTGGTCCACAGCTTAGGCACTTACTTTGGATATGATCTGCATCTTTGAGCCAGTTTCTTTGCAACTAAATTTGCTTTGTGCTATTGTCCAAGGAACATTCATGTTGACTATTATCAAAGCTGGCAAAATACCCATCACGGATGCACTTCATACGGTAAATGGTTGATCATATCAATGCACAAGGAACTGTTTCAGTGATGTGCTTTCAAAACATGGCTAAAACTTAAAAGCACAATGAGTGTTGGCAGTCTTAAGCCACCAGGCTGGTAAAACTAACCTTGACCAGCCGACTGGACCACGTTTAAATCGAACCAAACCACTTAGTCGCAAAAACGTGCGAACCCAGGTAAATCAGAGGTTGACTCTGCTTGACTGATTATTAGGCCTTAAGGGCGCGCCGACTAAACGGTTACTTGGCGCCGAGGTTGACTCCACGTCACCACTTTATGCGTCACTGTTGTCCATGGCAAGCCCAACAGCAACCGCAATGGCAGCGCTATTTAGACACAGTGCCACTCCTCTCAGTCACCCCATCTGAATTTGGTGAGCGACTCTACACCGCGTCCCACCGATCGCACTGGCGGCTCTGCCGCCGCGCTCGCTGCTCACGTTAGGCTCGAGTATTTTGGTGGCCTTTGGCTGGAACTCGAGGATGAGCTGCAGGCCGATGGCCGCCTCCACCTGGACGGGCATCTCTTTGTCGTTGAGCAGACAGTGGGTCAGGGCGTTGACGGCGTTGACGAGATTCTCATCCGTTTGGAACTTGATGTTGCAGAAGTTCTGCATCACCCAGCACGCCTGCGCCGAGAGTTCGTAGTCAGCATGGTAGCAATTTGGCAGCGCCATTCAAAACAACTCCAGCAAGTGTAGCCATCGGCCGGCTTTCTCCGAAATCGTGACAGCACGCGATAATGCACCGCGCTGAGGAAATATCAGTCTGGTATATCCCATTGTATATCACACATTCAGAGGGATTGTCTGGCATGCGGCCTGCAGCGAAAATACATACCCGTGACCGCAGGAAGCCCTGTTGGCTGGTAAACTCGGGAAACACGTGTGTGGTGAGCATGACCTCCATCTGGCTCTTGTATACCTGCTTCCGTAGCAACACCTTGCTGATTAAGCCCACCTGAGAAAAGCCAGAAGCAATGAATCAAGGCATGGCATAAGCAAGCTGTTCTGAACTAACCACCCATCATGTTGGGTTGTCAGCCACCACATGCAAACAATGCATCCATATATATCTACATTCCTAATGACAAATACATCCTGGCATCATAACATACTTCTTACTTCCATCAAACTTGGCAAAGTTTCCGCAGCAAAACATCGTCCGGGACGAATCCCAACGAATAGCATGGTCAAATGTTTCATTGATTATTTGGGCTTAAAGGCGCGCCGACTACGAGGTCATTTAGCGCCCATTGGTCAAATGTTTTAGTTGCAACGACACACGCTTAATGTTACGGCAAGCCCATCACAGTCGACATGTATGCGCAGTGATAAATTATTCGTGAAATGAGGTGGAATATACCACTTTCCGAACACTCAATCGACATCCTTCTCCAAGAAGTATCGGCATCCCACCAGCTTGAAATCTGCACAATCAGCTCGAAGTGCCTACACCATCAGCTCGAATTTGAGTCTGTGACATCAAAATAATTTTAAATGACACCAATTCTATGGCAAATTTCGGCATCCTACCGTGCTCGTTTGGACATCTTGCACCTAACGAAAAACCATTATGTTAACCCTGTGTATGCGTCATCGATCGCCAGCGGTCCCGAGCTCATCACGACCGCGGCACGCAGTGCACCGACGCGCCGCACACCGCACCAAGTGGAGGATGCCGTCCTTCTGGCGGGGCGTCGTCTCGGCCGACGTCAGCACTTGCACCACGAACATCATGATATCGCGCAGCATGTCCTTCCGCTTCTTCACCACGGAGTTGAGCAGCGCACCCGAGCTGGTCACCGGCGACACGTAGTCCTCCATGGTGTCTGTGGGGCGGGGCGCACGTCGGCGGTGGCTCGGCACGGCTAACACACGGCAGCACACTGGCGTTAGACGCTGCCATCGGAACGGTGGGTCGATGCGACAGCCGGATACTGGAGCCGCAGCGCGCTGTGTTTCGATGCAGGCATATGAATAAAGTTCCCAGATTGACCATATCAAATTGTATAGTGAATTTCCGGTGAAGTTTCGCCGCCAAGCTGTGAGAGGATTTTAAGAGCTTGTGACAAAACAGAATTTGGCATGCATTTGGTAGCACCAGCAATAAAGCAAGTCATACATGAGTGACAAGAGCTGCATGACAACTGACTGTGACCAAATAACAGCTACACGATCAGACCGGTACAGATACTTAGGCTGAAGAGGGCATTGCATTGACTTAGTATAAATGACATCCGGCATTTGAAAACGTGCAACTGCACCTGTAAGTGACTTACACAATTGCATTCGACGGTATAGGCGATATCAATTAAAAAACATTCAGCAATTTTTATTCATTCAATATATGAATGAGTGACAACACCCAATTCGGGAAGAATTGTGGCATCATTAGAGAAAATTTATTTCTTTTGAGGGTCCACGATCCAATATTCCCCAAACACTAAACCTTTCACATGCATTTTGTACAGCCCCTTCAGTATTCGATAGTTGTTACTTAGTTATCTATCTCGACTTCAGGGCACCTCAGTTACTCGATGTACCAACATTTTTGTACTATTGACTGGCCGTGAACGGTGCGCGCCCCCATTGAGACCGTCTAGCGTTCGTCGATGCAGCTGTTACTCTTGTTTTTATAGGGGGCCAAATGAATTTGTTATTCGAAGAAAATTGGCGTGAACTTATATGAAGCTGGCTGTCCCACACATCAAATGCTTTAGCGGCCCCGACGTACGTCGATCCACGGCATATTTTCATGAAAACATGTCCGTATAGGGGACGGGTGTAATCTGTCGGCATCGTTCACATGGAAACGGTCATTTGCAATCCTAAAGCTATCTAACTGAACCAATTTACACATTTCCAATGAAAAAGACATTGCAGGTTATAGAAATGATACTTTGTAAGTGGCGTGTGTCAAGTGCAAACTGCTAGACATCCTGCCCGAGGAGCATACTCACCGTATCTCATGCGAATTAGTTCGTAGGGATCCTCCTCCCAGAGAGTAGCGTCGGCATCGCTGAAGCACATAAGCGGGAACACCACATCCTTGATGACCACCAGCACGTGCGGCTTCAGCAGCTTCCAGGAGAACGCCAACGGCACACTGCCGCCAATAGGTGACGGGTCAGCGTGCGACAAATTTGGTGGAGTTAGCAGAGGGTCAGATCTGATGGAGACATGTGCAAAATGTCAGCGCTAAAGAGAACTAAAAGGTGGACAAGACCGATAACGCCAAAATGGCAGGCTGGTGTAGAACAAGTTTTCAGATGGTGGCTGAAGCTGCCAGACAGTGGAATCAAACAGCCCCGAAACAACAGACAAGGGATAGATAATGTGCTGGACAAGGCTGATGAACGTTGGGATGCCCACGTTTCCAACTTTTTCTGTATTGCTTCTAGATTCATCCCAGTGCAATTCTACACACTGATTCCAAATCTGTGTAGATTCACACTTTTAAAGAAAAGTATCCCGGCAGATGGCGCCTGTCTTTCGCAGGCTTTTACATATTTCACCATCTGCAAAACGTTCTGCAGCAGAATGTCACATTGCGTTAAATAGTTATCCTGGAGATAACAGGCTGAGGCGTGTTTATCACTTAAGAACAGTTATTTGCAGTAAACACTGGGTACAGACCATCTGCACCCCACTGATGTAAACACAGTGATAAATTATTCGTGAAATAGGTTGGAAAATACCACTTTCTGGACACTCAATCGACATCCTTCTCCAAGAAGTATCGACATCTTGCTCCGTGATGCGTGCTTATGAATTCTTCGTGTCTCCTTTCAAGCAGTATCTCACTTATATGTATCATGTCAATGCTCCTAATAAGGAATAGTGACACACGGACATGTGGCAACGTAATTTTGGGTAAAGGGATTAACTATGTGATAAGGCGTACGGTATCAAACTATAGCATAGGTAATTTTCTCCCTGTCCTAATACAGCTCTTCCTAAATTATGAATGTCAAAGCAAATGACAAATGTTCAGTCATAAGTGCCTACACCATTGGCCCAAATTTGAGTCTGAAAAGCATCCAAAGCACATTAATTGACACTAATTCCATGGCAAATTTCGACATCCTTCCCTGCCCGTTTCGACATCTCACACCTAACAAAAAGCCAATATTTTAACCCTGTGTAAACAGTATATGCAAATGTCGCAAAATATTCATTGTTTAAAATCACACCAGAGAAAATTGACACAGTAGAAGATAGGCACTATAGGTGTTGAAATGATGATCCAACATCACTAGGTTGGGTTAGGTATGAGCACCGGATTTTTTAAAAGTCAAGATCATGGCTTTCCATGTATGGCCTGGCCGGTCCCATCTGCAGCGGTTCTCCCATCCAGATCAAGATCATGACTGCCTATTGGTGGCCTGACCACTTACGTCTACCACGGATCTGCCCCGGTCAAGATCATGGCTGCCCACTGATGGCCTAACGAGTCACATCTGCCCCGGATCCCCAGGTCGGTGTGAGGACCCGATCGCGCCTGTTCAGTGATTCGGCGGCCCATTCCCAGCGGTGAGCCGGCGCGGTCCGAGCCACAGGTCGGTGGCCGGCGGCGTGTGTCGTGTGCGGGGGATGGATGTGACTCACCATTTCTTGAGATAGTTGAGCGTCTGCTGGATGACGCGCGGCGACACGTACTGCCCGCTCCGGTAACTGTCCAGGATGCCGATCAGCACTTTGAGCGTGCCGGGTGTGAACGCCTTCAGGTACCACGCGGCGAAGTCCTCGTACACGTCCAACACCTGTCCCGGGCTGCCGTACCTGCAGCCAGTGAAGTCACGTTACAAACTGCACCACCGTGCCAGCAGGCGACAATTGAGTTAGTGTTAGCACGAGGTCCGGACCACGTGTGTGGCTGCAGAAAATACAGTGCACCAGCACGATGTGGTAGTAACCGTTACTTAGAGGCACAGCAATTAATGCCATGGACACATATTTAGAATAATTGGTCAATGCTAGCACCCTGAGTAATATGCATGTGAGACTTCCACCACAGAAGTTATCAATGGATCAGTAGGATGGTGACATGCCTGTTGCAGACCCAGTGACTAGTCACACTCAAAGATACACAGACCATATTTAACAGATTTTCACATACCCTCAAAATTATATGATAATACCCATACATCTCGGCTATTCACGACAGTGTACGAATTAGTCACATTGATACATGTTGATCCCGAATATTCGTTCCTCAGCAAGAGCGACGAGATCTCGGTTCGTAACCACGGTGCCGAGAGTTCACGTTGCACCAGCCAGCAAGAACACTTGATGACAAGCTCGGCAATTGCTGACTGGCGGTCAACACATTGTACCACGCAACTAGATGGCCTAGATAAGCAGCTGGAGCCAGCAGCATCTTCAGCCCCAGCTCCCCACCAGCCACCATGTGCAACAGTACCTCTCGAAGGTTCGGTTGAGCAGGTGGAGCGCCCACTTGCGGCACTTCCACCAGCAGAGGTTTTGCCGCTCCTCCTCGTCGATCTGGTTGGCCTGCTCTGGCACGGGTCGCTCGGCCACCTGTCGGATCAGCTCCATCCACTGGGTGAACACCTGACGTGTGATCTGCCGACAACACGTCCCGACGGTCACCGCTGCTGCCGAGGCTCTTCTGACGGTAGTGAGCGCCGATCCCAGTCCCCTCGTCCATAAAATATAACAGAAATTCGAAGATTTATGCCCATATTTTCATGAGTAATTACGTTGCAAAAAAACATCCGGGTCCATTGACACATGTTTTATGCAATCAAAAAGCGATTCGTTATAGACTCCATTGCTTAGCCATGCAAATATTCCTGGTAATCATACTCGGTCTATTACCATCACTTCCTTGGATACTGATGTTCTCACAGCCAGGTACATATTATGCTGTTAACCCGCACGTCAGAAATGCGCTGCAGCCATCACCCGACATCGGTTCGGCTGTCGCCTAACACCCACGTGCTCCAGAGGCAGCTGGTTCTGCAGATAGCTGTGGAATATCTTGAGGATCTGCTTCTGCAGAAGGACGGCTGACTCGCTGAGGTCTGG
This sequence comes from Imbricaverruca yamaguchii, assembly GCA_034440575.1. NCBI lineage: Eukaryota > Metazoa > Arthropoda > Thecostraca > Neoverrucidae > Imbricaverruca > Imbricaverruca yamaguchii. The sequence continues at coordinate 740,883 of JAOTOL010001400.1, forward strand.
CAGCAGTTCACCCAATCGCTGGTACAGCAGTGGCAACAGCAGGTTCATCGCCTCGACCACTGGTGTGCGCTTCTCTTCACCCTTGTATCTGCAGGGACAGGGAATGTCAGCGGTCCACATCGTACGTCAGCTGGAAGGTCGTCTCATTCGGACCGGTGCACGCACACATATACACTCACACCACATACAGCTCAAAGGCTGTGTCCACGCATACATGAATTGCACACATTGAGAATAATCATTTCGACCATGCAAGCACTCCATCACGAGTGGAAAAGCCCATTCCCGGCGTCCAATTCACTCCCAAAGAGGGGAAGCACGCTATTTTTCCCATTTCAAGGGTACTATGGTCTACCACCCAGAATTCACCACTTCCTGGCACGTTCTTTCAGCTCGACCGCACACCTGCGAGCGGAGCTGGAAGCCTGAGCGCCGGCTAAGAAACGCCGCAGTTGGTACTTACTCGTAGCTCTTGACTAGCTCGTACATGCACCGGAGCGCTCCTGCAACGACGTTCCGGTCGGGGTTCTGCAGGTACACAGAAACCTTGTCGACGATGTTTGTCCAGCGCTCGGGGAAGTCGGCCTTCACCATCTCGTTGATGCAGGAGGCCAGCTGCTGGCTGCCATGGGGAGCAAACACTGGTCACCCAGGGTAGCTCATGGGGTGGCGAACAATAGGAGGTAATCCAGATGGTTAATGTACTGGCTGCTGAATGATCGAAGACTATAGGCATCTGTGGCATTGTAGCTATCATTTCATATCATATCATCATAGCATAACATTATAGTTTTGGTATTTTAATCAAGTGCATTTCTAACTCCTGGTATTGTTACTTTGGTAAGATGGCAAGGAAAAGGTTAAAACTTCAAGAAAAACGCCAATGTCAGCTCCACTAGAAGTCACAGTTCAATGTAGGTCATACGTTTGACGGACTCTGCTCAGGGCATACCCAACGATCGAACTTGGAGAGACTGAACTGCATCGTAGATCACATTGCAGTCTACAAAACGACTTTAAGGATGAAAAACAATCGAAATATCCGAACTACGTTGGCATTAGTGGGGCTGACAGCACTGGAAGCTCTCGCCGACGCATGCCGGCAGTTGCTCAACCAATAAATCATGAGGAAATATTATATGAACGCAAAATTCGCAACACAAAATCTTCTAATGACATAAATTCAATGAGCAGTCTTCAGTAACAGTAAATATCACTTTCGGAACAAATATGTCACGTGCACCTAGATGACAGTGATATTCTGACTGACAGTGCACCAAACGCATGTTCAAGATACATAATATGCTTGCATAGGCGCCGCATCGAAACACTCCAGACCACCAGAGTCAGGCAATAGTCGTGCTCTGCTATGCTTGTTCTGTCACGTGACAGAAGGCTCGAGCCGTCAAAATCGACCACTAGTCGAAGCAGCCATCACCATGTGTAAACGACACCAGTGGCACGCAGCAGTTGAAAAGAGGAAGGACATCAAGTTCTTTTACGACGCATTCGACCGCTGAGTCACACAGCGTCCTACTCTCCTATCACGCGTCCAACGCGCTACCGACTCAGCTACCGTGACCCATAAAAATGATTGCTGCAGTAATTAGTCGCGTGTGGGCAGCACGAGCGTGAGTGGTGAAAATACACCGCACACGGCCGCAGAAATACCCAGCAATAAGCAAAATCCACTTTTATGTCAGCACTACTTCCTGTTAACACTGCCTCTGCCCATATAAGGCTCCATTATAGACACTTGACGACATAGGGCAAAAGGTGTGATATGGGGCTCGCCTGCGTGTATACAGTGTCGGTCATTACACCGACTTGACAGAGCACAGCCAGTTGACAATGACACTGCCAGCAAAATGTGATATTAGAGTACTGTTACTATAGCTAGCTTATCATCAACAGGCCATAAAATTCAGATACTACTGCAGCAAAACAAAGGCTTAGTATTATGATTTTGTGGCACCAGAGCGTGACACCATAGCTTACTATAGCTAATGCATCCAGGCCTGACAGTGCATCTTCAGGGCGGGGGTGGCCGAGTGGTTAAGGTGTTGAGCTCTGGATATGAAGGTCCCAGATTCAACACTCGCACCACTCACGACATTTTCCAAACTCGCGGCTCATCGGCGAGGCGGTGTGGGCAACGCCAATAACCACGACCGTGCATAAAGTGCGTGGTAAACCACCCAATAAACAAATAAACAATACATCCTCAAATCTAAGTAATTCATTCCCAATTCCACCTCATATCCTACAAGTTAATGGCTCCCACCTCCCATGCGCCAGCTGATCGCCAACGCCCGGTGGCAACTATGTCACGGTGCCGGTAAACACTCACCGGAGAATGTCCGGCACGTGGACGGCCGCGTCCACGATGGTATCGCGCAGGATGGCGCGGTCCTGTTCGTGAATTAAGAAGTGCATCGACTCGGTGGGTGTATGCTTCAGCTGGAAAGTTGGGTCGCGCCAGTTCCGCAACACCATGTTCTTGAGGTAGATGCCCCCCGACTGACGCACCGGAACCTCCACTTGAGAGTTCATCACAATCTGCAGCAGGCTCGGTGCGAAGCCGATAATCTTGTGTATCTGCAACAACCACGTGACGCTGATGGACTTTGTGCAAATATAATGGCTGCCTTCTATGATAGCATGTAGTCCACCCACAACAGTCACACAAGTGTTCAGACTTAATAAGAGCAACATATGTCCATCTGGGTAAGCCCAAGAAGTCAAAATAATAAGCCTGGTTAAAAGATACTCAACATTCTGATTAATAAAATATATAAGTCAAAAGAAAGTGACTAACAACATCCTACCTACCAGCCAATGCACAGGTACACCTATAGGTACATCCTAGATAGGTAACCTATAGAAACCTATAAGTACATCCTATAGGTTTCTTCTTTAGGTGTCTCCTATAGTTACCTCCTATAGGTACCTCCTATAGGTATACCAGTAGGTGTGTACAAATAAGTAGGTATGTAGGTATGTAGGTACCTCCTGCCTCCCTACATACATACATACATATCTATCACAACATATCTAGCCCTATTCACTCTAACTTCTTTCTATTCCTTTCCTTTTGAATTCCTTTCTCTGGCTGCAACAAATCGAAATGTCTTGTTTCCATGTACCTACTCACACTAAGGTGACATTATCTCCATTCCAAGTAATACCCTGAATATAATTTCGTAGAGTGCAGGGTAGCAGGCAAAGATGTCAAAAGCCTCAACAATATCCAAACAATTTGGCAGTATGAAAAGGATAAGCAAAAATTGACAATGCATCAGCTGGTAGGATGGATGGCAGGAATCAAGCATGGTGAAAACATACCAGTTTCTACAACTGCAGGTTATGAAGTTTGAAGAAAATAATGCTGGAATGCTAAAACTGTGTGCAGGTCAAAATGAGTTATCAATAATGTCATATTTCATGTAAACATTGGAACTCAGGACATGAGCAATCCAGTTCTCCTTTGCTCAGGGCAACCTTTCAACAGACCATCTCTAATAACATTAAATCCTGACTTTTTCCCTGTCCAATTGTATCCCTTTCCACACCATTGACCATAACATCAGGTATCATCACTTGAGGAAGAGGAACTGATTTGTAATGGAACATGTTTGTGGTATGACCGAGTTCACATTGGTTGGTTGGCAAACAGGTCATCACTGATTATTGAATTGTTCAGGATGCAACTTGATGATTGCAGGAAATTTACCCTGTGGACTACTTACCTAGTTCACTTGTGGATAAATGTTCTACTCATGAGACTACACAATTTTAGTTTCATTGAATATGCATATGAATTAAAGTATTGTTGACCACAAGTCATTTCTGGTAGTAATCAGTGATCATGGGAAAAATAGAGCTGAAGTAGTACCAGTGTACTGACCTCCAAATAATGTCTTGTATACTGATGGCACATGGCATGTTCCCTGACAATTCCATGTACAGTTCTTTCACACACAAAAATTTAGCAAAGTGGAGACTGTGTTGCCCTTGCATAGACAGATGTGGTATTTTCATTGCATTCAAATCATAGCTTTCAATATAATATGGCAATTATATTCCAAACTTCAGAAAATATGACTCAATATGGTTTCCTCATAGCATTATGAATTGTGTACCCTATATATTAAGGACTCCAATAACCTTCAATGTTTGGAAGTGGACTTGACTTTGAGAAAAAGGGTTAAATGCCATGTTTGTTTACATGATTATAATGATGTCACACAGCATTTCCATCACAAATACATACTTTTAGTTGGCAAGAGAAACAATACAAAATGGGGATTTTGAGTGAGGAAATAAATAATGAAGACTGATGTAAAAAAAAGTATTAAGATAACTTAAGGATACCACATGAAATGGTTTAAAAAGTAGCAAATGAAGCATCAACTAAACTAACTGAGCCTAGCTACCCATATCAGAAAATAAAAAGGAGGAATTTCATAACATTATTTTCACTCAATTTTTCCAAATAAAAAAATCTGACCCAGTCTATTCTAAATCAAACCACTTACTTAGTAGAAAGTAAGTGGTACTTACTTACCACTTGCAAGTATAAAATTATTTATACTGCATGATTCAATTTCCATAAAATTATATTAATACTATAATTAGCATATAACAATCCTTTTTAATTAACATACAGACCTATCACCATTCACTTCAATTATTTGATTCAAAACTTCCTCACAATTCATCTATCACTTTTCCCAACATGGCTTGTGCTTGTTTTCATTCAGTTATTTAAGTATGGCTCCCAAAAGCCATTTGATGATGATTATTGTTGTTTTAGGAAGTATCAACCCCTGTGGGTTATATTGCACCCCTGAAAACCATTGGTAGATACCTACTTACATACCTAGTTGTGCCTGATACCTATCCTGATCCAAGGAATTCATGCATACTTATCCATAAATACCTTAGTTCATCATGGACAGGTCACAACACTCCCTTAGGTAACTACCTACCTAGTCATACATCAAGGTAGGTGCATTGACATAACACTGTGGCAGTAGAGATCAAGGTAGCTTAAGCCTAACATGTTACCATGTTACCCTGCTTAGCATAAACCTGTTGACATGACCAAGGTTGGATTCAAGGAAGCAAGAAGTTAGTACAAATTTCACAAATTTATTTTGTATAACCTTCTAAGATCAGTCATTTTACAGCGGCAACTTGCTCTTGTCTACTAGCATTTGAGCCTTCCAAGTTATTCCTCCCTTGAACTAAATACTCCAGACATGAACTAAAAAAAGTGCATCAAAGAACTTTTAATATTAATAAGAATTGGTTTCAATCAATTTTCTCAGCTTTTTCATTGGACAAATTTGTTCTACATGGTGATTAAAAGATTTTAGACAGATTGCTTCAGTAAAATTTTCCTTCAGCCATTTTACATCCCAAAACCTATATCCCAATAGATGGCAAGCAACAAGTCAGTCAGTGCACATGCATCCTACTCATGGGGTGTGTTGTGAATATTTACTAGTTGTGCAGTGTGAGCATGTCAGGAGCATCAGGTATGGAATGATAACCTTGGTTGACATCGATACCTTTGCTGTCATTTTGTGTGCCATTGCTCAGAAAGTTGGCTTACAGCCACATCCTTTTTCTAATTCAACCATAGTGCCCATTTGCTCTCTGGCAATTCATTCATTGGCCACCATATGCAGTAGAGCTCAGTGTAGTCTTCACGTCAATCAGAAGTCATATTGCAATTTACTGGTGTTTGTAAGTTTAATTTGACTTATTTCAGCATCACGGACAGCAAAACCTATTTCGTTATTAAAACTGATGTGATAATTGTATTTGGTGGTCGCTTGTAGGTAATCTATGTGGATCATTGTGCCAGATATTTTCTCTCTATCTCGTCCCAGGTCTCTTTCCTGAGACCTGGGACCTGTGAGCAAAGTTCCGCTGTAAAACCGACTATTAATGGGCGACACTGACAGGCCCCAGTGCCATTGCTGGCGCTGATAAAAGCATGTGCGGCATACCTGGTCCAACTGAGTAGACGCATCCTTTTGTAAATTGGGATCCAAAGTGCTCCGCAACAAACCAATGATATTTTGCTGGTCCATTTTTGTCTTGTAGATAACAAAATTTCTTTAAGTCTTCATACGCCCGATATGTCACGATGTTATCATCCGGAACAGAACCTACACGGCGCGTCACCACCGCTCCCACGCGCCAAAAGGCCTGTGACGAAAACATTCTGGACCTCGCCAGCTGATGACAGGGATGCTAGCCTGAGGACTTCCCTGACCAAATATTAGCAGTGATGTTTAACATGCAGTACAACTACGCTACTTTAAGATAGGTGGGGAAATAAAATATGATGACACATAATTAATCGCAATACTTTTCGAAATTAGACGGAATGAATCAAGTAAGTCTATAAACACTTTAAAATATCAGCCCGAATAAAAATATCCGGTGCTAGAAATTATGCCCTATATAAAGACATAAGGACAAAATATTAGTGCAACTATGAGCCACGAGGGCCCTTCTTGGTTGCACTATGTACACTCAACCAGTTGCCCACTACACCTTCAGTAAGTGGTATAGATGTTCATCCCGTAGATATACGCTTCGCAAAATTCTATACTTTGTGGTAGCAAACACCGACAGAAAAATCGCAAGGAACCAGTGGCGCAGCCAGGAGGAGGGGAAATAGCCATCCAACATCTTGATATTACAAATTTGTTCACTGTCAAATTTTGACTTCAATTATATGTTTTAAATTTTCATGATGATAGCTTTCCATTGAAGGGCGTAGCTCTCCGTCCTTTTTGGGGTGTAGGCGCACCCGAATCCTTGAGACTGCGCCCCTAATATTAAAATGCGCACCCCCAGTGGCCAGATAATTGACATTAAAATAAACTGCAAATAGGCTGCTGAAGCACCCTCAATCATTCATCACTTATGATGAGGAAAATATATTCATGAAAACAAATGCATTTCTTAGGCAATACATTACGCAAAGTTGTTGTCCACACTCGGTAACTGACGTTAGGAATCGAAGAAGTACACAATCATGCCCAGAATTGCTCCACAACTCTTGTTTAAATACATCCTGGCAGCGATTGATCAAATGCAAAATTGATTATTCTTTTCATCGATGTAAGTCTTATCATCAACCGTTTCTTCGTTTGCTCAAGCATCGGCGAATTCTGTTCATTCATGCTGATGTTTCGAACGATTACCAGTGGAATGTGTGGGAAATTCGGGAACGTCTCAGATAACCTCGAATGTATGCTTTGGTCTAGAGGGTCCATGAGTGAGCACAACGTTTAATAAACAGCGACAGCGATAAATAAAAAACAGCGACGTGTTCGCATTCCGATTCAACGACGGACTCGATTTTTTGGCGGTACTCTCCGAATCTGATGAAAATCGTACTGAACATAGCCAATACTGTAACGAAGCTTACTTCGAAGCCCTCTTTCGAATACATTTGGCTCCCATGCATTCTGGGATCCGAGCTCCGAGAGGATGCCAGACATTCGTACGGCACCCATCGGCAAGACGACGACCGGCCGGTGAACGCTGTGTCCGTGCGCTATGATACTGTCGGAAGTCATTGCACCGTGTCACCATTGCGACACTCGTGTCAGTGTGACTGAGTGGTGCGCGACTGGCCCTGGTCAGGCACTCGTTGCAGAGTAGCAGAGGAGGTCAGACGAGACTGGACGGTCAAGGTAAGATGTAACCGAGCCGGTGGAGGTGAACAGACGTGCGGGCGCTGGGCGGCTGTCCCTCATGGCTGTCTGGTGATTAGGAGGCACGAACTTAAAAAGGAACTCACCTTTGTGGAAATGGTTGAAACAGTTGCTCAAGTGGTCGTCGTATTCTGTTAATTGTCAGACTGGTCAATATGTCAATATAAGGGGAATCACGGCTGTTGGATTTGAGAGCTTGGTGGCTTTGAAGAAGTTGAAATTGAGAACCAGTTAAGCGTACAAGCGAGGGAAACCCTATTAGGGCGAAACTGAACTTGCTTAGAATGCCTTACGAAATACATTCCTGGTGACGTCTACACTATTTCGAACCATTTGACCTCCAGAGTTGTTTGAAGTCAACTTGGTGACTTCAGAAGTCACCAAGTTGACCATTGTGCAAGCACAATGGTCAACTATGCCTGGCAAATCTTTGGTAGCGCATAATTTTTATCTCGCTTTGATGCATGTTCAAAGCTTTTCAACGGCTACAGATTGAACGCATTCCATAGAAGCAGTACATTGAAAAATAAATGCGAGGTCAACATCATTCATTGACCTCATGTCACCAAAACCACGAAAAACCAAAAGCTTGCATCTTGAAAAATACAAGATTTTTGCACGGAGGCCGATACGACGGTATCGAGTGGCGCAGCACATCCGAAAACCATGCACTTTAATGGCAATATTTAACACTTAACCTAGCCTAATCAAAAACTGATAAAACCAAAAGAGGAAGAAGGCACTGAGAATGTTAAGAAGTGAGGAAGTAAAGTGACATTTGAATAGCCTTCCTTAGCTCCATTGCGCATGTTTTCACTTAGATATAGAAGGTGAGAGGAGATCTCTCGAGGTTTTTATATTTTTTAATGGTGTGGGGAGGGGAAATCCTTATATATTAATTTTTTATATAAAAAATAAAAAAAAAAGTAATAAATAAAAAATAAAAATTAATAAAAACAAACAACGTCCAGGACTCTGTCCTAGGCTCCATTTAAACATGCCAGCGGGTAGCACTCAAGGTTATAACATACGTGCTGCAGTCTCTGTTCGTCCCAGCAGTGCCGATGCCGACAGAGAGAATGGTAAGTGTGTGATGGAGTACGGAGAGAAAAAGTACGAAAGGAAGAAAAACAGATGAGGGAGGTCGGAATGCGTCGGATTGCTTCCAAGGTGCTCGGCCGACAGCCACCCATTGTCCTAACTCAGAACTCCCACGAGGCGCAGTTTCACGTGCAAGACCGCAACACTACGCCGACGTCGATTGCGCGCCTTGAAAATCACTCCTTTTGCCTCCCAGTTTGCACACAACACGAATGGTTCTACTCAAGAATGGATTCCCACAAAGTAGTATCAAACAACCAATATTACCAGTAGCCATTCCAGGCTGTGATCTTGCTTCAGAAACACTCCTATCTATACACAGCAGCACCTGCGCGCATTTGCATACTGAATACCAGGAAGACTATTTCTGGGGCTGCCCGTAGGGAGACTGCTATCATCGGTTCACCCTATTAAATGACACAGCAGAGATGAACTCAACGGCGCAGATAATGCTATGTGCCTCCGCCAAGCCATCACAGCACGCGTCGCGGTAAGGTCGCAGCCAGCTACGACCACTGCGTCAGCTCACCTCCAGCTATACAGCGTCGCAGATATCGGCACCTAAAGCATAACAACACGAGTCACGGCGTGGCTGGAGCCAGCGCCAGCTCACCCCAGCTCTACAGCAATATATATGTATATATATATATATATATATTTATACATATATATACACATATCTATGTACATGTCTATATATGCTATATATATACATATATATATATATATATATATATATATATATATATATATATATATATATATATATATATATATATATAATATATATATATATATATATATATATCGGTACCTAATTCATCACAGCACGAATCACGGTAAGGTCGAACTGCGGCCACTGGGCCAGCTCCCCTCCAGCTTAACCTCGGCGTTGACCTGGGCGGTCTCACTGGCGGCGATCATCTCCACGTACAGTTTGTGTTGCTGATCCAGACCTGGGTATATGATTCTGATGGCGCGTGAGTCCGTAGCAGTGCCAGGACGCCTCAATCAGCGTGCGAAGCACCAGCGAAGTCACAAAGCAGACACGTGAGGGAAGGGCCCACTTCAGCACCAACAGTTCGCCAGAGTCGACTTCTCCCGGCACCAGTATCTAGCCCTCGTCCCCGAGGCTCCGAGAAGCGTGATACATACGCCATGTGGCGACCACCCTGAGGAGAAGCGTCGCTCAACAGCCAGACGGGAGGACGGGTGTGCTTCGGACACTCTTGTTGTAGATGCCAATTTATCGACAGGCAAAACATCGGTATTTAATTCTGGACCAAGGTTATTTTAAACACACATGTTTGTTACAAGCAAGTATTGTTGCTACACGACATAAAATCGCCGTAATGCAGCACTGTGTACAAACCAGAACCAAGCCTTACTGACAACAAACGACAACAAATGTCAACGCCATTCAGGCATCATTCTTTAGCAGCCGTGCTAACCAAGCTTCCTGCGTGACTGACAGCAGCAACATTGAACAGCAATATTGAGGCCGTGGAAACTATCTCTCAGATGGCAAGTTAGCCTTGCTGTTGACGAATTTGCGCCGCTGCTGGTGGTACATCATGTTGGCTGGTGAACTGACCTGTCCGCTGCTGAGTCAGCACATGTCCACGTGCCGCGTGTAGTGGTGGCCTGCCTACAGCTGCAGCTGCGGCCGGGCGGCTGCGTGGTACTGGGCCGACTGAGACGTGGCCTTGTCGTCTTCTCACCAGCTGCCCCCCGCGGAGACTACGTCGGTCTCAAGACATTCAGCTGACCATTTCCAACAATTGTGGCCAGAAACGACATCAACATAATGGCATCGACGACGAACGCAACGCGTCAATCGCATGTCAACTTTGCATTACCAGGATGCTTCAGCGTCGCCGGTTTCACATTCTTTAATTAGGACTGGATGAGAATAATCGATGAGTCACGAGCCCGGCCGGACAAAAGCTGATTGGGAGTCAAACCTAACCTAACCTAACCTAACCTAACCTAACCTAACCTAACCTAACCTAACCTAACCTAACCTAACCTAACCTAACCTAACCTAACCTTACGCCTGGCCTGCCTGACCTAACCTAACCTAACCTAACCTACCTAACCTAACCTAACCTAACCTAACCTAACCTAACCTAACCTAACCTAACCTAACCTAACCTAACCTAACCTAACCTAACCTAACCTAACCTAACCTAACCTAACCTAACCTAACCTAACCTAACCTAACCTAACCTAACCTAACCTAACCTAACCTAACCTAACCTAACCTAACCTAACCTCTTCCCCACTCCACCCCACTGGCTTCCCCAGTTGCTTCTTCCGTGCCACCCTAGCCTGAGGTACAAAACGTTCAGTTCTTAAAAAGAACATTCAAGGCACCCTGTAGCAGGAAATGAGGTTCAAAGCTATCTTACGCAAAGGTTTTCAAATCGACACTAGTTTCAACACAAGTGGAACACATTGATAAATCACTCCACACGGCCCTTGCTGCCAAAGTCTCAGTTCTTTCACACGGTCAGTCACTTCACACAGTCCGTCCCTTCACACGTTTAGTCGCTTCACATATTCAGTCATTCCACACCGTGTGTCTCTCCGCACAATCTGCTACCTTCACCGTCATAACTTCAAATGGAGGGCCCTGGATCAGTGGAGCCTTCCTCCCGTCACGGATCAGTACCTATATCTGGGGAAACTGGCTACGTGTCAACACGGCATCAACATGGTGTCACCACTGAGTGGTTGCCGTTCCTCCACTTTGTGGCCACTTGTCATTACAAGACACTCTGATATCCAATCGGACAACGAGACTGGGAAGCCCACGGCCGGCCCATGTGTCGCTAGAACCAAAATGCACCAACTAAGCCGGTTCTGAAGATGACGCATGAAATCACTCAAATGAGCGGTTGAAATCACGCGCCTGAGCGCGGCGCCGCGAACAGACGCGTATCGGTCCCTCGCCCTCTGTGTTGCCTCTGTATACAAGGTGTGTGAAACTCTGAGTGAAAAGTGAACAAGAAAGAGTGAAAAGTGCACGAGAAAAAAAAGAAGAAGAAGTGAAATATCGAACCAAACCGGCGTAGCTATACGTTACACGTGCGCGAAGTCGCTGGACTCGCCAGTGGACATTTCTGCTGGTTATTCCTTTGCTATTGCTGGTACTTGCACCGTAGTGATCGGACGACTGAAAAACTGAGTGAGTGCAGAAGTGACAGCTCATTTATCTATAGTAACTTCCCTTGCATCAAGCATCAGCTACTGCCCGTGGCTAGTCTTCTTTCCGAAACTGCAGCGGAGAAGGCCATGATCTGACTGACGACTTAGTGCCGCTCAGAATTCCTGTGTCTCCAACAAGAGTGATCGTCTATTTTCTATCGTCTATCTTCAGTTCTACCAGTTTTCACCATGCATAAGGACATCAGCAGGCTGCTGCTATCCATTGCTCGGGTGCAAATATTCACCGCCATCACGTCCCCCGATCAGCAACGCGCACGGGGACATATCAGAACCTCTAATACTCAAAACCTATAATGCTTCAGAATCTATAATACTCAAAACGCACAATGCTTCAAAGCCTCTAAATAGTCGTCTTGGGGAATGTTCAATACCTATAATGCTCAAAACGTATAATGCCTCAAACCATATCATGCTTGGAACGCATAGTTGTTCAGAACATATAATACTCAAATCCTATAATGCTTCAAAGCCTCTAATACTACTCCCAGTGGGAACTTTCAAAGCGTATCATGCTCAAAACTTATAATGCTTCAAAACCTATAATGCTCAATTCCTATAATGCTTCGTTTCAACTAATATTCAGAATGCATAACTCTGGAAACAACTAATGCTTCGAAACCGCTAAAGCTCAAAGCCTATAGTGCTTCAGAACCTATAATGCTCGGACCCTATAATGCTCAAGACCTATAATATCAGCTGAAGACCACACGCCATAATCGTCCGTACGGTTCGCTGTGTCTCCACCGTAGTCTACCGTTTGAAATCAATCGCCCAATTATTGTGGAAGTTATGCCACCTAGAACTCCGAGTACAGATGGGTCACTTCGCCTTACCTGGCGACCTGACCTGAGATAACCCATGATGAAAAATATATGACGATATGTGGAAACGACCAATGAACAACTATGCAAGGTTTGGCCTTGCTAACCCGATTAGTTTAGCGGCATATGAGGAAAAACCGGAAGGGGAGGGGGGCTGATATCTGCCCCCGGACGTGCGCGTATTAAGCAATTTCATCTGTTGACAGCATGGTATTGCAATCATTACTATAGGTTCTCTATTTTATATCTCTTTCAAATGAAACGTAGAGCATGAACTTGTGAGCATATAATTGGTTGAAATTTATATATCCTCCTATGCTCGTTTCAACATACCATCCAAATTGAAAAAAATAATTACTTTAACACCTGTTCATGCTGCTTTTTGGTAAATTTAAATGTCTCAAAAGTGGGAAGGCCAGCTACCATTGTTGGCCCCCTCACTAAAACCATCAACCCGCGCCGTCTCTCCAGTCATATCCTCACACCCCGTCTCGGGGGGGGGGGGAGGGGCGGATAGTAACCCCCTCTAAAATCCAAACTAAGCATCGCACGAAAACGAAAGAGGTGTCATCGGAAAGCGCTCGACGAGTAGGGTCGGGATCCACTTCCCAAAATAATTTCCCCCAAAAGTGACTTCATTAGGGGGATAGAATATCACGACTTTTCACGACTTACATTATATTTTTGGCTCTGGGGAATTCATTTTGAGGGACATTTGAAACAAAAATATTTGGAATCAGAAAAGGATAGCGAAATTGACCATGGCTATACATCTTTTTGGCCATCCAAAAGAAAAATTAATTTTTCAAAATGTCAAAATTTCGAGTTTTCAATTTATCCTTAATTTCCCTTCTCTAATGGGTAGAGCAGACCGATAAACGTTGCTGGAAGCCAATTTTCCCTAATAAAAAATGCTTACCTTAGCCAGAATCTTCTATTTGAATTGCAATATGCAAATATGCCAAATTTATAAGTAGTCAAAGACGGAAAAAAAAAATTCCTTTCATACGTTTTGTTGCATCCCTAGAGATAAGAAAACGCTGAAAGATTTACTAAAATATCTGTATCCGTTAAAGCGTGACGACTGGTTGAATGTTTTTGGAGGTGACCTCACTTGACCTTGACTAACTCCCTATCCCGTTGACCCTGACTATGATCCCGTTGACCCTAGATGACCTGACTACAAAATTTTGAAACAGCATGCCAACTTGATGTGGGAAAAGGTATGCCAAATTTTGGCACGCTGCCGCGCGCCGTTCGTTCCCTATCCTCGAAAAACCTGAAGGGCGGGTGGGGGTTGAAGACCTCCCGAGATGGGACGGGTTAAACTATCCCTAGATAACATGCTTCTTAAAACACCACATAAGTCTCCAATGTTTATCGCTATATTCTGACAGGTTATGTAGTCCATGTCTTGATCAGCATTGCGACTTCGGCAATAGCTGCTATTGGTCCAATACATAATTTCTGCCCTCGCTTAATGAAGCAGGACCTTGGGTAGCATGTTAGCTGGGTGGGCAAGTGTCCTGCCAGTAGAACGAGTTTGAACCCAGTCAGTTGAGTGTATCCACCCAGCTGAAATCAATAAAATGATAAGGCAGCTGGAAGATAAATGTACCCGTCTGTGAGATCTTTGCAATATGCAGAAATGTATTAGCTATATATGCTCTTTTGAGATGAAAAGCATCTTTCTAGCCAGTTAGGTGCTTTGTAAACGTAAGCGCTCTCCTGGATCAACCCGTGCTATCATCTCGGGACATTTCAAATCTGAGATGGAACCTCGCTAGTTCACTTAGGCTCTTAGAGGTCTTGTTTTTCCGTCAAGGGCACTTCCAAATCAAATGATCATCCTAGCCCTCTCTGATCATCAGGCATCCTGTTTATTCCTCATCTGTTACAGGTCCGCTTCAACCGAAATTGCTCTTTCCAGCTGGCATAGGCATTCCACAGGGACACGGGGCACATGAAACAGCATCCCCGAACAGGAGTGTTCTTTGATGCATTTTGTTATTTTTGAGAGCGGTCTCTGTATCATGACTTCTTTTTCGTCAACCCACCCCGTTCAGAAACTTCTGACTGGGCCACTGCTTAATTATGCCATTCAAACGTAGCATGAGTATTACTGGACAAACCTGGGCATCCTCAAAATCCCCCGAAACAAATTATAGGTACACCATTGGTCTTCAGTGTAAGCATACTTCTTGCATGCAAGGAAACACTCACATGTGTCGTTCTACTCGCATGTGTCGTCGCTCTGGTGGATGCGCCTGGAAGCTTCCACGCGGTGTCCCCCATCGGTAGACTACGGTGGAGACACACAATGAACTGTACGGGAGATTATGAAGTGCAGGCGTCAGCTCATATTATAGGTTTCGAGCATTATAGGCTCCGAGCATTACAGGTTCTGAAGCATTGAGCTTTAATGGTTTTGAAGCATTAGCTGTTTCGCTAGTTATGCTTTCTGAATATTAGTCGACATGAAGCATTATAGGAATTGAGAATTATAGGAATCGAAACATTACAGGTTTTGAGCATTATACGTTTCGAAAATTTCTACAGGGAGTAGTATTAGAGGCTTTGAAGCATTACAGGATTTCAGTATTGTATGTTCTGAACAACTATGCGTTCCAAGCATTATGTGGTTTGAGGCATTATAGGTTTTGAGCATTATAGGTATTGAACATTTTCCCAAGACGACTATTTAGAGGCTCTGAGTCATTATACGTTTTGAGTATTAGAGGTATTAGAGGTTTGAAGCATTATAGGTTTTGAGTATTAGAGGTTCTGATATAGACTCACGCGCACGCATCCCTCCCGTCCGTGACGTCATCACCGCCGCGGACTTCGTCCACGCTAGTCGCCAGCCTCACCACTCCCGAGCGGTCAACCCGACCGAGGGGAGCACGCAGTTACCAAAACAGCGCCTAAGCAAATACGCCGGAGAAGGCGCGGCGCGAGGGTGGTAGACAACGCGAATCACGGGCGGAATATGCCATGCGACAGCTCAGCAGTGCAAAGGGCAGCTTCACCTGTAACTCATCAATGCCCAATGTATTAAACCTAAGCTACTTGAGCTACAACACGACCTTCGTTTTTACTCTCTAGACCTAGCTGTGGTGATTGAGACCTGGCTGCGACCCAGCACCTCGCGCGTCCCATTAACTTCCCTGACTACCAAGTAAAACGCACGGACCGGTCGGACATTAGTGGTTACGGTGGGATGGCGATTAACGCCAAGTCAGTACTAATTATTGCCGCTTTGAAAATGTCCATGCGTTCAAACCCGAACTCCAAACTAGAATCACTCTGGGCCAAAGTCAAAGTGAAAAGCGGAAAGTATTTAATTCCAGCGGCAAACTATTGGCCTCCTCGTAACACTCTACCTGCCTCAAATGACTTCGCTGAGCTCGAAAGACAGATTCAATTGGCGACACTGAACTTTACCCGCACTTTCTACCTCGCACGTGATCTAAATTACAACCTTCTCGACACGACTAATAGCCCCAGCAAAACACACCTGCCTGAGATCATAAGCAACTATTCACTTATCGTGACAGTGAAGCGCCCTACATTCGCCACAGGCTCTTTATTGGATGTTATCATGACAAATTCGATCTCTGTCGGCAGAACCAGAGTAAGTTTCTGCAACTACAGTCCCCATACATTTATCGTATGCTCAATTAGAGTAAACAGGCCTGCCTCAGCCAACACTGTGATAAAGCCATGTTCTTTCGGCCGAGTGGATAATGCGGAACTGACCCTTGACCTTGGTAAGATCGACTGGATCCAGGTCATTGGTCGCATCTCAGTAACTGACAAATGGGACACCTTGCTAAGATGGCTGGCACCTATTCTCGACAGGCACCTGCCACTCAGAAACATCAAACTTCGGAACCCAACAGCACGAAGCTACCAAACAGATCATGCATCAGCGAAATATAGCCTTCCACTTGCAAGATAGAAACACATACAAAGTACTTAACCGACAAGTTCATCAGCTATTAGAGCTGACTGGAGGGTCGAGATTAGCGGAAAGATAGATAAGGAAGACCCATCAGCTGGGTGGCGTGCTATCAACTCCATTATCAACACCAAAAAAGGCTCTTACAGAGTTCAACCTCATGTCATACCTGAGGGCGGGGATGGCCGAGTGGTTAAGGTGTCGGGCTATTGGTACCAAAGGTCCCGGGTTCGACTCTAGCGCCACTCAGGACATTTCCCAATCCCGCGGCCCACCGGCGAAACAGTGTGGGCGGCGCCATTAGCCGTGAATGTGCACAAAGTGTGTCGTGAACCAACCAATAAACAAACAAACAAACAAGCAATGTCATACCTGAGCAGCTAAATCAATATTTTGTTACTGTTGGATCAAAAGTAGCAATAGAGGTCAAACGCCAGGCAAATATGTCGGAACACACCTCCCAGTTGCCGGCTACCGCGCGTCTCTACCAGCTCCTATAAAGTATCACCCATATCTCTTGAACAGCTAGCCAAAATCTTCCATAGACATGAGAAGAACAGGTACTTGCGGACGCGACGGGATCTGTATTAAGGTTATAAAATTTCGGTTCGTTTTTTTTTTATCGGCGAAGTGCTGCTGGACATTATAAACACATGTCTGACTACAGCTGATGTCCCCTCTGCTGGAAAACAGTGAATAGTAACTCCCATTCACAAATCAGCAGATCCTTCGGATCCCTCTAATTTTAGGCCCATCTCATTGGTTCCGGTTGTCACCAAGATCACTGAAAGGGTAGTGCAGAAATCACTTTATCACAACCTAAACTCAAATCACCTACTGGCCCAAATTCAGCACGGCTTCAGACCACGCCACTCTACGGAAACCGCTCTTATCTCAGTCACGGACAAAATACTATCAGTAATGGATCATTCGGAAGGAGCTCTCCTTTGCTTTTTTGGACCTCAGTAAATGCTTTGACGTAATAGACCGCATCAAACTGCTCACTAAACACGAACTCCATGTAATCGATACCGACCGGTTAATGGCATATCTGGAAGGTCACACGCAGGCTGTTAGAATCTCAGATCAACGCGGAAATTGCCATATCTCCTCCTTTCTTCCAAACAACATAGGTGTCTTTCAAGGCTCATCATTAGGTCCATTCCTTTATTTCATCTTTTCGAACGACCTCAATTTGCATGCCCCGGTAGCGTGAAATTGTTTCCAAATACGCGGAAGCTACAGGGCGCATTTGATTGGTTGATGGGCCTGCGGCGTGACGTCATTTTCTCTAGTACCCGGAGTGTATCATCTGTTAGATCCATTTGTCGCGTGGGAGGAAATTTGAATTCGTCTCGTTTAGCAACGGATGCGTGTGGTCTGAGTTCCCCTGGAGCTGTAAGAGACTGAATTGTGAGAGAAAGAGACTGGGAAGAAGCCAGTGTAATTGTTCAAGCAACCCTAACATGAACCGGCGAGCTTTTAGACATAAAGACATAAAGACATAAAAGATCAGTGCAACTCTGAGCCACAAGGGCCCTTCTTGGTTGCACTCTGTACACTGAACCAGTTGCCCACCAAATCTGCCAATCAGCCCTCCCTGTAATACTGAAAAGCAAGCCCTCTATTCTTATAATGATTGTCTATGTGTTTTAAAGATGTTCATGTTTGCTACTGACGATGTTTTCTGAGCTGGTTCCGTGTTCACTACCCTGTTGTGAAGAAATTTGCCTTAACCCTGTTTGTGTGGTTAATTTAATTTTGATTATGACCTTAATTGCATCATTTCTGTTAAATTCAAACATTCCAGGTATCCCCTCCGACCATTACAATTTAAAGACCTCATATCCTCGCCTTTATATCTGTGAAACATATTATCTTCAACTTTCCTCATGCCAGGTTGTTATGCCATAACTTTTAGCCTTTTATTGCCAACAATCTTTTTCTTAGCTAGGGGACCAATTTGATAGAATATTACAAAAGGTGGCCCGAATTAAAAAAAAAAAATTTTCTTACCCTTCCCCCCTTTTTTTTAAAAATTTTTTTTTTCCCCCCAAATTTTTTGTCTTTTACTTTTGTACGTGGGTACCTACCGTGAGGTAGACACAGATGATGTAAGTACCTATAATGTTTTTTTTTTTCGAAAGGATAAAAGATATGTGGTGCTAAAATCAAACTTCACTGCAATCTTGGATTGAAATATTCCACTTTATGTGAGAAAGTTGTACTTTTTTTTGTTCATATCTGCTTTCGCCAGCACTTGTAAGCCGTCGGTTAGCAAGCCTCTGGTATTTTATCCTTTAAAAAACCTAGTCGCTACAGAATATTTCACTTATGTATCATAACCAAACTAAACCTAACCATGCCACTTCAAAACCATTCAAATTTCCGCCGACGCGACGAATGGAGTTAACAGATGATGCACTCTGGGTACCAGAGATAATGACGTCATGCATCAGGCCCATCAACCAATCAAATGCACCCTGTAGCTTCCGCGTATTGGGGAAAAAATCATGCATCCCGGTAGGATACGTCACTTAGTGCGCAGACGACACACAGGTCCTCATCTCCGACCGCAAATCTGATCTCCCAACTCTGATGTCAGATGGAGACATGTCTGAACCAACTCTACGACTACTTCTTGGATAACGGTTTGAAGGTTAACCCGACCAAAATTCAGCTTCTTATTTTCGGATCGCGTCAAAATCTTTGTAATGTTATCCCGATACGAGTGTGCTTTAGGGAAGCCGTGATAGATGAGAGCCATTCTTGTAAGAATATTTGGGTGACATTTGATCGCCACATGTCGTGGGATTCCCATGTAGCTCTTGTGGTCCGCAAGTGCACTGGATTCCTTCGGGCCCTGAGCCATCTGCGTCACCATCTGCCTACCAATACTCTCTTCACTGTAGTCAATAGGCTAGTTATATCTAATATCCGCTACTGCATGCCTGTTTACGGGAACTGGTCGGCAGAAAACATCTACAGACTAGACAAGATTATTAAATTCGCCACTTGAGTCGTGTCAGGTCTATGGAAATTTGATCATATATCTGATGACCGTAACGAGTTGGGTCTCCTCACCGTAGCTGATCTGCATAAATTTAACAGCCTTACTTTGCTCCACGAGATCATTCTCACGGGTGAGTCAACGCACATTGCCGGTCAAATTACTTCAAACTCTACCCTGCGAAACCGTCACACATGTGCAGACAGCCACCTGCACCGGCCAGCCATACACAGAGATGCTGGCCGCATGAAATTTGTCTACTCGTCTGTCTTTCACTATTACCAACTTCCTACTGAAACATAAACATCGAGGATGTCTAACTTCAAGAAACACGCACTAGCTTATCTCCACGAACAACACTAGTCACACAAGAACACTTACACCATTAATGTGTGTACACCAAGGACTCACGTTTAGACCATTGCTTTCCTATGACTTCTATAAACTACTCGTTTATAGCTCGTGTTGCAAGCACGATGGGTGTAGTGCAGCTAATGATATGTGTGTTGTATTACGTTGGTGTACGAATGTTTGTTGCGAATCTGTTCCAATTATTGCCCACCAATCTATCCCTTCTTTGTAAATATCTGTGAGTTATAAACCGGACTGTCCACAATAGCCACTGCACGTGGAGGGCATGTATCGCGAGATAAATAAATAAGTAAATAAATAGGCCACAAATGCCAACATCTTCTTGTTTTACGTGGCTTGGCATCTCATTGTTATGGACCGCTGTGATTGTGTTTAAATGCTTCAAAATGGGCATCAATGATGTTTTGGTCATTACTAATGATACAATGCAGATTCACCTCAGGTCACCTATATAGCAACATTTTATCAGGTCAGTTACTTGTTCCAGTAACCGAAACCGGGCCGCCCGCCCGACTGCTCCGTTGGGCGGCTCGGCGCAATCCGCTTCGCGAAGAAATCGTGAACTACATGAATACAGTATGGAAACGCTAGGGTTCACAATGACAAACGTAGTTTTCAGGATGTGGGTGGTGTAGGGAATAACATGCAAGGTGACATCAATCGCATGGCAGTCATTTGAATCTGTGCAAACATGCCAGTTAGTGAAGTTTGGTTCCATTAACCTGTCATGAACTTGACCTGACTTGACCTCGGTGACCTAACATGACCTTGAAACTATAGAGCATACAAGTATACATCAAACAAGTCGCTAGTGTTGCAAAGAACGCTTCCCTTTTGCCAATATACGGGAAGCGTATTGGCACCGATTTTTATGATTTGGCGCCTATCTCGATAAATTGTTGGCAGATTTCCGTTTACATGCTTTAAACGACGTGCCTGACATTTCGAAGCAGGCACGCAAAAATAGGGTATGTTGACCGACAAAATCTGGAGTTATGCACGAAAAACCGGAGGAGTGGGCGGATTTTGCCCTCTCCCTGCAGTGCGCGTGTTAAAGCTACGTTTTCACCGGAATCAAGTGAAGGTGAGACGTAATGGAAATAAGCAATGCACATAGAATAAATACTTCATGCAGATTGCGGTAGAGGGGATACTTCACAACCACGTGACGTCATGGAAAACTTTGCGCTATGTAAGGAACAAATTGTACCTATTACGGCGGCGTTTGACGGCGCAGCCAAGACCTATTCAGAGAAGAGTAGGTTTTTGGAGAGGTCGGAGGATTTTAACGTTGTGTGTAGTCAAGGTCTCTAGTTATCTTAATTCTAACAGCCGTGCGAAAGGAGGCGCAGCGTGTTTTGCAAAAAAAACTTTATGATTTTTACCAGAACTTTCGCTTTCGTTCGGTAGACTCCTGTATTTGTGCGATTTCATGTACCTGCTGCACCGCATTTGCCTTGCTGTACTGGCTCAATCAGTACGGTAGGGAATCAGTGATCAGCTGCAATCAGTTTCCAAATCCATGGAATTAGTGCTATGTTTTTGTTGTCCTGAAGTTTGTTGAAAATAGACAGATTTGCAGTAGCTTTTGCTCCCTGGGCATGCAAGTTCAGAAACAGGACATAGTATGGAGATCTGGAAGAGCATAGATTGGAAGTTATCAGTGATTTCAATTTTCAGCAGTTTGGATACAAATAGTGTGATAAGTAATGCTGCTTAAATATAAGATAAACTCATGAATATCATTGAATATCAATACTCTTACTGATTTGTATGGAGACTGCACCAACCTCTGAGTGCAGCATGTCAGCAAAAAAAGGATGTTAGTGCCAGGATTAAAATATGGTGCAGATGGCTAGATCTTTTTGAATTAAACTGTACCTAATGAAATTATACATTTCCAATTTAAGGTAATTTTGGACATCAGAATTTCTTTTTCCAATACAATTTTTAAGAATGTAGTTGGTATGTGACTGCTCATTTCCTCTGCAAATGCATACTTTTGTTGGCATGCAAAATATAACATAATCTCAGCAAACTAAACATAGCACCTTTGTTTGCTTCACAGAGGTAAAATATGTGTAAAAGTTGTTTGGATGTACCTTAAAGTGCAAGTATGCCCATAAAATTATTACAAAAAAACATATTTTATATTGCTTACTATGCTTGCTATGCTTCATAGTATGCTATACTTATTTACTTTATATAGCCAAATCTATACACCTGATTCCCCTGACATGCATATATTGCCCAAACAATAAATATGCATGTAACTCATGACCTAACATTTACATCAGTCACAATCACTGTTGTATCACTGCTACAAATCACTAATATGGACACCCTGTGTGAGAGTGCTGTTTGCACTGGATGAGGAGCAGTACATAATATGCAAAATTTTGCTGTATTTGTGTGTACCAAGTGACCCTCAGAACTGCCAGTAATTTAAAGTATTAAATTAATTGCTTCAAATCTCAGCCATGGACTTCCTACAAAATTCTACATGTTCTAAGTTATCTAGTCCATTGGTGTGTCTAGTGGCTTTACACTGCATTATTTCTAGCATGTTTATATTACTACACTAAATCTCCACTCTACTTTCTCTTCTCTTTATATATGTACAGTTTTTTTTAAATGACTTCCTTGCACTTGTACTTCACACTCCTGTTAATGATTCACCCCTTTTCCTGATCGAGGTGCATTGTTTTTTGCTTTAAAGTCATTTCAAATTAGCACATCTAATTATCTCCTCTTCAATCACATCAGGTTTCATACACTTATTGCATATTTATATGTCTCACAGCTAGACCACAAATGCATAACATTCCATTTTTTAAAGTTGAATTGTACCTGCCATTGAACAGCCCATTTTTTGATCCTCTAAAGTCTACATCAATATTACAATATTGATTACTATGATTAGCCACTCCTACCAGCTTGACATTAACAAATTTTAAGACGCTATTAATTGACCATACTTTCATGCTGTCCACAAAGATGATGAAGGGAACTTGTTATAGAACAGAGTTCTGTGGCACTCCACTTGGTGCAATCCTCCTTTCAGATCTACATCCATTTAACACCTTGAATTCCCTCTGTTTCCATCACCATAACCATGCTTCAATCCAATCTATAACTTTTCAATCAATCCCATGCTGCTCTAGTTGATAATTTGGATGCCTGAGTGGAAACTTATAAAAAGTTTTGATAAGTCTAAGAACACAACATCTGTCCTGCTTTGATTGTCTACTTCTCCAGTTATATCTTCCATGAAATTCAGTAGGTTAGTTGCAGCTTTATTAGGTTTTATATTTTGCAGCTGTTCTTCTACCTCTTCTTACCTTGTTTCTAACTACATATTGCAAGGTCTTCCAACCTATCAACTGCTATGGCATGACATTCAGTGGTTTCTAATGTACCTGAGTTATCTTTAGTATAAACATCTTGAAAATCAGTCATTGGCAACTTAGTGCCTTTGTTACCATGTTGAATATAATGATGAATTCATTTTCATGTAGGGGCACATTGACAGTTAGGTCATTTTGTGCCCATATCTATGGTTAGAGTGAATCTAAAATGCTATGTCCTTCAAATCAGAACTTAGTCCTTCTTGCAGGCAACTTACTCCTTCATATTTATACAGGTAGAATAATAAAAGCAAGAAATTCCTACATCACAAATTAAACATGCCCCTGTGTACCATGTTGAATATAATGATGCTGCTTTGATGTTTACGGACACATTGACAGCTAAGTCATTTTGTGCCATAACTATGGATAGAGGGAATCTACAGTGCTATGTCCTTCAAATAATATATATTTATAAAGGCAGAATAATAAAAGTCATACATTTGTCAAGTGTTAAGGCTATGTAAGAGCCACAGGGGCCCATTTGGGTCAAACCTATCTAAAAAAGATACTAGAAAGGTACGTGCAAAGAACAGTTCTTCCTTCTTATGTGCAATAGTAGTTCCCAAGGGTGATATATCACATCAATGTTTGCTTCTTGAATGTTGTTGGATCCCTAAAGCCCTAATAACTAACAATGTTGTTGGATATAGCATTACTAAGCAGACTCCAGAGTGTAGCTTAACACGCGCCCTGGAGGGCCTCTGAAAATTACGCGCACTGGACGGAGACGGATTCCGCCCCCTGAGATCTCGGCTCCTATTAAGGCTAGAGCAACGAAATTCGCAGGGTGGATGGGCACGATATTGAACTCTATTGTGTGCAAATTTCACGACCTTAGGTCAATATCTTCAAGGTCAAATGAGGTCAAAATGGCAAAATTTTCCGGTTTTCCGTGACTTGGTTTGCCATTGTTATAGATTGCTGTGATTGTGTTTAAATGCCCCAAAATTGGCATTAATGATGTTTTGGAAATTACCAATGAGGCAATACAGATGCCAGATTAGCCATTTTACATCAGGTCACCTATATAGGAACACTTTATCAGGTCATTACCTGTTCCAGTTACCGGAACCGGGCTGCCCACCCGACTACTCCGTTGGGCGGCTCGGCACAATCAGCTTCGCAAAGAATGGAGTAAAATACATGAATAAAGTATGGAAACGCTTAGGCACACAACGACAAACAGTGGATTTCCGGATGTGTACGAAGTAACATGCAAAATGGCATCAATCGCATGACTGTCATTTGCATTTATGACAACGTTTCAATTGATCAAGTTTGGTACCATTAGTCTGTCATGAACTTGACTTGACTTGACCTCTGCGACCTAACATGACTTAAATTATATAGCATCACAGTATGCATCAAACAAGTCGCTAGTCTTGTCAAGAACACGTCACTTTTGCCAATATACAGGAAGCGCATTAGCGCCGATTTTTGTGGTCTGGCGCTGCAAAATGTTTTTACTTTAACGGCCCCTAACTTGAAAAATGTTCGGCCGATTTTCATTTGTCTTCCTTTATACAATGCGCCGGTCATTTCTAAGCAGGTACGCAAAAAATTGCGTATATCTCCCGGTACAATATCGAGTTACGTACGAAAAAGTGGAAGGGTTGGCGGATTTCGCCCTTCCCCCTCCAGGGCGTATGTCGACCTGTCATGACCTTGACCTGACTTGACCTCGGTGAGCTGAAATGACTTTGAAACAATGTAGCACAACAATATACATCGAACAAGTCGAATAATATCTGGACAAATCGTTGGCAACACTAACGACGAACAAGTCGTTAGTGTTGCCAAGAACACTTCCTTTTTGCCAATATACGGGAAGCGCATCAGCGCCTACATTTATGGTCTGGCGTTGATTATTTTTTTTTACTTTGACGACCCCTAACTCGAAAAATTTCCGGTCGATTTTGGTTTTTCTTACTTTAAGCAACGTGGCGGTCGTTTCTAAGCAGGTACACAAATAATGGCGTATATCGCCCGGTAAAATCTGGAGTTATCTACCATGTGCCATTAACTGAACACTGACATCTTTCCTGAAGTAGTATCAACATCATGCTTCTTGGGGTGTGCTTGTGATGTCTCAATATCTTGTTTCAAACAGCATTCCATTTATAAGTATCATGCCTATCTTTTCCATGATGGGTAGGGGTCGTGATAATGAACATCCCATAGTGCAATTCCAGGTCATTGGATTGCCTATGTGCTACATTGCATAATATTAATTTATAGCCTAGGTGTTTGCATAGTTATCATGTAATCAGCATCCATAAACTATGTACCTTTCAGTGTATTACAAAACATGCACAGGAATATGTACACAATTGTTTCAAAACTGGGTTTAAAGGACTTCAGAAGTATTTTGAACAGCATTAGTTGCATGGTGATTTTGGCATCCTGCTGTCCCGATTCAGCATCTCACACCAAGCAAGAATTAATTAATTAACACAACATGTAAGAATCCCTTACAGTTTACCCCAAGCTTGATATATAATTGTTAACATCCTGCAAATAATTGCACGAAGCTAAACAATAGGCCATTAGGTCCAAATTAATGAGGTAGACAACACCTTCAAATATGTTATGGGTGAAAAGTGGTCATCTGTGATCAGTTACCTCAGAAAGCATGGGGTTACTCTGGGAAGGTCATGGATGAACCATGTGACATCACATTGCCAAAAGGATTAAATGTGAAGCATCGTGGCACACAATCTACAGCAAAAACAATGGAAATTTACATTTGAAGAAAATTGAGGAAATATTCCCCTAGAAGTAGGGCTGTAGTTCAGTAGCTGACTGTTCCCCGGCCAGTTTTAGAATGCAATTATCAGGAAATAATACATGATGTCATTCAAAACTGTGACATGTTGGTCAACTGCTGTGTGCTGCTATCTTGTAGCAACCAGAATATAGTGGCAGCATTCGCAACTGTTCAACAGGCAAGAGTTGGTATTGCATACATGTGAAATATTTTCATTACATGATGTGAGCTAAACTGAGAATATGTCTTGCCTGAATGCATCTCTTTACAACAAAACACTCATGCTTATTCATTTTAATCAATTGATATGTTACAGGTACACTTTCTGCTTTGAACCTTTACACCCCAGAGGAGATATGGCCTCCTTGTGGAGAGCTTCTGGTCCTCTGTTGTCAAGAATGGTCAGCAGGCAGCAACATGTGTTTGGAGCAAGATGTGTATCGACAAGTAAAGAGAAAAAGGATTTGATTGGTGAAAATGTTACAACAGGGCCTATCCAAGAACCACACCGTATTACCCTCAGCCCTGAAGCTAAGATAAAATTGAGAGGAGAAGTGAAAACAGGTGTAAGTACTGTGTG
Source organism: Imbricaverruca yamaguchii (assembly GCA_034440575.1). Lineage (NCBI taxonomy): Eukaryota > Metazoa > Arthropoda > Thecostraca > Neoverrucidae > Imbricaverruca > Imbricaverruca yamaguchii. Next base: position 767,881 of record JAOTOL010001400.1, read on the forward strand.
AGAGACTGATTAAATATTTATACATAGCCTGCCTCTTGACTTAGTCATCATCTCAGTACTCGATGCTCACTAACCAATATATGGCTGGTTAACTGAAATGTTTGTATTGGCATATGCCATTTCCACAATTTAGTAGTGCAATCACAATTGAACATGTTCCAATTGTTCATGTTGGTTGGTGCATCACTACTAGTGCATCACTATATAAATGTGGAAAGTTTTTGACTGCTGAATATCATGTAATTAGCCAGTCTTCAAATATAATTGACTTTTAACATCTATTTTCAGCAATGGCAGAGTTTTGGCTGGAGCATTACAAGTGAAGCAGAAGACAGGTGGTTGATGCATTGCGTGTTCTTCCTCACCATCAGCTGTGGTGCCATCCTTGGAAGCTTTATTTGGGCATACTTACCCGATCCCAGGTATGCTACCTTTTGTTTTGTTTTGTTTTCGTACGGGTAGGGATTTAGGTCAGGGGACGAATAGTCTAGGGGTAAGTTACCCATCTCACAATCGAAAGATTGTGGGTTCGAGTTTCGCCTGCCGTTACATTTCGCCCGCGACCAATCGGCTTGAGAGATCGGCGATGCTACGTAACTCAAAGGTCGACGCGTCGTAAAACCAACAACCACCACAGGGATTTAGGGCACATGATTGGCGTTTCCATGAAGCATCCACTATCCTGACACTATGTGGCCCACCATGTTACCAACATCTAGCATGGTTAAAAGTACATATTAATCTGGATCTCATGCACGTTCATTTTCTGTTGGACTCGGAGGAGTTCCTTACAGATGACGCTTGTTTTCCAGACCTGTTCTCGATGCAAGTGTGATTTGATTTTGACCCGTCCTGCATTCAATCTTTGCATGCATGCAGGCAATATGCTCAGGGATTAAAAGTATATATACAAATGAACAACAATTTGCCACCGGTATCTATCAACCCAATACATTGTAAGTTGGGCAGCTGCATCTCAAGTGATCCGGGTGGAATGTGCTGGATGCTAAACTCGCTAGTATTTGTCCTTTTCATAATGTGCATTGTATGCAAAGTTTGATAGGAGCATCATCTATTATCGAAATTTGTGTAAGCTAAATTTCCAAAATATCTCCAGGAAACCCTATTGATACAAATAGAAAGAAATTGCACATTGTGATGAAATAAATAAAAACATATGGGCGTTTCACACTTCAATGAAGATATATTAGCAAAGCATAGTGATAGAGAAGGAACTTAACCACTACTTACCGAATTCCGGAATCAATGTCCTTTACAAAGACGTTTTGACACCCCTGAGGTTTTGGTGCATGCTTAGGATGCTTAGGCGGTCCACATTCTTTATTCACAACAGTGCGACATTTACTGGCAATTTGAAGAGCGAGTGACCGGACGATCCGGCCCGAATAGGACTTTATAAATTATATTGTCGGTGGACAAATGTGGCCTTTTGGAAATAAGTGCCGAAAGCCGGGGACATTAAAAGTTGCGGGGATGGTCTCCTACACATAGTCCGTCCTTCCCCTTGGGAAATACCTGGCTGCAGCTATAGCTGGCAATATGGCAATTGCATTTACAACACACTTCAGACAAATACGGCATTCTGTAGTAAATTAGGGCATGCACCCTGGTTATATGATTTGTATCGTAGGTGTTTACAATTTACTTGTCATACTTTATTGTTCGGCATGCCATGGTTGGTGGAGTGCCGTGGGATCTGTTGACGACCGTGTGTCTCAGTGTCTGCAATTCACCTTGTATAGAGTGGATGGGGAGAGGGGCGATGGTGAAAAAAGCCAGCTGATGCAGCAGAAACCAAACATACACGGGTAATACCTATTAATGAGTGACTTTCTACAATCTGTGTTGATTGATGATGGTGATGATGTCAGTGGTGTACGTGATGTCTTTACCAGTGAACAGTGCTTCTGCCAGAGGCCATGTGCTCTTTCAAAAAGCACTCAAAGCTCACCAATAACCTGTGCTAAAAGTAGCAAAAGTGGTGTAATAAATTTGAAATGAAAACAATTGTCATTAAGGATGGGTCTATATGCAAATATATGTAGCAGATACCAATATCCATATCCATAGCATATTTCAAAATCATCCTTGCAGTGTGTCATTTTACAGCAGTCCTTTTTTGCAATATCTCCACGAACATCACCAATATATTGCAATAGTTGGAGCAGGCATCTTATCCACTCTGTTCCATTACAATACTGCTTGAAGGTATACTATGACATTCGCCAAGCTATCACCATGCACGTGTGCATTTCAACTGCATCTATATTTATTTGGCGATACATTTTACCAATCATGTGATGTGAAATGTGCAATATTCACAAATTAAAATAAACTTGGCATCAGACTTGTGCTCGACTCGAGTTGAATCGGGAATCGACCCATGAATCAGTCGTGTTTGGAAGAGTCGCGAGTTGAATTGACTCGTTTCCCCAAAATATATCTTTAATCACATCTTTCTAAAAATGAGTCGAATCATGAGTCAATGATTAAAAATATCACATGATCATATGGCGGTGCACACTTAATCATATGCCTCATGAGTGATACCACTGAGTAGGATCTGAATCGATTCAAATTGCTGTCAGTCTGAGTCGCGAGTCGAATCAGATCTCAAGGTCTATGAGTCACATGAGTCGACTTAAAAAAAATGAGTCGAGCATAAGTCTGCTGGCATGCCATGCACCGATCACTTATCAAGTACTTACGTTTTGATGCAGCTTACCCCACTATGAAATGCCAATTATAGAATTAAGTATAAACAGCTTCTGTTTTACTGATGCTGTATTACCACAGTAATATATTGCCTACCCTTCCAAACTTCACATTTCCGTAAAAATTGGTAACATTTCAGTATCACAAGCCCTCGCTTTAGTATCCATGATGCGAGTCTGTTGAAAAACCTTGCATGGAGCAATCCAACGTATGGTTTCCTGTGCGTTTCGGGCTTGGCCGCTTCGAGGCCCGTTTTCGAGGTAAAATGCGAGATTTTAAATCGATAGCAACCGCCAAGTGAAAGTATTAAGGTATACTGTGAATGCTTCTTTGAAAGAAATGTTTCAGTTTTGTTTACGAAGTATTTTACTGTTTTCTTTTCAACCAAAAACCAGTTACGTGAAACTTGTGCATTGACACGTTAGGTATTGGGTTTATGGGCGCATCGACTGCAGTGGTCATGCAACTACACGGTAGGTACTTGGGTTCTTTCACGACGCATGCGGATGCCGGGTCATTAATCTAACGTCGCCAACTTCTCACGCCGGTTGGTCGCTGCTGAACTTGGTAATCCCGCTGGTTGTGGGATTAGAACCCATGATCTTACGACTAAGGGTCCAACTCCCTATCGACTGAGCTACCGCGGCCCTCGGCAATTGACACTGACTGATAAGCTTGTGACAGGCATGTGATCATGCTCCACGCTATCAAGAGGGTACACTCATCCCTCCGTGCATACACCGCAGTTTAAACTTCCCACTAGCTCCTCAGGGCCTCCATCGCTCTCCCTAAAGCTCCCTAGAGCTAGAGGATCCGATCTCCGCCGTCTGCTGTAACTGCCGGGACTGGCACCCTCGTGGCACGGAGAACCCTGGGGAATCTGACAACGTCCACCCGGCCGGGCTCGGTGATGACACGGTTTCTGCATTTGGTAGCTCTTGTCTGGGCGCTAAATGATCACGGTTTGGCTGAAGCGTCCTTAAACTAAAATAACTGATAGCTTTTGTCACAGAGCTCGAGCTACTTATTCCTGTATGACAGGGAGCATGGTCTTGGCCTCCTTAATCCTGCAATCGCCAAGACCGGCGCTGACACACGGTACGTCGCAGGGGTCTCGACTGGGCACATCGAGAGGCATTCCTGGAGATCCACGCGCGCGAGTCGGCGGGTCTGCCGCTGCTCGACCACAACCTGGTGGATCCGACCAAGATCAAGCTGCCGTCGGACGAGGAGCTGGGCGATACCCGCATCATCATCTAGGCAAGCGGCGACTGTACATAGAGGAGTGTGTGCCGACTCAACCGGCGTATTGTGAATGTTTGGAAGCCGTGCCGGTCGTGTTGTGACACATGAGGCGGGACAAACAGTGTTCTACGTCTGTGCAAATAAAGGATCGCGAAGGTGCACCTGTTTACTTGTGGACCTGCTGCACTGTTGGCTGGTTAACTCGGGTGACGCTAAATCGATTTATAAATGATTCAGATAAATCGGAAACGAAATTATTTCCTACAGCATTGTCATGGTTGATAAATTCAACGTCTTGAGCACGTGAGCCTCGCGTAAGTGCCAAGTGGGTTTCTCCATCGAAAAGCAGCGAGTGTGTAACTGTTCAGGGTCACGACAACAACCTTTTAAATTGATAACATCCTCACTGCATATTTACGTCCAGAAGGGCAAACTACGAAGTCGACGTTCGGAGCTTTCCTTGCTAGTGACTCATCACGTATTGTTTCGTCCTCCATCGTGGAGCAACGAAAGTGAGTCATGGGGATAGCTGGTACTTAGAAACACCGATAGCACTAATGAGTGCTAAGCGCTTGATTAATGGTGAACATTGTTGGAAATCGTTTTCCATCGATTACAATCTTGCAAATAGTATCCGTTGTTAAGATAAGGCAGGTAATGCAAGCTCGTAGATACCCCACTTATCGCCTGCACCAACAGGAAAGCTTGGGCTTCTCTAGTTATTTATTTATTTAACAATACATGCCCTCCACGTGCAGTGGCTGTTACGGACAGTGGGTTGAACTCGGATATTTACAAAGAAAGGATAGATATGTGGTCAATAGTGGGAGCAGATGCGCAACAAACATTCGTACGCCAACATAATACAATATCCATATCACTTTTCGCACTACACACTAGTACTTGCAACACCAGCTATACACGAGTGGCTTGCAGAAGTGACAGGAAAGCGATGGCCTAAAGGTGACTTCATAGTGTACACATCTATGGTGTTTTTTTTTTGTTACAAGTTTTTGTGTGACTAGTGTTGTTCGTCGAGATACGCTAGTGCATGTTTCTTGAAGTTAGACAGCCTCAATTTCTTTGTTTCAGTAGGAAGTTTGTTGTAGTGGAAGACAGACGAGTAGAGAAATCTCCTGCGGCCAGCCTCTCTGTGTATGACTGGCAGGTGCAGATGGTCGTCTGCACGTGTGTGACGGTTTCGCAGGGTAGAGTTTGCAGTGATTTGACCGGCAATGTGCGCAGGTTCACCAGCCAGAATGATCTTGTGGAGCAAAGTGAGACTGTAAAATAGGTACAGATCAGCTGCAGTGAGGAGACCCAACTCGTTTCGGGCATCAGAAATATGATCAAATTTCCGGAGACCTGACACGACTCTAGTGGCGAAGTTAATGATGTTGTCTAGTCTGTGGATGTTTGCTGACGACCCGTTCCCGTAAACAGATATGCAGTATCGGATATTGGATATAACTAGGCTATTGACTATAGTGAAGAGGATACTGGTCGGTAGATGGTGACGCAGATGGCTCAGGGCCAGAAGGAACCCAGTGCACTTGCGGACCACAACAGCTACATGGGAATCCCACATGTGGCGATCAAATGTCACCCCAAGGTTCCTACACGAATGCTTCTTATCTATCAAGGCGTCCCTAAAGTACACTCGTATCAGTGTAATACTGCGCAGATTTTGACGCGATCTGATAGTAAGAAGCTGAGTTTTGGTCGGGTTCACCTTCAAACCGTTATCCAGGAAGTAGTCGTAGAGTTGGCTCAGACATGTCTCTATCTGACATCAGATTTGCGACCGGAGATGAGGACCTGAGTGTCGTCTGCGAACTGGGTGACATGTGCTACCGGGACGTGCAGACTGAGGTCGTTCGAAAAGATGCAATAGAGAAGTGGACCTAGTTATGAGCCTTGAAAGACACCTATGTTGTTTGGGAGAAAGGAGGAGAGATGCCTGTTTCCGTGTTGATCTGAGACCCTAACAGTCTGCGTATGACCTCCCAGATATGCTTTAAACCAGTCGGTATCGATTCCATGGAGTTCAAGTTTAATGAGCAGTTTGGTGTGGTCTATTACATCGAAACATTTACTGAGGTCCAGAATGCAAAGGAGAGCTACTTCCGAACGGTCCATTGCTACCAGTATTTCGTCCGTGACTGAGATAAGGGCGGTTTCTATAGAGTGGCGTGGTCTGAAGCCGTGCTGAGTTTGGGCCAGTAGGTGGTTTGAGTTTAGGTAATGATATATGATATAATGAGTTGTTTCTGCACTACTCTCTGTGATCTTGGCGATAACCGGAACCAGTAAGATGGGTCTAAAATTAGAGGGATCTGAAGGATCTCCTGATTTGTGAATGGGTTATTATTCACCGCTTCCAAGTGGAGGGGATATCAGCTGTAGTGAGGCATGTGTTTATGATGTCGAGCAGCACTTCGCCGATACAAAAAGATCAGAAATTTGATGACCTTAATACAGATCCCGTCGGATCCGCACGCACTTGTGCTTCTCATGTTTATGACGATTTTGACTAGCTGTTCAAGAGATATGGGTGATACTTTATAGGAGCTGGTCGAGACGCGCGATAGCCGGCAACTGGGAGATGTGTGTTCAGGCATGTTTGCCTGGAGTTTGACCTCTGCTGATACTTTTGGTCCGACACTAACAAAATATTGATTTAGCTGCTCAGGTAGGACCTGAGGATGTACTCTGTGAGATCCTTTTTCGTATCAATAATGGGCTTGATATCACGCCACGCAGCTGATGGGCCTTTTGAGCTATCTCTCCACTAATCTCTTCCCTACAGTCAGCTCTAATAGCTGATCGAACTTGTCGGTTAAGTATTTTGTAAGTGCTTCTATCTTGTAAGCGCAAGGCTACATTTCGCCGATGCATGAACTGTTTGGTAGGTTCGCTAACATGTGGTGCTGTTGGGTTCCGAATTTTGATGTTTCTGAGTGGCAGGTGCTCGTCGAGAATAGGTGTCAGCAAGCTCAGCACGGTGTCCCATTTATCGATTACTGCGATGCGACCGGCGACCTGGACCCAGTCGATCTTACCAAGGTCAAGGGTCAGTTCCGAGGTGTCCACTCGTCCGAAAGAACGTGACTTTATGACGGTGTTAACTGAGGGAGGCCTGTTTACTTTAATTGAACATGTGATAAATTTGTGGGTACTGTAATGGCAGAAACTCGCTGTGTCTGTCGACAGGTGGGCAAATTTGTTATGATGACATCCAATAGAGCCTGTGGCGAATGCAGGGCGCTTCACTGTCACGGAAGTGAATAGTTGCTTATGAACTCAAGCAGTTGTGTTTTGCTGGGGCTATTAGCCGTGTCGAGAAGGTTGTAATTTAGATCACCTGCGAGGTAGATAGTGCGGGTAAAGTTCAGTGTCGCCAATTGAACCTGACTTTCGAGCTCAGCGAAGTCATTTGAGGCAGGTAGAGCGTTACGAGGAGGTCGACAGATCGCCGCCAGAATGAAATACCTTCCGCTTTTACCTTTGACTTCGGTCCAGAGTGATTCTAATTTGGAGCTCGAGTTTGGAAGCGTAGAAATTTTCAAAAAGGTAATAGTAAGCGCTGACTTGGCGACAATGGCCACCCCACCGTAGCCAGTAGAGTCAGGCCGGTCCGCACGTTTTAACGGGTAACCAGGGAAGTTAATGAGACGCGTGGGGGTGCTAGGTCGCAGCCAGGTCTCAGTCACCACAGCTAGGTCTAGAAAGTAAGAAAGAAGGTCGTGTTGTAGCTCAAGTAGTTCATAGACTGGGCACTGATGAGTCCCAGGTGCAGCTGCCCTTTGCACTCCTGAGCCGTCGCCTGGCTTGTTCCGCCCCGTGATCCGCGTCGTCTGCCACCCCTGCCCCGTCGTGTTTTCTTTGACGTTGTCATGGTAACGCCGACGGTCTGGTTTTCCGTTCTGCAGAGGCCACGGTGGTGACTGGCGGGAGTCAAGGTCGCGTAGTTGATGGCGTCGCGGACGGGGCGGCTGAGCCTTGAATTTATCCAGCTTTAATCGAGGGGCTACAGCACCAGTTCGAATCTACCAATACTCAGGGATCGTTTAGAACCGATCAGACGATATAGCAAAAGCGAGGCGAAAGTGTGAAATGTATCAGGACAGAAAGTCATGATACAGTGGGCTCTCAACGAGCGAGAGTGGCGTCAACTATATAGGGCTCCCGTGCTGCAAGAACACGAGGTTCGTAGACAATTAATTGTGGGGAATTGGACCGATCGCAACTGCCACCCTTTGACAACCCACAACAACGTAAGTGGGATTAGGTATCGTGACGCACCAAGCATAAGAAGTTCCACCAGATATTTTTATTGATGCACAATGCGAGCATCGGTGGAAATATTGCAACAATGCTAACCTAAACACGTGGAATGGTACGAATAATTTCCACTTAAGGAGACGAGTGCTCATTAACTTGTCCGCCACTTAGGATAACCTGTTGCAGGATCCACAACCCAGTCATTTGCCCAGAAATGCTTGCAGTGTACATTGTATACACATGACCACAATACTGGAAGGGCAGATACATTGTATTAGTTAGTTATTTGGGTTTTAGGGCGCACCAACTGCAGTGGTTATACAGCGCCCAAGATACATTGTATTAATAAAATATTGCACAAGCGAATGTGCAGATGGCAAACAATGCGACAATTTGCATGCACAGAGCCATGGCGGGAAATCACTTCTCCCGAAGGAATTGATCTGCACCAGCGTACCAGCAACACTGCGCTGGAGTCATAACCAGCTCGCTACTACACCGGCCCCGTCCAGAAGCGTACGTCTGGCCTGCATGTGGAGGCGGCCTGCGCCGCAGCCGCCGTCGCTCGGCACTCAGTCGTCGCTGTCGCTGTCGAACATGACACCCTTGCTGGAGGTGCGGTAAGTCTGGACGGTGCGTGACGACTGACTGGAGCCGCCGCTGGGACGCGGAGCCGCCGCGAATGCAGCGGCTATCGGCGTCATGCCCTGCGGCACATCGTCACTCAGAGGAGGCAGAGCCAGTAACACGCGCTACTGATCGGGGCAGGAAGGTTCATCACCACACAGACTTGGAAAACAGACCGTTTCTGAATGCTTGGCATACGTAATATTATCCTCTCCATTTTGGTTACCTTGGAAGTTTGAATGGTCCTGTTTGACAATGAACTGTCCTGCGACAAAGTGTTAAAGACTCATTTGAAAGTTCAAACTGAGCTTCTGATGCCACATGTTTGAGGAAAATATCCTCTCCGTATCTGATTACCTATAATTTTCCTCTCTATATCCAAAATTACAAAACCGATCACCCAGGGGAGACAGGGAGGCGCCTATTGGGAGGAGCAGGAGCATCCATCACTTGGGAGTGGCACGGACAGTAGGCTAACGCTGGCTACACGGAGGAGGCGGGGCACCGGCCACGCCGGGAAAGCATGAACAGTCACTCAGCAGGTCCGGAATAACACCTCAGGTTCTTTTGAGACACATTCGACCACCAGGTCAAATGGCATTCCCAACTTCTTATGCAGAGGTCGGAACAAGAAAAACAGTGCATTCATTCACAGGAGTAATAAGTGACTAGATAGGTAGGCGGGGAAATGTGTCCGATTTCCTTAGGCGTCATAATGCAAATTTTAAACATATTCCTGGAGGTGGTAGCTAGTGGAGAAGGAGTCGCATTCAGCATATTCTTTACCCCGGAACAGGGCAAGACCCTTATTTTGTTGGAATATACCCCAGGCGTTTGTGGTTAACTCAAGTGGAAAGATATTTACATTTTTGCCGCGAAGCATACAATCGCAAATTCGGGCGCACTGAAGTGGGGGCACGGGCCAATCGGGGGATCCACAACACCAGTCACTCCGGGAAGCTACTGAACGAATGACTCTCCACTCCACCTACTTCTGGCGTGGGAAAGCATTCACACGATGGGTGTCACACCCCTCAATGTGCAATTTACGTTATGCTTTGTTTCGCAATTCACGGTGACGGTCAGTCGGTTCCATTTTCTTGGAACTCGACACACCGCTCGGACGCACGTTTTCATTCTGGGAAAAGACGAACCAGCCAGAAATGACGCAGCCACGGGGTTGGCGGCATTATCTGGCGGCAGTGTCCCGGCCGCAACAGTACCTGCGGTGTCGCTCGACCACGTGCTCGGCCGCGGACAGTGGGCCGGGCGTCGCCGGCGCCGCCTCTGGCCGCCCGCCCCCGGCCTCCCCTGGCCGGGCCGCCACGGCGTCCGCCGCGAGTTGGCGCCGCCACTGTCGGGGAAACGGCCATACTGGTGACGGTCCAGTCACGTGACACACAGCACGACAACGGCCACACTGGTGACGGTCCAGTCACGTGTCACACAGCACGACAACGGCCACACTGGTGACGGTCCAGTCACGTGTCACACAGCACGGCAACGGCCACACTGGTGACGGTCCAGTCACGTGTCACACAGCACGACAACGGCCACACTGGTGACGGTCCAGTCACGTGACACACAGCACGACAACGGCCACACTGGTGACGGTCCAGTCACGTGACACACAGCACGGCAACAGCCACACTGGTGACGGTCCAGCCACGTGTCACACAGCACGGCAACAGCCACACTGGTGACGGTCCAACCACGTGACACACAACACGGCAACAGCCACACTGGTGACGGTCCAGTCACGTGACACACAGCACGGCAACGGCCACACTGGTGACGGTCCAGTCACGTGTCACACAGCACGGCAACAGCCACACTGGTGACGGTCCAGCCACGTGACACACAACACGGCAACAGCCACACTGGTGACCGTACAGTCACGTGACACACAGCACGGCAACGGCCACACTGGTGACGGTCCAGTCACGTGACACACAGCACGGCAACGGCCACACTGGTGACGGTCCAGTCACGTGACACACAGCACGGCAACGGCCACACTGGTGACGGTCCAGCCACGTGACACACAACACGGCAACAGCCACACTGGTGACAGTACAGTCACGTGACACACAGCACGGCAACGGCCACACTGGTGACGGTCCAGCCACGTGACACACAACACGGCAACAGCCACACTGGCGACCGTACAGTCACGTGACACACAGCACGGCAACGGCCACACTGGTGACGGTCCAGTCACGTGACACACAGCACGGCAACGGCCACACTGGTAACGGTAGTTAGTTAGTTATTGGGGTTTAGGGGCGCATCGACTGCAAAGGTCATGCAGCGCCCATGTCGGTAGTCACGCACTGGTAACGGTAGTCACGGGTCACACAGCACGGCAACGGCCACACTGGTAACGGTACAGTCACGTGTCACACAGCACATCACTCATACCATCCGTTGCCATCACTCGTACCAATATTGCCGTCACCCGTTCTACTTGGCGAACGGCGTCCTTGAAAATTATTTGGAGGCTATAAGATAATTTATCAAAGTAAACCCCACCTATTTTTACGGCTTGAATATTTCGTGCACTCACCTTAACGTGTACAACATTGTTGAATTAACGTACACACTCGGAATGACCCCGTTCGCAAGATGGAATGACTGCCCAAAAAGCCGGCAAGAGCAAACTTCTGTAGCATTCAATAATAATACAAATCATAGTAATAGCACTAGAATAAAAACATTTGAAACGATATATGTGGAGGAAAATTTTCTGAAGAGCACAGGGTCCTCGATGGACACAATTCAGAAACAGCCCACGTTTTCAACCCTGCCCCTCACCCACCCTGCGGCTCGTCGATCTCCATGACGTCATCGGAGTCGGAGTCGATATCGACGACGCGGTTGGCCTTCGGTCGCGACGCGGCGCTGGTCTCCAGCACGGCGCGGATCTGTCGGAATCACGCCGGCCGTCACACAGCACAGAGCACGTGCAGCTCATGTGCACCTGCACATGGAGGCCGCCGGCCTGACCGGTCGGCCCGCTCGGCCGACACGTGATTACTGTACAATGCACACTAAACATCCGCAATCAGTTGAGTTTGAAGGCTGCGGCTGACGCCAAATTGACTTCAGGTCCGACCTGTAGATTACACCGCCACTCAGACGGAACATCAAGCGCGATGGCCGACGTCGGTGTAATTATATTCCAGGCATATCGTTAAAAAAAAACGGCATTAAAGTGAGTACACAAGCAATGCCACTATCAGTCAACGTGAGGCTTGTTCTGATTCTCACTACCATGAAACGCGCTATCGTTTCTCCACCCGATAACTCAGTAACCGACATGCGGAGCGCGACCACATCCCGACGCGTACCTCCTCCTCCTCCGAGTCCACGGTCTCGGCGACCGTCGAGACAGCGGTAGCGGCTGTTGCGTTCATCTTCTCCAGCTTCTTCTGTTTTCGCCGCTCACGGAGTCGATCGAGTTCCTCGCGCACATTGTCCTCGCCGATCTCCAGCAAATTGAGCGTCCTGAGCTCGGTCACCGCCTTCTGCAGTTGGTATCTGACGATGAGGTATCTAAAGTCGACAACGGCCTAGAGAACGATCACAGCGAACTGCTGAGGAAGGTCATGCCGACAAAGGCCGTGAAGGGCCGAAGACAGCATCGCAACATCACAAACATGGTGATATAAGATAAGCCATCTTCTACCAGGCTATTTCAGCCGGCTTCAAGTCTTGTGACTTTCCGGTTCTAACCAGATTAGACCGACATCTGATGCCAAAACATACAAAACATAACATCAACTTCGGAACACTTGTGCTGAAATAAGTTTACGCTGCCATACATAAATTAACGCACAGAAGCATATGTAGGTGAGCATACCATCAATTGCATGTTAAAGGACAAGCAAAATATTTAATACCTTTATTAAATATTTATATACACATGTAAAACAATGTTAAGATGCGAAATGCAGTGAACATTGCTTTTACACGAACATACATGGTATGAATGCTGATCCGTGAACAGTGCCCTTTTAATAGGTAGCAACGATCTGTCATGCACATCAGCTGAAAAAAAAAACTACAGGGTTCTCAATGTTCATACAGTTTAATTAATTATTTACGTTGGAACATAACCCCTCAAAATATTCAAAATTGCCACAAAATCATGTTCGGTGATAACAGGAGAGTGGAGTGGAGTCGATTCATGGGGAAAACTAAGAATACACTTAATTGGTTTGACCACTGGTAGTTTAATGGTCCCGAACTTAAATGCCATATCATCCATCTTACACTATGAAGATGTGAAGGTAACCATGTCACCTCAAATCATTATCGATATTTTTGACGCTACATTGGCATACCTGTTTGATAACATGTTGGTATACTTTTTTTCCAGACCTCTGCCAAAACTGGAGTTACTTGGAAAGCTAAGATGCAGCACGCACTCTTGCTAGCAGTGTCAAGCTAACGATGAACCAAAACAGGACATATATAGAGCATGCAATTCAGACGGTGGCTCTCCTCAACCTGGGGTATTTTTCTTAAACCGATTTAGGGCACAAATAAGGGCATACTATTATTATAAATGAAGGCATACCTGTGATTTGTCCACATGGCCTACACAAACTTCGAATGCGTAGTCCAATTATGGGTTAGGATGAGCTAAGTGTGCTTCGTATACATGAGATGTTAGGAAATGTAATCTGCTAGGTATTGCCTTTTCAACTATTCCTTGTTGTGACTGCAATTTTCTGACACCCTGTGACATAAAATACGTTCAACCGACCGCTTCCGACCCTGCCTCGAGCACAGCCAATTCCGTCCAGTTTCTGTTTACTACTGTTGCCTATGCAATCTATTTACCAGATATGTGCATTAAATTCGAAACTAACGGAAATTATCCGCATGACATGAACCTGTTCGTGATCAATAATTGACCTGGAGATAGTAATTGCTGGCAAACAGTTGAAATGCATGCACTTGCATGGGATGATCATGTGCTAGAACCGAGGCACAAAAAACACAGGACATCTCGTTGGTTATTGGTTTTACGTCACGTCGACCCGTTAAGTCATGTAGCGTCGCGAATTTCTCACGCCGATTGGTCGCGGGCGAAGAGTAGCAGCAGGTGAGACTCGAGCCCGCAATCTTTAGATTTAATAAAATCTGGACAAATTAAGCAATAAGTGGCATACAGAGAGAAACTATATTCTCACCACAAAGCACAACATCAACGTTTCGGCCACAGGCCTTCTTCAGGATTACGTCAGGTCCGATTCTTCAGGAGTTACGTCATCCTGAAGAGGGCCTGTGGCCGAAACGTTGATGTTGTGCATTGTGGCGAGAACATAGTTTCCCTTTATGTGCCACTTATTGCTTAATCTTTAGATTGTGAGACGGGAAATTTACACGCAGACTACTCGTCCCCCACATACATCTCTGCAAGGTATCACTGAGAAGCATTTATCTATCAAATAATTGCTTGCAACAGATCCAAAATCAGTCATTCGCTGATAATCGCACACCTGTGTATTTCACCTGGTTTTAGGTCGTGCGGTAACAAGAGTAAGGGTCGAAAAGCGAAAGATGAACTGACACATCCATTCGACAGCTTCACCGCCTTGGTGCTTCTTTCAATCGCCTTTCTCCAACCACATAACAGAGGGCTGCCGCCCTCCCTAACTATCCGATAGGCTAGCAGTTCGGCATGTCGCCCTCGCTTTGACGAATTGGTAAATGACTGCCAACTCATAGCAGTTTTACTTGTGATAGGCCCAGATTACGATTCTGGTGACTACATTCCCCAGAATTTGGAAGCTATCTCAATTTCAAATGGTATTTATAACCTCGCCTGCACGAAGTACCGTGTCGACTCACTCTAACGCATGCTCGGTGTACCGTTCGACTCACTCTAACGCCTGCTCGGTGTACCATGTCGACTCACTCTAACGCCTGCTCGGTGTACCGTGTCGACTCGCTCTAACGCCTGCTAGGTGTACCGTGTCGACTCGCTCTAACGCCTGCTCGGTGTACCGTGTCGACTCACTAACGCCTGCTCGGTGTACCGTGTCGACTCGCTCTAACGCCTGCTCGGTGTACCATGCCGACTCGCTCTAACGCCTGCTCGGTGTACCATGCCGACTCACTCTAACGCCTGCTCGGTGTACCATGTCGACTCACTCTAACGCCTGCTCGGTGTACCGTGTCGACTCACTCTAACGCCTGCTCGGTGTACCATATCGACTCACTCTAACGCCTGCTCGGTGTACCATATCAACTCACCCTAACGCCTGCTCGGTGTACCATGTCGACTCACTCTAACGCCTGCTCGATGGCCGACGTCTCGTTCTTGGTGACGAAGTGTTTGACGGCGCGCGCCATGATGGCCTCGCTAAGCACGTGCAAACCGGCGCCGTCACCCAACTCCGCGAAGTACATGGACACGAAGTCCTCCACTCGTGTGTCCTCCTGAAGAGGAACGACATAAGTGTGGTGAGAAATGTGCAACAAACAGAACGCGGGTCCCGCTAATGGTGCGGTAGCATCTGGTACAGCATGAACAACACATGTGGCTATGTAGACATGCAAACGACCGACCAGCTCGCAAGGTGCCCACAGTAAAACATTGAAACATGTTGCATGGAAGCACTATAAGGCCGGTGTGCCACTGGCCACTGTCAGGAGCACGTGATGTACTGCTGCGCCAAATGACTGCATTCCATCGTTCAACATGCAGCGTCCTGCACGGTCTACGATGCATCCCTAACAGCGAGTAACGCCGCCAATGGTGCTGCACACTTGTCACGTGTTATGTTGAAAACCTGGCTATTGAACTCAAGCTGGGAAGAAGCAATGGAAGGCAGCACAAGGCTTCGAAATACCCCACGTGGCTAGGAAAACCAACATTTCCGCCAATCGTGGGCCAAATCGTATTCAGTTATATGCGAGGTGCTATCGGCATGCCCTAAGCCCCAATATCTAGCCTATCCAGCCGCTTCCCAGCCACCTAAATTAATGCGACTGGCGCTCCTGGTATGCGTCCACAAACGAGAGCATAAACTTCTGCTTCATCAATGACTGCCTTAAATTGCCGGGACACCTGCATTCGGTGGTTTGACTGGGAACATTACTGGGGCACACGCATATCCTAATCAATATCACAAAACAATCAGTATGTGTTCGCAATGAATGTATTTCCTACTTCAATTGTTACAAGAATGTTCCCCGGCACTAGAACAGAGTGGCGCTTACAAAAATATGTGAGGTATCATTATGAGTGTGGCCATTATTTCCCAGCGTATCTAATAAAAGTTGGGCGTATGCTCAACCTTCACCAAAGGTGACTTTCAATGACAGTAGAATAAAGAAGGTTCCGATTTCACAAGAGACACGAAACCAGCATCACGAACGCCACCTCGTGGACAGTGAAGAACCAAGTGCGAACAAAAGCTGGTCGCACTCCCAGTTCGGGACTATTGCGCCTCCGCTACCAGAGCCCTGCCACATGTCCACGGCGGTGGCCGCCACAGCGCCCACCTGACGCTCCAGGCTCTCCATCACCCCGCCGTCCACGTCGTCGGCGCGTGAGCCCTTGTTGGCGACGCGCTCCCGCTTCAGCAGGATGATGTCCTCGGGGTTGGCGATGCGACCCGCGTACTGCTGGCCGAAACGCACGCTCTGGAATACCTGGCTCTCGTCCGAGTACTCCACCCGCAAACGGACCAGCGGAAGAGTCGGCTGTCGCCGATGACCTTCCGGGGTCAGAGGGTCACACAACGTCCTCGGCTGGGCCGGAAGCCGAAGCGGAGTAACATTTTTGGGGACAAGTGTTACCCAATAAAGATGCATGTGACCCGTCTGGCGTCGCCCGGCCAACATCATGTCATTGGTGGAATCGGAGACGAGCGGTAACCTTTGAGGGGAGGGTTCGCCTGCAGATGGGGTGAATGACCTGCCGGGTGTCGCCCGGCCACATCACGTTAACGGGTGTGTGTGTGTGGGGGGGGGGGATCGGCGGCGAGGGGTGATCTTCGGGGGCAGTATCCACCCAAGAAAGATGCGAATGACCCGCCGGGTGTCGCCAGGTCATATCATGTCATTGGCGACGAGGGGTTATTTTTGTGTCAGGGGTCACCTAAGAAAGATGCGAGTAACCCGCCCAGTGTCACCCGATCACATCACGTCATCGGGGGGGATGAGTGACCATGGAGGGCATGGGTCGCCTTGGTGAGGTGAATGACCTGCCGTGAACAGGGGGGCCGTCATGGGAGGGGATGAATTGGAGAATGAATGCCGCGAACGACCTACTCGTTGGTTACTGACAGGACCCATAAGCACGTTGATCCCAATTAAATCATAATGCACCTACATATCTAGCTGTATTACTTGATTACTATGATATGCAAATAAATAATGGCGAAATTTTATTTCACCTTGGCGTCCATCTAGCTT
Organism: Imbricaverruca yamaguchii; assembly: GCA_034440575.1. Lineage (NCBI taxonomy): Eukaryota > Metazoa > Arthropoda > Thecostraca > Neoverrucidae > Imbricaverruca > Imbricaverruca yamaguchii. Next base: position 785,209 of record JAOTOL010001400.1, read on the forward strand.
CGAATCTTCCTCCGGAAACGAGGTGAATAAACAAAACAAGTAGTGCCATGAATATCTGAAACTTCACCGCTCTGTAAAATCCTATGTCAACAACTTCGAAGTATCCATCAAGCATGCTATGTAGGATGCTTGATGAATACTTCGAATACCCCTCTCATAGCGCATCCATGAGCATATGTCGGGTGCGGACAAAGTTGCATAACATCGAGTCGAGGGTATCGCAGCGAGTCGCATAGCCAAATTATCACGGGCGCGTTCAGGACGCCACCATCGGCGGCTTCTCGCCAAGGTCCACCGTTGGGCTTAAGGCGAGAACACCTGGGTCTTCCCTACGCCCTTGGGGGTGGGGGGAGGGGGGTGTAGTAGTTATTGAGGTTTAGGGGCGCATCGACTATAGCGTTCACGCAGCCTACAACGAACCGAGAGACCAGTGGAATAAACCCAGTTCGAATTACGCATTCATGTATTTGTTGTTGTGAGTGCTTGCAAGCATGACAATTGCCAGCTAGCTTTTTTGTATGGATTAAAGGTTTCACATATTTTATACAATGCTTGTTATGTTAGACCATCAGCATCAGCTAAACGAAACATTGCATAATGTGACAGTGCTAAAACAGAAAGGATATATACATATATATACTATACATTATATATATATATAAACCATCCTCATGTCAAAATTTGTTTCGTGCATTTTGCCCAAAGTTAATCAATATGCTTAGTCATACGTATCAAAATGATTCCCGTTCCAGTATCAAATCCATGCAATCTCTATTCGCTTCCAACTAGGCTAACAGCACACCTCCTTCATGTCCATCCATCCATCGAAAGCCCATCCGTCCATCCGCCTTCCCACCAGCATTTCTCGCAGCCATCACCACTCTCATTCCCAGCACGTCCATACGAACCAGGATCCCGCCCAACACTGCCGCCCTCTCCACACCGTCACGAGCCACCGCCACCCAGTGCACCAGTCCACACTAACCCCGCTCACCTGTCAGCTGCTCCTCGACATCGCGCCGCAGCAGGTCGTCCACGTAGGCGGTGACGTACTCCTGGACGGCGCCGGCCTCGTCGCGCGACGTGCGGTCCAGACCGGCGCACTCGGACAGACGCAGCGTGCGGAACACGAACGGCCGCACCGTGCGCAGCGGCAGCACGTCCATGTGGAACTCTTTGCCGCGCACGTGCAGCAGACCCACCGCCTTGGACTTGGCCTCACCGTCGCACAGCGAGGTAGCCACGGAGCTGCCTGCAGCCACGAATAGTAAGTACAAACTATATAGATGGATAGATAGTTACCTATACGCATCCGCTAAATTTGTAATTTCTATCATCCTGTCTGCAACCAGTAAAAGAACGGTCGATGCTATATGGCTCACTGAATCTGGCAACTCTATAACTCAGGACCGCACCAAAGTTAGTATGCCATCGAAAACTAAGGCTTGGCCATCGAGACGTTAACCAACAAGGAAAGCTCACTACAGATGATGACTTACATATGATGGATTTATTTTTTATTGCCACCAATGCAACATAGCAAACTAACACACATTGCAGCCGGTGTCAGCCAGGCAATGTGTACGTAAGATGCACATGATCGTGCTGCCACCGTACAAGAGTCCGGGTGGCGCTCTAGCGTTGGCAGTGTTCTCAAATTTGTTTAGTTAGGCGTCGGCCCGATCAGAGATATAACTATTCACCCCGTGATTGGCCGAACCAGTTACTTCGGTGACCGCATTGCTCTACCCCACAACCAATCATTATCATTGTGATCACGGTTAATTCAAAGATGGAGTCTAAGAAAATCGGATTCAACCTGGGAACTCAGTCAACAGTAATCATGCATTTTCATTCTTGACTGAAAATGTCATCCTATTCTTCACACGGTAGTACCATGATGGAAAATGCATGTGGGATTGCCCAATATGGTTCTGCATTTTAATTCCAGTGTGCTAAACTCAAGATTTATATTTTCGTCCCGCACTACATCTAAGCAATGATTTGCATACGCATAGTTAATTATATGGTAATGTTAAGACACTGTCATCGATCATTGTCATATTCTCGTATACATATCAATCGAATGACTTTGCAGCGCATTTATTTTTTGTCACGGATACAGCCCGAACGGCGACAGGTATGATGGTTGCTTCTGGGATCGACTGGCGACAGAGAAGACCATTCTCTTGTACCCGTCTCTTCGCATCAGTGTCGGTGGGCAATGCTTGGTGCCAACACCCTCATTAGATTAACATCGAGCCGGGAAATGTTCCACGAAAAATGCGTGTTCCACATACTGAGGCTGGGCTGGGCTAACGTGGGCGCCACTGAGGCGGGTTGGTCCCACACGATAGCCATTGGCGTTGGCCACCTACTCAGCAAGGCCCCGATACGATCGGATCGACATGCTGCACGTGGAAGTCACAGAGGTGATGAGAGAGGGGGTTCACCGATATAGACCATTGCTCATCAGTTGAACATGGCAAATGATAATTTATGGAGTCGGTTATCGACCAACTTTAGTTCGTCGAGACGGCTCCGATGTTAGCGACATAGCTAGCCCAATCCACAGGCGGATCAACACCAAACCGACACTGGTGCACAGCCAAGACAACGACAAAGCTCACCAGTGCAAACATTCTTTCTGCACGTGACACGTGCGCCCAAGGGGTGACACGTGTCCCCAAGGGAGGAGTGCGAGTAAAAACCCGTCTTTTCAGTTATTCACGCACGGTTATCGGAAAGGGACAACACGGGGTTGTTTGCATGCACTGGGTCATGTAGCGGCTGCCTTTTTCATATTGGTCAGCAAGCTCTGCCGAGCACGTGCAACCCCCCATCGTGACACAATGGGGTACACGTCGCTATCATCAAATTCGGTCGTTCTTCCAACAGCGACAGCGACATAGCAAGACTGCATAAATTTAGCTCCAGGTTTTGTGACGCCAACGGTATATATATATTTTCTTTGCGACCAGTAATTTGCACACAACCGGTTATCCCGTACACCCCTCCACTCTAAGAAACGAGTCCAAACACGATTCCGGTGAGTGGGGGCGAGACAATGTGGCCAGCAGGACGGTCTGCTCTGCCAATCATGAACTAAATAGCTGCATTACTGATCGGGCTGGCTGACAACTGAGGAACCTAAAGAGCACTGTGTTGGCATATATTACGTCCGGTTGCCACCTGGAACTGCTTGAGCTCCACCTAGATTTTGGGTTCCGTGTCTGGTGGATCAGATGGTTCCATGGAGAAAGCACGCAATGGAACATCATCACTGTGAAGGCAATAACCATAACATCTGCAACTTTGAAAAAATCGACCACCGGGCATAAATGGAGCTTTAGTGCAACAGGCAGTGATTGAGCACCACCAGTAGTGACTGGACAGCACGCAGTTTTTAGAAATTCAACATTAGCGCCTGTGCGAATGTGTGGAAAGACACAACTTAGAAACCACAAAGCCATGCAAAAGCACCAACTGCAATTATCGGCAGACTTTGAAAAAATACACTAGTGCCACTGGATACCACCCCTCGCCTGAGCGTAGATCGGATATTTCGATGTGACAGACACCGACGAAGCATACAATACCACCTATCTTGGAGTAGCCAAACTCAAGAGCACGCCCCATATATCCGGATATCTCAACGTCTAAGTATGATAGCAAACACCCACACAATGGTTCTAGGCCCACTCACCGGGCTGAGAGATGTAGAGCTTCCGTTGCTCCTGCCACTCGGGGCTCAGTCGATTATCGTGCTCGTGGCCCCACACCACCAAGTCCAGAAAATCGTCCAGAAACTCGACGGGCAGGTAGTTCTTTGGGCTATGCTTGACGCGGTTCTGATGCAGCACGAAGATGTTGAACCAGCTGTCCGTGTCCTGCTTGGGCCTCAACATCGAGATCTGCCAACACACGAATGGCAGGCTAAAACGCTGGCAAAACGCGTGTTTTGGCATGTGACAAGGGAAAACAACACGTGTGCTGCCAAAAAGCACATGCACCGCTAAAAAAACATGTAGCAAAGAATAATTTGCATAAGCACCGACATACGGTTTTCTTCGACCTAAAGCTTCCAGCTGTGACAATGGTAGAACGACGCATATGGGGGTGCAGAGATGGGTTGGTCTTCCCTCGCAGCCTTCATGAAAAAAACATCTGCAGTCTTCTTCTCTCGGATGGGATAAATTGTGAAAAATATAAAGACATATGATGCCACATGTGCTTTATTTCCGTGCCCACATTCATTTTTCAACATGGTCAAAGTGCGTACATACCACACACCCCTTTCATCCTTGGCCCCGAGCATCTACCCGTGACAAAAGCTGGGCTTTTCGGCATGCTTGCTTTCCAAAACCCCGATATCGTGGCCGCGGGCAGTGCCCTGAAATTGTAGGTAACTCATTGTCATGATTCATGAAACAAAAATACTGCTTGGGTCTTGAGGAGAAAATGGAATACAAGTGTCCTTCAAGCCCTTCTTCACCGAACTGATGAACATTATGATTTGTGACACCCAAGTCGATGGTGATTATTTTTTGGCACAGGAATAGTGACCACGGGTAGATCGGGCAACGAATCGGACGTATTTTTATTTTCAGTTATACACAGATAGCAGTTAGCTGAAGAAAATAAAATGTTTGACTTTGCCTTTGGCAGTATCACTTCTTAAACGTGATTCCACAAAAACCAACATATATGAGCCAAGATTTCTGATTTCTCGGTATCTTCGCCAGATACAATTCATGGGTGTGGGCATCAAACAAGTCTCCATACAGATATACATCGCAATCAGTGTATAGGAACAATTTCGCCTTCCATTTCACAGTTGTCCTTATAGCAAAGGTACAAAGTTAGTTAGTTAGTTAGTTATTTTGGCTTTAGGGTGCATCGACCAGGGTTGATCATTCGCGCCCATAACGTTTATCCTAGTGCCTCACGGCAAGGATAAGCATTACCTTGGTGTGTACGTAATTTGGAAGTTAATCGCTGCTAAGTAGCGGAACAAGTTCTCAGAATGTACAAGCTTGGATGAATTTCCCAGGATATCTTCGTAAGTCAACCAATCCACGTCTCTTCCAAAGAACAATCGGCATTCTGATGCAAAATACTGACATGTCAGAAGCACGTGACGTACAGTCAGTATTTCCGGACAGCGTGGGCACCGCGGTCTCTCCTCCCCACACAGAAGGTAGTGATGGGTAGAGTATGAGTGGCCGATGCGCATCCTGCAAACCTCTTCTTGTCTGGCCCTAGAACGAAAGTTCACGACATCCCAAGGTCCTAGACGTGGCTTGACTGTATGCGACTTATTGTTGTTTCCTCTATCCCACGATCTTTGCCATTTAGTAAGTATGAAATTGGTGATTATTGAGAAGTGGTCCCTAGCAGGAAGTAGGCATATACGTGGGCGGGGTGGTACAAATGTACAAGGTCGTATGTGACTCCCAGGCCTTTTCCCCTATTCGATTTGCAGTCGTGGCAGGGAAAGAAAGGCGCAAGTGACGTTTTTCTCAATACCTTTGCATCCTTTAGCATATATTAAAAAGGTACACACATGTGCCACATTCAGAACTGAAGGCGAATATTTGGTTGTCGTCGGTAGATTTGCAGTTCCGCATCACCATGTCGCGGATGACCTCATTAGCCTTCCATTCTGAAGTCAGCATATTCTTGTAGAATACCACTAATTTATTTGCTATGGCTGTGCTTGCTTGGACATGTAGTCGTTCAGCAGCATATTTACAATGGCATGAAAGTCGGAATTTCCGTACTTATTATGTATCAGTATCTGACGAACCCGCTCTAATAATCATCTGTGAGACGACACAGTATTTTTTCGTGATCTCCTACCTACGATCGGATTAAACTCAGCTTGTAAGAATCGGTGCAGTGCCTCTAGTCATGCATCTGCTCAAACCAGTTGATTTCCTGTAAACAGGAAACCAACAGGGTCTCTACGTTCCCAACACCTATGTCCACCATAGGACCGATGAATAGTAGCTTCTTGTCTACCTCACCACAGTCTAGAATAAAATTGTATTTTTAATGCTCTTTTAATTTCTGCTGAATCAAGTTACGTTTCCATCAGTATCCATGTCGATGATTATGATGATGATTATTGGGGTTTTAGGGTGCGTCAACCCCATTGGGTTATATTGCACCCATAACAAGGTTGTCTAAGCACGCGTTACAAGGTCACATACGAATATCAAGCATCGATAGCCATTAATGCACTTTATATAAAATCTGAGGAAGCAGTTTCTTAGTCAGGCAGGTGAATATATTACGTCAAGTCCTATCTTCTCAATGAAGCACAAAACCGCTCTATTGTGTATAAATCGGGAATCATCTCCCAATAGGTCCTTCAACTTCAGAGCATTCGCGTCATATCCGAAGTGGCGCCTGCGTTCTTCTGTGTATGCCGGGCACGCCACCAGGACGTGGTGCACAGTCAGCGCGGCATTACACCTAACACATTTCGGCCTGTCGTACCCGCACAATAAATGCCTATGTGTCGCAAGAGTGTGACCAATTCTGAGACGACAGATGGCTACCTCGTCCCTTCTAGTCTTGCTGAAGGACGAGGGCCACGGAGCCAAGCATGGTTTGATTTGTTTTAATTTGTTCAACTTCACTTGGTCCCATCTGCCCTGCCACCGTCTAAGAATAAATGTTGAGATAATTGGGTAATGGTCACTAGCAGGAAGTGGGAGAACGCGACGCCTTGGCGCTTGCGCTGTACGCCTTGCAGCCCAGTCGGCCAGCTCGTTACCCCCGATTCTGACATGTGCTGGAATCCAGCACAGTATTACCTGTTATCCCATGCGATGTAGCGAAGTAAGGTGCGATAAAATGTCTCGTACTATGACATGTTGCTGGTTAAAACTGCGCAACGCCACAAGACTGCTCAGAGAGTCACTCAAAATAACATGTAAAATCTCGTCGTCAACCTCGATGTATGCAAGGGCTTTGCTGATTGCCATCAACTCTGCAGTGAAGACCGTGGCATGTGGCGGGAGGGTGAAAGATCGTGTGGTGGATCTTCTTACGAAAGCACTACCCACGCCGGTGTCGGTCTTCGAGCCATCTGTGTAAGTAAGGGTGTAGCCATGATACGCTGAATAGATGTGTTCAAGTGTACGTGATAGAAACTCCTCTTTTGTCATATCTTGTTTTCTCTCGACAGCGAGGGCGATGTCGATGAAGGGGGTGATAAGCCCCCACGGGGGGTTAGTCGTTTGCTCAAACTGCCTGATACCTTGCATTCTAATTTTCATTTCTCTCAGGAGAGTTCTCATTCTCACACAGTAGGGTGTTCCTCTCTTAACATCATCACGAAGGGCCGCGTGTATGTCACGGGAGAACACCGCTGGATAGGACGGGTGTGCCGGGAACTGTCGTATTTTGCAGGCGTATCTGAGACCGAGCATTTCGCGCCTGATGGACAATGGTGGTTCATGAGCGTCCGCTAGTACGCTGACCGTTGGGGATGTGCGAAATGCTCCGGTAATTATTCTTAACGCAGCGTGGTGTACTGGATCTAGCATTCGCTTCGTGGTAGCACACGCACCATCATATATAAAACACGCGTAGTCAAGTTTGGAACGAATAAGATTAGGATATAGCAGATGCAGTCCTTCGGTCAGCACCGTATGACATACGAGAAACACACTTCAATATCGACATGGCCTTAAAACACTTCTCTCTGAGCACTTTGATATGTTCCCGGTATGATAGACGTTGGTCAAACTGTACTCCTAGAAAACGAGCCATTTATACCGACGGAACGACTTGTCCGTACAGCTTCAGCGTCATGTCCGGGCAGCTCCGTCGACGTCGACAAAAATTAATTGCTACCGTTTTTGCTGTCGAAAACCTAAAACCATTCCGATGTCCCCACTTCTCGAGTCGAGAAACTGTAAGTTGCAGCTGTCGTTCCATAAGAGGAGTTGACGAGCTGCACGACCAGATCGCAAAATCGTCGGCAAAGAGAGATCGTCCGATTGAAGAGGGAAGTGAGTTACCAATGTCATTTATAATAAGTGAGAAGAGGGAAGAGCTCAAGACACTGCCCTGAGGAATTCCCTCAACCTGGTGGAGCCAGGCTGATGTCTGATTACCCACGCGCACGCAAAACTGTCTGTCTGTCATGAAGTTTTTTTTCTCAAAAACATGCTCAGAGATCCACGAATTCCATACTGATGGATCTTCTGCAGGATACCATGTCTCCAGGCGGTATCAAAAGCGTTCTCAATGTCGAAAAACACTGCTTCCAAATGCTTCTTTCTCACAAAAGCCAATCGAATCTCAGTATCAAGCCTTAAAACATGGTCAATCGTACTGAGGTTTCTCCGAAATCCGCTCTGGTCGTTGGTTAAGACATTCCGAGTCTCTAAGTACCAATTCAGTAGAAGGTTTACCATTCTTTCCATCAATTTACACAATGATGATGTGGAAGATATAGGACGATAATGGGCTGGGTCATCGCCACTTTTGCCAGGCTTCAATAGTGGGATTATGATTGCTTTTCGCCAGGCTGGTGGGAAATATCCCACATCCCAAATTATATTGTAAATGACGAGCAGAGCATGCCTTGCAGATGTTGATAAATGCTTTAACAATTCGTTGTGGACTCCGCCCGGTCCCTCACATACATTTCTCAAACCGCCGATCGCAGAGTCTAATTCAGCTTGGGTAAACGGCAAGTTGTAAACAAGTTGTTCATGTGTGGTAAAACAGATCTCCCTCTGACTACGGTCACGGTGTTGTAGGAATTCTGGATCTGTGTGTTTACTTCGCCTTGCAAAAACATCAGCAATATGGGTGGCTACTTCGCCTGGATCGGCTATGATGTTTCCTCCAACGTTCAGTACCGGCGGGGGTACTGACGATAACTGCCCAGAAATCTGTTTAATACGCGCCCATACTTCGGAAGTCGGTGTGGTTCGGCACAGCTGTCCTATGTAGGATCTTCATGATGCACGCTTCGCCGCCCTTAGGTGCGCCGAGCTAGTGCCTTGTCCCTTCTGAATACTATCAGGTTTTCTGTTGAGCTGTGACGATCGAATGCCCTGAAGGCACATCGAGCTCGAATTGCTAGGTGGCACTCTGGAGTCCACCATGGGACCGGAGTACTGCGGGGAGTACCGGAGGTCTTCGGTATGGAAGTGGCGGCAGAGTCGATTATTATTGAGGTTAAAGCCTCCATTGTTAACGGTGGATCTTCGGGGTCAGCTGTAAGACTGCCTTCCACTCCTGATTGGAACTCATCCCACGTAACGTTGCGAAAATTCCACCGCTGTGGACGCCGACCGAGTACCGCGCCATCGCGGTAAGACAACCATACCGGGAAACGGTCACTTCCTAGCGGGTCATCGGATACGGACCATGTGAAATGTTGAACCAGTTGTGGGCTGACTATGCTCAAGCCGAAAGCTGATGTTTGACCAGACGGAAGGGTAACGTGTGTCGGCGTTCCAGAGTTTAAAATGCTTAGCGATTCATCGAGCAGAAAGCGTTCCAAAACTCGTCCTCGTGCGCTGATATCAGTACAGCCCCAAAGTATACGGTGTGCGTTAAAATCTCCTGGCAGGATGACCGGTGGACCTAGCTGAGTCAGCAGTTGTCTGATGTCTGCGACGGTAAAACTAGTTCCTGTGGGTAGGTACATAGAGCATATACTGACTGGTCGTCGCCCAAAATACACACGTGCTGCTACTGCTTGGATATTGCTACGCAATTTGACCTGTTGCACGGGTATACTGTGGTGTACTGCCAATAGCACCCCACCGTGCGCAACGGCATCAGCTGGTACGTCTTCCCGGAAAGTCGTGTAGCTTTTTATGTTGCAAGCTGTGCTGGGCCTTAGCTTAGTTTCCTGTAGGCAAACTACACTTGGACGGTGCTGTCGTAAAACTATTTGTAGATCGTCCATGCTCGTACGCAGCTCCCTGTAGTTCCATTGTAAAATGGTTTGAAAACTAACCATTTAGAACGCTAAAGCTTTTTAAAAACCTGACATACTCTAAATTCCGAGGATACTGAGCAAGCACGAGGCCGGGATCTCGGGCTCCCTCCACCTGGTGGTGACCATGGGGAGACCCGCTTACGTCCAGCCACAGGAGACAATTGGGCTGATTTCCCGCCTGCTCTGGAACACCCAGACGGTGGGCCCATCAACTTGTTTGTGTTCTCGGCGGACACAACACCCTCGTTGACTGCAGCAGTATATGGGTAAGTTACGGGAGGCCCCGTAGCTCGCGCGGTTGGCGATGGGTCCCGTGACCCGCCACGGGAAGCCCGGCCCGACGCGCCCATGTCAGGAGCACCGGAGCGGACCTCCACCGCCTGTGGTGGTACCACCGGCACTCTGCGGGCCATCGCACCAGTCCCACAAGGGATGTTTGGAGGTGGCGGAGGGCTAACAGTGGATTTGGGTGTAGGTAAACCGTAGCGGGTGGATGTGGATGTGGTGGTGAGTGGATGTGGTTGTGACGGTGGATGAGGTGGGGTTTCGGGGCGACGTGGCGGAGTGGCTCGGCTTCTTGGTTCTCTGCACGACATGCCATCCATCTTGCTGCTGTACTGTGGGGTAAATAATGTACTGGCGTTTGAACCATCCACGATGTCTGTCGACCGGGTTAGCTGTGACTGCCCTGACGAGCAAACCAGTCCAAAAAAATGCCAGAAGAGCCTTAAGTTGTGTCAGGATTTGTGCGGCGCTGGAGATCTGCGACTGCTGTTGCGCTGTCGGGCATGTTTGTTGAGCATGGGGAGAGAGGAGCTGTGAAATACTATTTGAGCCCGGGTAATTGGTAGTACGTAGCGTGCTCCTCGCCTTCTCTGCGTACGATACCTTCGGGTGAATCTCGTCGTAGGCCTCTCTGGCCTGTCTAAAAGACAGGTTTCCGGAACATTTCAAAGCAAGGATTTCCTTCTCCTTCAGATGTACGGGACAACCTCTATCAAAGGCAGTGTGTGGGACCTGGCCCTGCCCGCAATTCACACACCACACGCTTTCCAATTAACACTTTTCGTCGGTGTCTCTGAAGTGCCGCACCTACCACAGGTCGGGCGGCCGCGGCAATATTGTGTGGTATGTCCGTAATGTTGGCACCTAAAACATCTCATCGGGTTCGGGACGAAAACTCTTACCTTTACTTTCACGTATCCTACATACAGTGTATCGGGAAGGTCCGTCGAATTAAAAGTTAAAATAATGTTGTTTGTTGCTTGCAGGTCGCTCCCTCTCCTCACCTTGATCCTGCGCGCCTCCACAACACCGTACTCAGACAAGCCATCGACGATTTCTGAATCTGATACGTCCTTAAGATCGAAGCAGTTTATAACTAATTTTGAATGGTTTCTTATCCTGTGGGGCTCAACCACAATGGGTATGGAAACATCAGTCGTCTTACCCTGATCCCTTATGGAGTATTTGAATTCAGTTAGCCCTCGGGTCTCTTAGCGTCGTCTGTACTCCGAAACTCCACCTCGATTGATCCATCTCGCAGCTTCTCACATCTCACTACTTCACCCATTTGATCACATCCGCGCTTACGCTCAAAGGGCGAAAGTGCAGATAGGCTCTTCCCGGGATCACTAGACTTTAATACCAACACTCGTGGAGATGGTGATTTGGCTTCCCAACTCTGGCTTCCAACTATACTTCCTCTACGGGAAGCAGTGGTAGGGACCGCGGTGCGGGACGGCGAACTTGCAGGGCGGCACGCCTCTGCAGGTGTCGGGTCGGTGATACGTCTTCCAGAAGGGGAGATACGACTTCCGGAAGGAAGGCCAACATTCTGGCCCTTTCTGAGAGGTCCAGGATGAGTTTGTTTATTTGAGTAATCCATGAAAGTGTGCTTTTATTTCGGCTCCTCGTGGTACCCCACCTCACAGGGGCCCTACCGGGGGGCGCCTGTATCCCGACAACGGGAGGACGTCAGATTCCCGGAGAGCGATACGGACCAGGCGATGCCGTCCCCGACCGGGAGAGAGGTACTCACCACCCCGGCCGGGATCCAGCACCGCCCACCCCTTGACCCCTGCCGGCCAGGCCAGCAGGCACCGGGACGAAGCCCAGGCCCCCGACCCGAGGCGACAAGCCGCTTGGTCCGTATGGGGCCATACGAACCCGCCCGCCCCTTCGGGATATCAGGACCAAAGAGGCGTGTTGGTTCCCCGTCACAACTAGCACCGTGCAACGGGAGACCTCAACCTCCAGGACTCCGTCAACCCCGGGGGACGGGCCGAGGGGCGCAGCTACCCCGATAAAACTGAGCGGAAGGGTAGACCAGGGGAAGCTGGCCTACCTACTCGTGACAGGAGATGGGTGGTGTTGCAGGGTTGGATGAAAGACTTACGAAAGGTCGCTGGCACGGGGTGGATACGGGAATTTGAAGAGGAATGGACGATGGGGACTATACGAGCCCCCGGAAACACCTCCGTGTTTCCACTACCCTTATCGGGGCGGCTATGTTACCCCGAGGGAGCGCCAATTTCCTGGCCAGCCGAGTAACGAGGCTGACCCGACTGCGGGGAAGTATCCATGTCGAACAAATACCAGCAACTTGCCTGTAATACATTTGAAGCTTGGCATTAAGGAACCCCAGAACCTCACTTTCCACTGGGCACATGTAAGCTTGCGAGGACACTACACCTAGTGGGGAGCCCATGCCCATACCGTTTATCTTCAACCAAAGGCTACCTTCGGGGTATCTAAAGGGAGCTTCTGTGGTGCATGCTCGCAGCAAGCGCTCCATGATGTTTTTGCAAAGCTTTGGCAGTCTGAGTAATGGTTGTAAGCATATTGAAGTATATCTTACACCGTTTTGTCTGCCGGGACATTAGCGAAATCGCTTTCTACATCTCACGAAGGCAGAATATCCTTCGGTCATTCTGCACGTAGAATATCTACAAATTTGACGGATCACATCGTATGCTTGGATGCGAGATATGGAACAAGCATTGCGCTTAGTTTTCAGGCGACTTGGTATGTTGGAGTAGGGAAATGGAGAATTATAGAACTGATAGGCTCCCTGGGTTTATGGGTTCTAATTTGATGTATCTACACCGCTGGCTATACCTACTCACATACAACCCTCTATGAATGCACACCATCTACTTTCACATCGACTGCATAAATAAGCTTGTCAACCCTGACGTCTAGTCCTGACGTCGCTGAGGGATCTCTTGTGACTTTTCTAAGCTTTATTTCATTCAGCAATATTCCCGTACCTTAGCTGAACTGTGCTTTGAAATTCTGGAATGTGACTGGAAACCCACACTTGATGACAATTGCTTAACACCACTTTTTCTTTTAGACATCATTAAGTGTCATTTTTCCATATAGGCTAGGAGTTAGATTTGTCTTTAAAAGCATATTATGCAGCTTCTGACGGCAGCACTGCCGACTGATAAAGGCAGCATATATACTAATGTTTGTTTGTTTATTGGTTGGTTCACGACACACTTTATGCACATTCACGGCTAATGGCGCCGCCCACACTGTTTCGCCGGTGGGCCGCGGGATTTGGAAATGTCCTGAGTGGCGCTAGAGTCGAACCAGGGACCTTTGGTACTCATAGCGCGACACTTTAACCACTCGGCCATCCCCGACCCTCACATATACTAATGACATCATGACCACCATCAATCAACAAGATCGTAGAAAGTAACCCATTAATAGGCATCATCCATATACATTCACCCATTTTTTAGCATCAGTTGTTTTTTGTACCCACCCCCCTCCCACTGTACAAAAAAAATCAAGCTTAGGACATAGCCTACTAGGTAACCTGGTTTGTCCAAAAAGATCAAGATGGCGTTTTTGTCAGCTCTTCTGATCGCAATGCCATGAATTTCTAGCAAGCTCTCGGACTACCTTCCTCAAAGCAGGAGGGAGGACATTGGTAGGGCTGCAATGCCTAGTTCTGGTGCAGTGCTTGCGGCTGCCGTTGGTCGTCCGGATTGAGGTGTATTTTGTCATCATCTTTCAGCTTGCAGAGTTCTTACATCAAAATGGTAAGACCTGGCGTGGGCTCGTCTCGAAATACAAGTGTTGCAGCCGTGCACACCTGCACAGAAGACTCACGCTTCCGTTCGAGAATGTCCTGTAGAGGCGTTCATCCTTCATGTTGCCGAGGCCGTAGAGCGCCAGCTTGGTCTGCCCTTTCTGCAGCAGCACCGGCGACAGCCGGATCGCCTTCAGGTCGGTCCAGCGGCCAAAGTAGTTGACGAGCCCGGCGGCCGAGAGCAGCTCGAGAGCAGCGGTATCGCCCAATCCTGCCGCACTCGTGAGGTCACAATACAGTAATGGCACACAGAGCAGGCAGAGCACCGGCGATGGCACACAGAGCAAACAGAACATCAGATAGAGCACATAGAGCAAACAGAGCATCAGCAAGGGCACACAGAGCAGAGAGCATCGGCGAGGGCACACGGAGCAGACAGAGCATCGGCGACGGCACACAGAGCAAACAGAGCATAAGAGAGGGCACGCAGGGCAGATGGAGCATCAGGGAGGGCACACAGAGCAGACAGAGCATCGGCGAGGGCACACAGAGCACAGAGCATGAGCGAAGTCACACAGAGTGGACAGAGCATCAGCGAGGGCACACAGAGGAAACAGAGCATCGGCGAGGGCACACAGAGCAAACAAAGTATCAGCGAGGGCACACAGAGCGGAGAGAGCATCAGCGAGGGCACACAGAGCAGACAAAGCGTCAGTGAGGGCACATGCCAGGACATGGAGCAGTATTGGAAGATGAATGTCAGGAAAGACGGAGTTAGTATTGACATAGAGATGTCAGGTAGAGCATTAACACGTGCACGTCTGAGGGGAAGATATCTGCCCCCGAGCGGTTTTTCCTAATGTGCCGCCATACAAATCGGGTTAGCAAGGCCAAACCTCGCATGGCTGTTCATTAGACTTTTCCTCATATCCTCAGAAATGGTTGGGCCTGGGTCATCTCAAGTCAGGTCACCAGGTCAGGCGAAGTGACCCAACATCCCTCGGAGTTTTAGGTGGCATCACTTCCACAATCGGGCGATTTACGCGCATTATACCACACTGCATTAAGCTGGAAGGTTGAAATTACCGTCATTGTGCTTGTATCGTCAAGACGTGATGCATTACATGACCTTCCTAGGCTACCTCATAACCTTGACCTGAGGTCATAGTTTCCCAGTAAAAAGTATTCCTGCTTGGATACGTAATTGGCCTCGATTGTCCTCTGTAAATCGCATGCACTTTGAGGTCGTTTATGGATATGGGAGTCAATCATTTACTCTATAACCTCTGCAAGGTCATCTTAGGTCATCGAACATAACTGCAATTATTTCTCACAGTATTGGACTGGAGCGACCAAACCAACGCTGATCGGTTTGTCCCCTCAATGCGCCAAAAATAGGTATCGAATGATCGTAGACCACTTAGTACCCTCGATCTAAGGTCACCAGGGTTAAAATAATGTTTTAAATAACGAGATAGAAATAAAATAACGAGCATAGTAGGATGTGGAAATTTTCCATGGAATTAGTATCAATTAACATGTTTTTGATGTCTTTCATACTCAAATTTGAGGAATTGTTGTATGTAATGTACTTACGACTGTACCTTCATGACTTGTTTCTGGATACATAATTTTGAAGCGCTATATTCGAGATAGGGAGAATAATGCCTATGTTGTAAACTGGTAGTGTATGCCAGATCACATTTTAGGTACTACCATTACCTGAAATTGCGTTGCGAAATATTCGTGTATCAACATTTCTTATCGAGAGCATGGACATAATGCTTAGAAACGAGATTTGGTTAGAAAGGAAACACAAATACTTCATAAGCACGCATCAAGGAGCAGGATGTCGTTACCACTCGGAGAGAGATGTGGTGATTGAGAGATTGAGTGCTCAGAAAGTGGTATTTTCCACCATATCCCATGAATAATTTAACACTGAAGGTCACATACCTAATATTTGACATGGTCAGTTAGTTAGCTTAGGCTTTAAGGCGCATCGACTACATTGGTCATGTAGCGCCCATATTTGACATGTTCAGCTCAGGACAGAGTGACGAGTCACCAGCAAAGCCTCGAATATTGTTCTGTATGCGCATTGAACACAGGTATATCGTATGTTGTAATGGAATGCGTCGTTCCCGTACCTATCCACTACCATAGTGTTGAATATTGTGTCTTTGTCATGTCGCTTGAAAATCGTCTCGGAATATTCAGGAATGTATCAGTGCTGGACGCCGCGCATATATCGCAAACATTTGTGCGACCATCTTCACTAACGCAGCCGTGTATTATCCCGAAGTAAATTATATAGCGAACATCAATGTGGTATAAAACCAAATGTTATGCACGATTCTGACTCCAGCGAAATGCTCTCGTTGTAACGTATTGAATGATATGCGACATGACCCATCTAGGACATAAAATGGCCTTCGCCTCGGGTCAACCGAGGTCAAGGACAATTATTTACCTGATTATTAAATGTCATCGAAAGCGCCTTTCGTCACATAAAGCAAAATCAGCTTCCTATCGCCATGCTATCAAAAAAGTTTGCATCGGAAAATTACAATATATATTACCCAAGTTCGGTGGCCTCTGGTAACCAATCTGTTGGCCTGACCATAAACCACACCAGGCATTGTTGATAGCACATTTCAAGGGCTGTCGAATAGCATTCGCCGTTTGTTTCTATCTGCTACAGGTCCTAAGATATGTATCAATATCCTAGAACCCCACCCGATGCGGTCGAATTTCACCTATGATCCAGTGCCCACCACTGATGCCATGATGACCTGTCTACCCACCGCTGATATCATCATGATTGCCGTGAATAGAGAACACTGGCATCGCCACGTTCAGGTTAGCATCATGGAAGTTGACCTTTGGCTCCTTCATGCAGAAGTCCTGACTGGGATCGCTCAGGTACTCGAACGTCACCGGTCTGAAACACCGAAATGGAGGAATGTTGGCATTGGTCGACAGGGAAAAGCCACCCCGTTTTGGTTGCAGTAGGAGCAACCAGTTACAATTACAGTTATCTCAGTTACACTGAAACACAATGTGTTACTCCCGAAATATTTCCTAAGAACTCCCGAAAGAAAAACAAGAAAACAAAAACTGGAAGATGATACTTTCAATTAAAATAAAATCGGTGCTGCACATGAACTACCATAACAATTAACACATGTCAGGACAGGGCACCATCTGGTAAAAATCCACATCTTAATATAACCAAAAGAAACACCAGCTAGTGTTGACTGTTGTCCGTGATGCATACAGTGGAGATGAGTAGTATAAGGGCAAGTTTCCCGTCCCGCAATCAAAGGTTGTGTGTAGTCTCACCTGTCACTACTCTTCGCCCACGATCAATCGGCGTGAGAGATTGGCGACGCTACATGACACAACGGTCGATGTGTTGTAAAACCAATAACCAACCAACCAACAATGATACATAAAGTACCTGTCAGTTTGAATGGTAAAGCATGTTGTGAAGAAAAAAACCTGAAATGCTCATCAACAGCTTGGCCAATCACAAAACAAATCTCACCTGTCTCCCAAACAATATTTCTTCAAAAGTTCCATACATTTTAAGACACAGTTCCTCGACGGCTTGTTTTCATGAAACAGATCACCACCCAGCAGAATAAAATCTGCTTCTTTTTCCACCGCAAGCTGAAGGATTTCTTCAAATGTTGTGAAACTGTCTTCACCTGAAATCAATTAGTTGAAATATCACAATTATGTCAAGCACTAAACAAGTGTGCACATGCATGCAAGTGCACACATACACCCACATACATGCACACATCACACATATGCATGCGTAAGTGTATGGCAGCAGCCTGTCGATGCTGCGGCTGCCATACGTGAGCGGCGTGGCGGAGAGGAGCGCGCGCCATGAACACGCCGTTGTGTCGACCTGTGCCTCAGGCGATAAGTGCCGCATTGGCGGCGGAACCGGCCGCAGCGGTGGCCGGGACTTCCGGTGTATAGCTTACCCGGACCGCTTGTGGCCCTGCTGTTGCTCCACCGTGATCAGATTGCAGTACTAGACGGGTAGCAAGACAGTCTCAGGACACATGAGCGAAGACGAAAGTGAATGCTTACACATGCACACATACACACACATATGGACAAGTACGTTAGGATGTCCACTTCGTTGATGATGAATTGGGGTTTAGGGGCGCGTCGACTGCTATGGTCATTATGCGCCAATAACTGTGTTTACAGGCTAACTACTATGCTCCTACAGTAGGCAGCATGATAAAATATTCAGGGATGGCAATAGATAACATCAAAATCTGCTTGTCGAAGGAAGGTAAAAATGTCCCCAGACGACACAACCTTAGAATCATCCTTTAGCAGCATACGCAGTGTCTCTGTTTACACGTTCTAAAATCTGGTGTAGTAGAGGTTCTAATGATAAACAGCCTATTGAAACATGGTAAAAGGTAAGCGGGTCAGAACACCGTGGGCACAAAGGTCGGTCATCACCGGTCGGTATATAGCTCTGTGTCACAAAGGCATGCCCTATCCTCAATCGACAAAGCGTCACTTCCTCTCGTCGCGAGGTCCGGAGTGAGGACTGCCATAATCCTAGTTCTGGTTTTATTACTCAGTTTACTGGGTTTGGAATTCCAGGCTCGTTGCCATTCAGATCGTATATATGACAAACTGGAGGATACATATCTCTTGGCGGAAGAGGTAGGCGAATTTCACGACCATTACTGGTAGCGTGCTTGGCGGCCATATCGGCAGCTTGATTTCCAGCAAGTCCAACATGACCAGGGATCCAGCAGAATACGATATTTTTGTCGAGAACAGTTTGGGATTTGACGATGCGGAGAATCCGTTGGACAAGCCTGTTATCTGGGCTGAAAGACTCCATTGCCAGTAGACTGCTTAAGGAGTCAGTAAAAACCACGCGATTTGTGGACTGCTCATCCTGTATATAGTAAAGAGCTTGCAAAATGGCATATAGTTCGGCAGTACAAATCGACGCCTGGTTCGATAAGCAGAAGTATCCAATACCGCGTCGACCAACGCATGCTCATCCCACTCCCGACGAGGACTTGAAGCCGTCTGTGTATATGCGAGATAATTCACGGTACTGGTGTATTTTCTACAACGCCAACATGCGGAGTTCTTCGGAGTTGACACTCCCCTTCTTTGAGCAGGACATAACAAGGTCTGTCTGGACTGGGACAACCTGCCAAGGGGGAGACTCGGAGTGACAGCGCGTGCCACAGAACCTGGTTTGATGTTGCACTTACGAAATGTCGGGGCTATGCGTCCAGAAAAGGTATGACACGCTGATTACTGAGTGGACGGAGTGGCGGCGATGGTCTTGAAAATATCCATTTGTATGCTGGGTGCTTCCGGTTCTGTGCGACCTTACATGAGTATCTCGCTCCCAGTAGTGTAAAGCGTAACGCAAGAGGAAGTTCATCAGTCTCGGCCATTAAGCTACCGACTGGTGAAGTACGGAAAGCTCCAGTGGCAATACGAAGGGCTGTATTGTGGATTACGTCCAGACGGCGTTTCGTTGTAACGCACGCCCCATCATATATAAAACATCCATAATCGATTATAGAGCGTACGAGTGATCGGTACATAAGAAGCAAAATACTTCTGTCTGCTCCATACGAGCACCTGGAGACAGTCCTCATCACCTGCATCCTCTTTGTGCATTTCTGCGCAAGATTTTTGATGTGGGTGCTGTACGTTAGTCGGCGATCCATCCATATACATAGGAACTTGACGACAGGCTTGAATGGAATATGGTGCCCGTCGAGCATAATAATGGGGTCGGTGCAAGAGCGCCTGCGGCAGAAGTGCACAGCGCTCGTTTTCGACGTGGACATGACGAAGCCTGTTTTATCACGCCAACCCTGAACCTCTGGACAGCCAGTTGGAGTTGTCTCTCCACCGTGCGAACAGAGTGCGAAGAACACCATACGGCGAAATCGTGTACAAATAGTGCTCTGCATACGGAAGTCGGCAGTGATGTAGCCACATCATTGATAGCAACCGCAAACAATGCTACACTTAATACGCTTCCCTGCAGGACTCAGTTAAGTTGTGGAAAGGTGTCAGAGTGTGCGTCCTACTCTAACCCGAAACGTTCTGGAAGCTAAAAAAATTGGTCAAGAAGAACCCCATGGAGCCTCTGACACCCATACTATGCAATTTCATCAGGATACCGTGACGCCATGTCGTGTCATATGCGCCATCAATGTCGAAAAATATCGCAGCTGTGTGTTAGCGCTTCATAAACCCAGAGCGCACGATCGAGTCAAGTGTTAAAATATGGTCAAGTGTACTACGGTGTTTTCTGAAGCCACTTTGTATCATAGTAAGAAAACTGTTATGTTCTAAGAAACACATCAATCGGACATCAACCATTTTCTCAACAAGTTTGCATAGCGAGCAGGTAAGCGAGATGGGGCGGTAGTGCAGTGGATCCTTCCCAGATTTATTTGGTTTCCATATAGGCACAACAATTGCCTCCCGCCACAAAGATGGAAATGTGGCTGATGTCGACATTTCATTGATAGCTTCCAAGAGTATTTCTATAGCAGTGGCTGGTATATGTTTGATTATATCATTATGTAGTGTGTCCGGGCCCTCTGCCACACTCTTGAGTGTGCTAATTGCTGCAGTTAATTCAGAGACCGAGAATGGTACGTTGTACTCAAGGGTGTCCGTAGTGGAGAAATAAAGAGAGCGTTCCTCGCACCGAACCTTATATCTTAGAAATCGTTCGTTAGTAGTACTTTCCGAGCGTGCGGACAACGCACATCCTATTTTGTCGGCCACTTCTACTGGGTCAATGATATCCTGTCCGGCCATGTGTAAGACGGGCAGAGGAACTGGGGCGTGCTTCCCAGAGAAGCGCTTAATTCGAGACCATACAGTTGACAAAGATGTGGAGCGATTTAACGTGTTAACGTACGCCTTCCATGAGTCTCGTTTCGCCTCGGCGACAGTTCGTCTAGCGAACGCTCGTGCTTTGCGAAAAGCTATTAGATTGCATGTGCAACTGTTGTTATTAAATGTACGGAACGCCCTCTTCCTAGCACGGACTGCCTCTCGACACTTATCGGACCACCATGGGATCGGCACTCTAGTCGACGTTCCCGATGATCGTGGGATGTGCCGCCTAGCACTTTCCAGAGTCGCCGTAGTGAATTCCTCCAAGGACATAACTGATGCAACCGAGTCGCTTCTGAGTGTTCTTTCAAGGTTCGACTGGAAGCCCTCCCAGTCGGCTCGGTGAATTAGCCACTTTGAGGGTCGTCGGCCTACAGTAACATGACTTATGAAATGGGAATAAACAGGGAAATGGTCGCTGCTGTGTGGATCATCGTCTACAGACCATTCTAGTAAAGGTGAAATTTCTTGATTGCAGAGTGTGAGGTCGAGTACTGAGGTTTTTCCAGTCGGTAATGCAAAATGTGTTGGTGTTACAGTGTTAATAATACAGAGGAAAATCGCTGATGAAACGCTCCATAGCACGCCCACGGCTAGAAATCATGGTTGAGCCCCAAAGAGAGTGGTGAGCATTGAAATCGCCACACACCATCACAGGTGGGGTAATTTGAGCCACAGTTTGAGATAGCTCAGAAAGTGGAAACGGTCCGGTAGGCGGTAGGTATATGCTACATATAGTAATGGCTCGGTGATTTACTACCACACGAACAGCGACACCCTGGATATTTGTGGAGAGAGGTATGTGTGTAAATGCTACAGAATTATGTACAGCAATTAGCACACCGCCATGAGCCACCATGCGAGGAGTAGCATCTTTACGCAGCAGCGAGTTTTTCAATTGAAATTGTGCACCAGGGGAAAGCTTAGTCTCTTGGAGACAAATTACTGATGGTACTCGTGAGTGTAAAATGGTTTGGAGGTCATGGATACTGGTTCTAAAACCTCTGCAGTTCCACTGAAGAATAAAACTCATATGTCAAGATATATAAATGGAAGTAGTTAGCTAAAGACGTGGGTGACTAAGACAAGTAAAAAGCAGTTACAACTGGGGGAGAGAGGAGGTTGGAGTGCGGATTGGTCGTGGGCTTGGGGGACTTGGAGGTAGGTGATGAGGTAGATGTGGAGTGGTTCGGATTTGATGGGAGGGGTCGAGAAGGCCTCTTGGACCTTTGGACCAGAGTCCACTCCCCACCTTCAGGGATTGATTGAGAAGGGGCCTCAGGTGGGCGAAAAAGGGATTCCTTCGTGGAGGGTGGGACCTCCATCGCATCGTCGACGTGTTGGGTTGGGTGGGGTTGCCTCTCATGTGAGGGCAGGTGCACTCCAAAGGACCGCAGCAGAGTCGTCAGCTGTGCAATCAGTTCAGGGACCATATTGGGCCCTACGTGCTCGGGGGTTACCGGATATTTCTTGTGAGTATGCTGTGTGGCTATAGGGCTAGGTTGTGCTTTTGTTACGTACGACACCCTTGGGTGAGCTGCCTCGTATAGTTCACGCGCCTCCCGAAATGTAATCTTCCTGGAAAACGTAATTGAGACTATCTCCTCTTTAAGAAAAATGGGACAAGAACGGTCGTAAGCAGTGTGGGGTCTTTGGCTGGGGCCACAGTTAGAGCAGTTTGGGCTCTCCGCTTCGCAATTCTCTCTAGCATGCTCCATTGAACCGCATCTTCCACACGTTTCACGATTTCTACAATACTGAGAGGTATGACCGAAACGGGAACAACGGAAACATCTCATCGGGTTTGGAAGAAATACACGGACCTTGACGCGGACGTATCCGACGTTAATGAACTCCGGGAGATCAGTGGTGTGAAATGGTAGTATGAAATTGTCAGTTCTTTGTATTTCTTGCCCTTTCCTAATCGTAATCCGGGATCCAGCACCGCCCACCCCTTGACCCCGGCCGGCCGGGCCGGCAGGCACTGGGAAACCCAGGTCCCAGCCCGAGGCGACCAGCCACTTGGCCCGAGTGAGGCCCCACGGGCAGCGTTGGAAAAGTGGCCCTTTTTTGGAACTTTTGCAATCCAAAGAATTATACACTCCGGAAAAAATACACTCCTTGCATTGCTGGATGAAGACATACTTAACTAGCAAGACAGCTAGATGTCATTATACAATAGTGATAACTTGGGTGGAGAAGAAGATTCAGTCATACTGGGTCCCCTACCACATGAAGTTTCCAGGATAATTGAGGATAATACACATTTGTTATTTTGGGTCATCTGTAGGCACATTCCAAGAGGAGGCAGGAGTGGAGCCGAAAATGAGATGCCAGCCAGATTGGAAGAATATCAGTTTGCTAGCATGCACAAGTACGACATATGTCAATGCATGACAAAATATGGATCACTGCAGTCTGAATATGATCTTAATGCCACTGAACATTCCATCTTCCATATCATTCTATAACATTCCATTTGTGCATGTGCGATTTCTGGTGAGGTGCAGGTGAATTAATAAACAGCCACCAATGCATTCATGTGTATGTTCTCAATTTGTGGATAAACCTCAGAACAGAGTCCAGATGTGCCCAGAAGAATGTATGGATGAACACCAAGAGCTAGAGTGGCATCCACACAACTGGTAAGCCACAAAGTGTAGCACTTCCCCCAAATCTCCAAAATACTGGTGGATATGAGCCATGTTTTGCTACAGCATAGGAATTGTCATGGGCACTATTACTTTTCCACACATGCTTTACACACATTTTGCCTCCATGAACCATACAAAGGTATTAGGTTTGGCTAAGTTATGCTATGTTTTTTTTGTAAGTTATCCATTTATCAAATTCCTTTCAGAATCATTCAGGATTATAAAATAAAGTTTTTGAATTTAAAAAACACTCGGGCTAGCATAGGCTGTTTGGTTAGAATAGGCCATTTACTTTTAATTTGTTAAAGGGAAAAAACTGCTTAGAAAATTTGTATTAAAAAAGGCTTTCTTGTATCCAGTTAGGCTGCAGCTTTTATTCCTTTTTAACATCACATTTCATGGTATATTTCCCCAACCAAACCCGAGTCACTTTTTTGGTGTCATTTTGCTACCCAACTGCACTTGCCAAAAAATGTGAGGTCACATCATGTAAGTACCTACATTATGAACACATTCATAATCATTGCACGAAAAATACATTTCAAGAAATCAAATCACCTTAAACTGCAAATTTGTCCATTCAGAAAGTCACAGACCAGGAATGTTAAAAGTATAATGGTATTCAATGGAGAATGGGGACAGGATGCACCTAATAATTCCTGAACATTTCATGAATGCACAAATAATGCTTGAATGCATGCATATCTATAATATCTGCAGTCAATGTGCACTGAAGAGGCCCAGCCCCATTTTGAAAGAAAAACATTCACGCTTCAAAATGTGGTAAGTTAAAACAAGATTTTCCAGACAAAAGCAAAGCAATCAGTTTTGTTCATTTCTACGCTTGTCGACAAAACATCGCAGCAATTAATATTATCATGTCCTGCTCCTTGTATTATCTGAAGATATCCCGTCACACAACACAAGCTTACAGCTTTGGTTTATCCAAATCAATGACTCGAATTACCGCGAAGATATTTGATATAGGTAAGTAGGTAGGTACCTACATAGTCAGATAATACAACCTCTCGTACCTCGAGCCAAACACGCAGTCAATTCCATCCGGATAGCAGCAAAGAGCTTTACAGAAAATCCTTCGTTGAATAAAAAAACCACTACGCTCCGCTAACCAAATATAGGAATTCACCTTCACCAGCCCCCGACCGCGTTCTTGGATTCAATGAATTCACCGCTCTCCATCTCCCACTCCGGCCGGAGCTATTTGAACCATTGCCACGAAAAGCCATGGATAATGCATTTTTCTTGGTTACTTGGAGAATGATATGTTCTGCATGAAATGGGATGGATAAAACTGTTCATATTTATATTATTAAGCAGTCAGGAGCGATATACATAAAAGATATCGGAAGGATTTTCCCCATGAAAATTGCCTGAATGGTACCAAAACGTTCCTAAAACCTGCTAACACTTTGCTCCAAAATGAAGACCCATAGAACCAGAAATTTCACCTTCTTTCGATTTCATGACTTATATTGTTTCCGAATTTCATCAACAAGCGGGAATAGTTGCATTCATGCCACTCCGACCGCGAGGTTTCCCCACTCCGGACAAATTCAGATTTACGTGTGTTGACCTAATCCTCTACACTCTTATAAGCCTCATTCTGATCCAATGATTAATTTCTTCCCACAGTCCTGATTATTATTAATTGAGAAAAAGTTCCCTGTAATTCTCTTGGCAGTTTTCTGTAACTTATTTCAATTTTTTTGTATTTCATAGCAATCATGGCGCGAAATGAGACGCAAATTTCCGCTCGTCCGTGACGATAGTCTGTTTTACAGCAGCAATTTGCCCGCCCGTCTAGTCGCTTTTCATCCTTCCAGGGTATTCCTTGCTTCTACTAAACATTCCTGACATGAACTAAAAAGTGCATTGAAATACATTTAATATTAATAAGGATTGAATTCAATATTTTTTCCAGCTTTCTCATTTGAAAAAAGAAAATTTCATCGTGGAGAGAATAAAAGATTTTAGACGGATTGTTTTAGTATAACTTTCCTTGAACCATTATATATTCCGAAACCCATATCCCGCAGTAACATTTTAGACCCTCCCATTTTAGACCCAGCGGTGCACGAACGTCCTGCTCTCGAGGTATGTAGTGAATTTGTATTAGTTGTGCGGTGTTGGTACCTATGCTAGGAGTGGCAGGTATTGGTATATAAACTTGGTTGACATCGATTAAGTATACTTTTGTGATCATTTTCTCTACCAATGCTCAGGAAGTTGCCTTATAAGTCATTCACGTAACGTGGATGACTTCAGACGACGATGTGTGGTGGACCCCATCTGGTTGTCTGTGAGACACTAGGATAAGAACCTAACAAATGACTTAAAGGCGTTTTATTCTTGAGGAAGAAGAATTATCGGGTTATTTTACGACGCATTCAACCGCAAGGTTGCATAGCGCCGCCACCCTATATCACACCGATTGGTCGTGGGTGGACTGCAAATGCCGCCGGCCACGAGATTCGAGTTCCACGCTCCACCATCTAAGCTACCGAGGCCCCTGGGTTTTTATTCTTCATTCCAGGAGACATCACTGCATTTTTCAAAATTTATACACTTCGTTATATATAAAATGTATATACTCCGTTACTTGGTGCTTCAACATACACCCCATAATTTGGCAAACTGGGAAATTATACACCCCATAACATAGTGCTTCTCAAGATTATACACTCCATACTTTGGCAAGCCAAAAAATTATACACTCCGAATCCAAGACCGAGAAGTGAAAATCCAACACTGCCCACGGGCCCGCCCGCCCCTCTGGGATATCGGGATCAAAGAGGTGTGTTGGTCCCCCGTCACAACTAGCACCGTGCGACGGGGGACCTCAACCTCCAGGATTCCTTCAGCACTGGGGGCGGGCCGAGGGGGCGCGGCTACCACAATAAAACTGAGCTGGTGGACAGGACCGGGGAAGTTGCCCTGCCTGCTCATAGTAGGGATAGTTGGTGTTGCAGGGCCAGATGAAGGACATGGATGCTGGGATGAGATTGGGATTGGAATGGGAACGTATGGATGGAAGGACGAGTGACGCACTCTTGGTCTCACCCCTCGCCGGTACGATGGTCGCCGGGTCTTTGAGGCACTCAATCCCCCCATCACGGAAAGGTGGTATCCTGTCGGGGGGATGTCCACTTCGTTAACAATTGTTGAAAAGTTCTGCCCCAGTGACCATCTCTAGCACGTTGTGGTGTACTGATTTCAGATATGGCATGAAATGCGATTGTCGAGAAGAAACAAAAAGCACCAAGCGATTTAACGTCAAGTGAACGTCGAATTCGTATTCAGCGACGAGTTAGCCAGAGGCGTATTTGCATTGGCATCGGCATTCAGCGACGGGTTTATGATCGTTCGAATTAATTACCACAAATGCTTTTGCTTGTACTGAACACGCTGGAAGGAACTACATAGGTCTCACATTACCACCTTAACGGTCAAGGTTCAAAGCAAACGGTTTCTTCGGCCGCCTCCCACTTTTTTGTCGTTTTCACCCAAACCTTCACAAATTTGGTATCTAGCACTAGCCTGTGGTGAACCATCGTGCAACATTTCAAATCGGTACATGTCAAGATCAAATTTCAAGGTCAAAGGTTAGGTTGCTTTATTAGATGGCGATATTGAAACGATATCGACTGAACGCGAGGTTCGGTTGCTATCGCTTCAATTTCCATCAAATGGGCGTCATTCGATGTGGGTTGCTATGCAACATCAGAAAACTAAGCAATCGAATTTTTTTTTTTTTAAGGACGAAGGCAAAGCTGATCCATCGATCGCCAACATTCTTTCATTTTCTCTCGAACCTATCCAAATCTGGTATGAAGCAATAGCAAGCAAGCAATAACGAACGGTCACCACTCGAGTAACACTTTAAACCGGGATATGTTAAGTCAAATGTTTGATTGAGTTTTTCCATGTCCTCGCGTTTCGTCGCTATGGCTTCAATTTGCAGAAAATGGATATCATTCGTGTTGTGCCATTTGTGTTGTCTTCTTGTGCAGCATCTGAAAGTTGATACTTCGAAATAATCTCGACGGGTCCAAATTCAAGCTGATTTCATCGGCAATCTTACATTTTTTTTCATTGTTTTCGCCCAAGCCTATCCAAATCCACTATCAAGCGACAGCCCAGGGTGAACCCTCGAATAACACTTCTAGACCGGTACGTGTCAAGGTCAAACGTGAATGTCAAAGGCTAGCTTGAATTGTTCAAAGTTTTCGCGATTCGTCTCTATGAGTCCAATTTGCACGAAGTGGGTTACATTCGACGTGCCTTGTGTCGTATTATAACGTTGTCAAATCGAACTAATTTCAAAGGTCAAGGTTCAAACCGATTTCTTTGGTCGCACCGTATATTTTATTCGCCCTAACTTATCCACGTCTAGGAACAACCAATAACCCGTGGTACACCTCGAGTAACATTTCAAACCGGAACATATCAAGGTCAAACCGCAAGATCCGCGAAAGTTAGCTTAAATTGCTCGAAGTCCTCGCGCCTCGTTGATATGCCTTCAATTTCCATCAAGTGGGAGTCATTCGACGTGCCGTGAGGTACTCTCGCAAACTGTTCAGAAACTACATCCATTTTCCAAGTGAAAGGTCGAGCTCATTTCTTCAGTCTGCCCGCGTTTCTTCGTTTTCTCCTGAAGCTACTCATGTCTGCTATCAAGAGATAGCCCGTGGGCAACCCTCGAGCATCATTTCAACACGGGACATGTCAGATCAAGCCTCAGGTCAAAGTTAGTTTTAATTTTGCAGTCCTCGCGTTTCGTCGCTATGACTTCAATTTGCATTGTGCGGATGTCATTCGACGTGACGTGCCGTACAGCATCAGAATGTTGAGATATTGAAATAATTTCAAAGGTGTCCAAGGTCCGGCGTGTGCACAATGATTGAGTGCAATAGGAATAGGAGGGTATAATTTATTTGTGTTTGCAGGCGTTGTGATAGCAAGCACTCGTATCCTATATGACTAGAAGCTCCTCCAAGAAATCCGTCATAACCTACTCGGACGGTGCTCTCGTCGCTCGTTTTTAAGCTACACTGCCACAATGCTGTTCCGGAGACATAAAATACACAACTTTTTAACCTCAAATTGCCCGCTTTCCTGTTAACGGTTCAACGGAAGTTGTCAAATTTGCAAGAGAAGCCTCACGTGAATACGCACAATTGTATAACTAGTTGAAGTTCATAACCGCGGGACAGGGGGTAGATCCAGGAATTGTCACGGAAACACTTGTCGGAGGGGTGCCATTTCTTTGCAGCGGCGCTACTTCGAAATCACCTGGAAATCACCTGGGGCGCCTCTGGCTGCAAAATTCGAGGGGGCGGGATGCACTCGGCCCTTACTGAAGGGACCTTTCCTTTCATGGGGGTGCCTTTTTATTTCATAGGAGCGCCTCCTGCTGAAAAAAAATTCGAGGCGGTATACTGGAACCTTTTCAGAGGGACGCCTTTTACCGGCCTGATGGACGCCATCTTCCACGAGAGGCGTACATGCCACCAGTGCCACACCATTTATCCGTCCTGGTTGTCTTCCCATTGACACGTGTCCCCATAAAACGGAAAAGCATGAGAAAGGTAATTTTTTTGTGTGAATACTTGCAACCATAAAACCGTCATCAAATATTTTTTTTTTCCTGCAAGAGGGCAACGTTTTACATACATACAGCATTCATCTACGGCGATCGTGAAATCGGATACAGCACATACGACATAAAGTTAGATGTTCACAAGCAGTGATAAGTAGTGGAACTTGCGAATTTTGGCGCAACTTTTAGTCCCCAAAGTATCATTTTTAACAGTGGTAAATCTGGAAAATTGAAATACTTTGAACATGAAATTGAAGTAACTAAAAATGACATTGAAAAAAGAAGTGGCTGAAATCCAACGATTTTTATTTGGGGGGAGAGGAGGCGGGGCTAGGCCCCTCTATCCTGTTCAAACTTATTGTCTTTGCCCCCAGTACCAATTAGGGAATACAAAGTTTTTGTTTAATGTAAAAGCCATACCTTATTTCTACATACACCTTCTCCTTCTCCAGGATAATTACTATTAATGTTGCCTATGAGACTGCAAAACCAAACCGTTTTCCTTTGCTAAGATACGAAACATCGAAAGGTAAACCATCTATCCAATTTCGTATTAGCTACTCAAAAAGAACTTGGGCTGTCAAGAGCGTCATAACGCTTGAAGAAGACAGGAAGTGTGATCGCGGGTGTAACGAAACCCCCAACGATCACTGTACAATCGCTATAACCATGTAAGGACGACTGTTGATACATTATCTAGGCCCAGTGCTGGGTCCACAGAACAAGTTAAACCTACCTATGTTCCCCATTGGTTCCAAAGTCACAATGGTCGAAGCACTTATGTTACTGACACCCTGGCAATGCTTAATAGGTGACACAAGGTGTCACCATCATAACAGTGGCCTCTGCACCCACTCTTTGTCTATCAAAGACTTGTGAGTGGACTTAGATGCTCAGCTAGTCTCTTTGACCGAACATCGCTATTGGGGTCGGAAGTCGGGTGAGGGGTCGGAAGTCGGGTGAGGGGTCGGAAGTCGGGTGAGGGGTCGGAAGTCGGGTGAGGGCACCTCCTGCAGTCTGGCATCCTCCTTTCAGGTGAATTTCTTGCTGCTTGCAGGGGGAGGGGACAATGAATGTTCCCCATCGCAAATGAATGCTTAGTTTTATTGTGGTGAGAAACATGGGAAACATCATCGTCACCCCCATTCCGGTTCCCGCTGTATCGATAGGTGATTATCACCCGCGGCGCCGGCGGCGCTGGCGCCATCTAGGACAACGGGGACGTGCACACCAATTTATTTGCATTATTTGTAGGGTTGCCCAAGGTAAGGGAATCTAATTTGTCCAGAAACATGATGCTGCCATTATCAAGCAATGTTGCCATCTTCGGAAGTTTTAAATACGACACTGGTATCGCTCCAATGACATTTCATTCTACTTCTTGACCCATAAGTCCGATGATAAGGACCGAACGTCAGCGCTACAGAGGCCGGGGCGCCGGCGATGCTCGCCCGCTAGCGCCATCTAGATCAATGGTGTCGTGCCTGCCAATTTCCAACATTATTTGTTGGATTGTCAAGCAAGATAGTGGGACACAATTTGTACATAAAAGTGGATAAAGAGTTGCACTATATTATCATTGGGAACTTACCACCATTATTTTCGTGCCCATTTGTCTGACAAGCCATGCTGCTCATGGAGATAATTTCCCAACTCAACAAAAAATAACTGTGCAGCCATGCTATTTTTGTGCTGTCAAATACCATTTACTACCATATTTGTAATTAGTGCACCAAAATTCACCCAAAAAAAAACAATGTGAAAAGGTGATGCCTAGCTTGTTATCTTCCACAGGGTTTTGCACAGGTACATAATAGGGAAATGGAGAGGGCTACATAAAAAGTTATATGCAATGCAGAAGAATTATCAGACTTGCTCTTGTCATTCTCCCTGCAATTTGTTACTTCTAGATAATCAGAATATCAAACAAGCAGGAGCTATAAATCACTCACCCCTTTCCCCATGCTTCTCCATAAAGCCCAAGTGATTATCTGTAGCCACAAGGATCCTTAGCTCCTCCATCTCTGTCTTCACTGCTGATGCCATGGTGGATCTGATGGAAATAAAACAGTAAAGTTATAGAAGCATTTCATAGGCAGCAAAATGCATCAAATAGGAAGCTGTCAAGTAGTTGTCAGCTCCAAGTACTGTAGCCCAGCTCACAAGTGTGAGGAAGTGGCATAACCTCACTGTCCAAGATATCAAATGGAAGGCATAAGATAAGGATGGGGGTGGCCAAGTGGCAAAGGTGTTGATATTTGGATACCAAGGTCCAAAGTTTAACACTTGTATCACATGGGACAGTTGCTCCACTGGTGGGTGGTGTCATTAGCCATGATCATGCATAAAGTGGGTTGTAAACCACCCAATAAACGGGAGAGCATACCAGTGATAACTTATTTGTGAAATTTGGTGGAATATGCCACTTTCTGAACACTCAATTAACATCCTTCTCCAAGAAGTATCAGCATCCTGCTCCTTGATATGAAGTACTTATGTTTCCTTTCTAACAGTATCTCATTTATAAATAGCATGTGCATGACCTTGATAAGGAATTGTGTTACAGAAACATTTTGCTATGCAATTTTAAGTAAAGGGATGACCTATAATGTGATACAGCATACAATACCAGTTCATCATAGTATTCTCCCTGTCCTGAATATAGCTCTTCTTAAGTTATGAATGTCAAAACAAATAACACAGGTCCAGTCATAATTACCTACACCATAAACCAGTGATAAATTATTTGTGAAATAGGGTGGAATACACCACTTTCTGAACACCCAATTGACATCCTTTGCCAAAAACTATCGACATCCTGCTCCTTAATGTATGCATATGAAGTCTTTGTGTCTCCTTTCTAACAGTATCTCGATTATAAGTAGCATGTGCACGCTCTTGATAAGGAATGGTGATACAAACATTTTGCAATGCAATCTCAGGTAATGAAATTACCTATAATGTAATATAGTCTACAATACCAGCTTATGGCATAGTCATTATTTTCCCTATCCCAAATATAGAGCTTTTTAAATTTCAAAACAAATGATAAAGATACAGTCCTGACTACACCACTGCCTCAAATTTGAGTCTGAAAGACATAAAAAACATTCAAATGACACCAATTCCCTGGCAAACTTTGACATCCTACTGTGCCCCTTATGACATCTCACACCTAATGAAAAAACCATTATTTTAACCCTGCCATCAACTGAAATTTCAGTCTGAAAGACATAAAAAACATTTTAAATTACATTAATCACATGCCAAATTTGACATCCTGCTAAACTCATTTAGACACCTCACACCTAACAACAACAACAACAAAAAACATTTGAACCCTGTAGCATAGACATGCCTAAATGTGCCTGAGCTGGCAGCAAAGTCCTAGAATTAATTTCCCAGAGTTCAGGATATGACCAAATGTGTGAAAGCCAGGTACATAAAGGGAGGTGAATGATGTTACATACACAAAAAGTGATAACATCAGAAAGATAGCAGTTGTGCTGTCAAAAGGCAACAATGTATGTCAGCATGTTTTCCAATCTTGAAAACTGAGGTCAACTATGCAGGGAAGGTTGATAAGTTAACCTCAGTTGCATGACAATATACTGCATGAACACTTCTTTACCAGGCCACAGAGGACTAATAAGTCCACTACTTAGCAGACATTATTATTTCTGATACTTCTTCATTAACCAACCCAGTGCCTGCTAATACCCACATCTACTCTTGCCCATTTGCTGAAGTGCATAGAAATATATTTGACTGGCACTTCAGCAGTGTAAAATAATTCACCATGTGGCCTGGAAATGCACAGTTAATAGAGTTGTGGTATGTCATCCCCGTTTTCGGTTTTCACCATTTTCCATGTATGCACAGTCATGCATACAACTGCTTAATAATGTAAAATGCATGTGACTGAAGCGAAAGGGATTTCTTTTTAATCCTTATGTGGCAAACCTTTATTTTCTTCCAATCATTCACTATTCCAAGCACTTCTTCCTTCATCCACAGTTAATGGTGAATTAACTTTAGACACTGCACTTCAGACATGGTGGATTCACATATAAAGTGAATCTTCTGTAATCAAAGCAATCTTCACCAGATAAATTTACAGTTACCAGATTATAGTCCCCAAAATGTGTACCTTTGTCATTACCATAATCACTCAAGAACATCTTTCAAACACATTTTTGCCACCTCAATAAGATGTATGCTTTTTGCCATGGGAATATCATGTCATGAGGAAAAGAAGTCATACGTATATGTATATATATGCATATATATATGGATATATATATATATATATATATATATATATATATATATATATACATATATATATATATATATATATATATACATGTATACACCAGTGTAAAATAATTGACCATGTGGCCTGGAAATTCACAGTTAATGGAATTGTGCTACTCATCCTTGTCTTAGGCTTTTACCATTTTGCTACATGTGTGCGCATTCATTATACACACGACTGCTAAAAATGTAAAATACATGTGACTGAAGTGAAAGGCATTCGATTTTTTAATCCGTAAGTGGCGATCCAATATTTTCTTCCAATCTTTCACTATTCCCAAACAACTCATTTCTTCATCCACACAGTTAACAGTGAAGCAACTTTAGGACACTGGTATACACACACACACACATATATATATATATATATATATATATATATATATATATATATATATATATATATATATATATATATATATATATATATATATATATATATATATATATATATATATATAAACTGGTTATCAAAACAGGCATTGCAGGTTCCACCATTCAAGGGTTGGATCTATTTCAGGCTAATTTACTTCTTACCATGGCACCTATTTATGGATTACAAATATAAAACAAGAAAAAGATGTAATAATTACAACAATTTACACAAGCTACATGCATTTGAATACATTTTATATGGTTCCATGAGCACAAATCAGAAAATATGTAGGTTAATGCAGACCTGCTGAAGATTATCTAGGGACTTTTGTCATTTTTTTTGGTGGGAGGGGGGTTATCTCATATAGATAGGTGAAATATTCACTATTCAAAATAATGCCACTTACAGTAGATATGCAGAAAATCTGACTGCCTTGGCAATATTATCATAAAGAGTTGTGCTACCCTAGAACTTGCAAGAAGTCATGCCTTCTGCAAATAATTTGTATTACATATTTTGATAAGTTCATGGTTTTTGTTTATCAAATTATTCAACTATAATACTAATAATAAATTCACAATTTACCCATACTAGTGGATTTAAATATATTTTGATACACATTTAATATTTGTCTGTAAACTGTGCTGCACTTGGTACCATGTTACATCATTCCCATTTCATTCAAGCAGGCATCAATGATAGAGTGAAGCCACAGCTAGATATGATCTTATGTGGTTAGCAAGGTAACAAGGTTATGAGCTGTGTTCTATTGTGATGTTTGCACAAATTTCCATAAGCATAACAAAGATGTTTTCCTTTTATTTGCCAGCTATTTGCACTTGATGATCCAATGATCCAAAATTCATATATTTCAGACAATCAAACATTTGTAGGTTCTAGGAGATACAATGACTGAAACCTACATATCTATGTTTCAGTCACCAAAATATGTAGGCCTTAGGTGACTCAACATGAATAGACTTTATGTGATCAAATACCAGTACGTTAGTTAGCTTAGGTTATAGATACTTTGCTATTTTGCATTATTCTGCATTACCTCATCCAAGCTTCCTATCCACACCTTTCCTGTATCTTGTCTAGAGATCAACATGTAGGTAGGTAGGTAGGTATCTAGGTAGGCAATTTAGTATTCTTTTTCATAAACGTGTTTTGGGAATTTTGTGATTTTTTTTGGGAATACCATGTTTATGAACATGACTTCGAAGATGCAACCACCTGATTTCTCGGGAGATATTTGTTTCAGCATTTGTCATAAGGTTAGGTTAGGTTAAGAGATGCTAGGCTAGGTTAGGTTAAGAGATGCTATGCTAGGTTAGTTTAGGTTATGTTTTCCAATTGAATTATTCATAATTGGACCATCTCATTAAGGTATGTGAACCACTTGGAGCATTAGCCAATCAAGGCATCAGTGCTATACCCAGGATGTCATCAGACCATACTGACATGACTATGACATCATTGAAATTGAAAAGCATTTCCTGAGAAAACGAGTGGTGGCATCTTCCGAATGTTTATAAACATGAATTCCCAAAAAATCACAAAATTCCCCAAAACACCTTTTATGACAAATTTACTGGCGCTTCTCAAAAATGTTTTTCTGATGTTCTGACTAAAAAATTGGCACATGGGGTTTCTTCTATATACCTACCTACCCACCTAGAAATCATCACTTGTTTCACTTCATTAATCTTACTCACAATTTACAGACTATTATGGCTATGCATCCGTTCTGGACAATCCTATGAAGCTGATTATCAATATATTATGCAGGCATCTTGGTAACCTGGAGGAGCGTGTTTGAATTCTGCCAGCCCTCAATGTACGCATTGGGGTAGGCATGTGCCTTAGTAGATAGTAGGTAGGTAGGTACTACGAATACGCCTTTTTCTGTCGGTCGTGCAGTGTCTTATAGATATTGGTTCGGCCAAAACCGTAAACAATCCTGATAATAATGGAAAAATGCAACTATACTGCACCACCCACCGTTCGGAAAAATAGAATCCTCAAGTGCACTCGCGCCATAACTATCAGGAGCTTAGGCACTTCGATACAATTTGAGAAAAGATGTAACGCCTGGTATACAAATATTCCTCGTGAAGCTCAGACAAATTAAGTGTAATTTTTTGTATGTGAAATAAAAATATAAAAATTGTGAACAAAGCTAAGACGTTGTTACGTTTTTAACAGTCAAGAAGATGTTTTATCATACTGAACTCCCGGATTAGTGGTCTACATGGGCTATTTTTTCGTCGCCGGGTTTTGACAAACAAAAGCTAGAATAGTGCAGAAACTGGTGAACCTGGATTCCTATCCTGAATGCTGTAAACCAATGAGTTTTCCTTAAACAATATTGCATTAAAATCGTCATGGTTGACATGTTGATGGCATTATAACATAGGTTGCTTCGCAATTGTAGGTGCAAGTTGTGTTAAAAGTGATTCATAGACACAATATCATATTACAACACTACACAGCCTATGCTATAGCATAGGCTGTGACAATCGTGACGACAGTGAGACGAAGTCAAACAATGCATATTGAATGCAATGCAACTAATGCAAATAATAATACTTACATAACATGTAATAATGATCATGTTAGCGAAGAGGCTCGTGATCTCATGATCAGGCTCTGGCTCGAGAGGCTTCAAAGTCTCGAGCAATCTGCAAGCTGCAAGGTGTAAGGTTTTGTTTCCAGTGTGAGCCTTACCCTTATTTCCAGTGTAAAACTACTGGGTGGATAGTTGGGTATCTAGGTAGTCGCCCAACTTCGTGCAACCCCTTAGTCATTGATTTAACCCCCTAATAAGGCTCAAGCTGAACAATTATGCCTATGGTCACACACTAGATACAACTGTTTTTTTTTATCAAGCTGTCAAGGCTCTGACTGCCTAGGTGCAAGTATTGATGTTTGGGGTGGCTGACATGGCAGCTCAGGCTCTTGTCTCTGCACCTACCCCTTAGAAGTTCAGATTTGAAAAGCATATGAAGTTAAGGTATATGGAGGAGTGGAAAAAAGAAAGGATCAAATAATATTCAATATCAATAATCTAGAACACTACGGCTTTATCACCAATTGTTTGACAACCAAAGTAGCTGCAGGTTGCTGGGTATTATTGCTGTTAAAAGCATTTACCATATGCATTTGAAATATGTGTATCCTCTGCAAAGCAAAATGAGAGGTTTGGCTAGGTTAGGTTATTTGTGGGAAATGTAAAACATTCTGAGAACACTTTCAATGTGGAAAGAATGAAAAAGGAATTTGGCCTGGTTGTCAGGTTAGTTTTTCAATGATATTTGTTCTGAGAAAAGGTTAGGCTAGCTTATATTATATTATGATGCATTGTGCTACTTTGGGTTTGGCTGGGCTGGGCTAAGCAAGGCTGCACTATTCTAGGCTAGGCTATAGTGATAATTATGTTATGTCATGTTATCCTATATTTTGTTAGGTTAGGTTTGTGTGAAATTGTGCATTTCATGATGTATATTACTCATCCACCCCAATGCTAAAATAACTTTCTTCACTCAAAGATTCTTTTCTGGCATTATTTTGTTTGTTGACTGAAAAACATGCATTGAAAATGCATACACTGAAATGAGTGAGCACGTTGCATTCATTCACATTCATAAACAAACATTTTTGCATGTTTCTAGCAAATACGCAAACATTTTTTATATAATCAAAATCTCACCGATGTCCTAAGATGCAAATTGTCTACTTCCTGAAGGCTCCTGTTCTAAATCACAAGTCATTGTGTTCAGTATAAATATTCCTGATATGTGTGCAAAAATTACATCATAATATATTTAAAATCGGTAGATATTTAGTTTCGATGTGTTATTTAAGCTTTTAATGGAACGATAATTTTGGTGTGGTAGTTGGTAGAAAAAGGCAGTGCATGATTTTCTGATGATTTAATTAAATTAATTCATGCTGTAACTGCCATGTTTCCAGTTATGACAGGCATGCTAGGCTAGGATGCAATACTTAGCAGCAGTCTGCATGTGGCTATGTGTCCCATACCAGCATGCAAATGCATGCATAACCTTTTAAATCAAGACAACACAACACTGACACAGCCTGTCCACCATCCACTCTGCATATCACTGTATATATTCTGTGATGCTTGAAATTTAATTCTGATGGGACCTACATTGTGCTGTGTAATACCATTACTTGCCTAGTACGCCTATGGAGCCAAAACTTGGAACCCAACTGTCAACCGTAAGAATCGGGGAACAATACATATCAGCATAAGATCAGCTGGTGACAGTGAGTGCAGAAATAGCCCTGATATCAGGTCAGCTGCTTTCTTTGACAGTGCAGCTTTCTATTATACCGATTCGTGTAAGCTGATGTTATTCACTGCATGCCCTGTGATTATGTGGTCACCACTTTTTTAGAAGAAGGGGGAAGGTAACCATATATGCTTCAATTCTCTTCGGGGTTAACAGGCCAAAGTTTAGTTCATGTTTTTTTCATTTAATTTGTCTTTGATTTTTGTTTTACCTTTGTGTGTATTAGCAGGCAATGTGCAATGCATGAGTGTTCAATTCATCACTACTATATATTTAGCATGCACAAACCATCATTTCACAGCACAAACTGCACAGCATGCACTTTTATAATACATGGCCGATGCAGTTGATGCAACCTAAACTCCATGTACAATGTGAAACATTGTGAAGTATTCCTGAATGTCAAACATTGAGGGTGCCAGCATATGCACACCAAAACCATTCCACTGTGTGATGATGGTGGTGACATCTGTGGCCCTGGTGTCTCTGCTGCATTTTCAAATCAGGGTAATGCTGCCGTCAAGCTAGAAGGGTTTTAAATACTATGGACCTTAGTCATGACATGCAGCAAGAAAACATAATTGTGCTGAGGCCATGTTATAGAAGTGATGTTCCAA
Source organism: Imbricaverruca yamaguchii (assembly GCA_034440575.1). Taxonomy (NCBI): domain Eukaryota; kingdom Metazoa; phylum Arthropoda; class Thecostraca; family Neoverrucidae; genus Imbricaverruca; species Imbricaverruca yamaguchii. Next base: position 824,075 of record JAOTOL010001400.1, read on the forward strand.
AAATTGTTTAGTGTGGATGTCCACCAAAATTTCAGTATTCCACGGCACTGCACTAGACACAACACATGCCACACTAAAACAAATTTTTCCTTGGACTACCTGGCTGGTTGCTTTTCTCCTGATGTATCCTTTTGTTTTTCATAAGTCAACAATCCAGATATCTCATTTCAGTTTTGACTTCTGTTCTTCAGGCATCGGGGCGGGGATGGCCAAGTGGTTAAGGCGTCGGGCTATGGGTACCAAAGGTTCGACACTAGAGCCGCTCAGGACATTTACTAATCCCGCGGCCCACCGACGAAACAATGTGGGCGGCGCCATTAGCCGTGAATGTACATAAAGTGCGTCGTAAACCACCCAATAAACAATTCTTCAGGCATCTTTGCTTCCATTTGTATTTGTTGTATTCTATGCTACAAAAAATGGCTAGAAGATCCGGAGTGAGGTCAGTATTCATACAGCTGGTATTATGATTTCTGAGTGTGAGTGATTAGATTGTCCAATAAATTATGATGCATATTTCATTTCCACATTTTAAGGATGTCGAAAAGAAGTATGATTAGATAAATTATACAATGTTCCTGCTGTGAGCTTCTCTAAGATAGTCTCATATGCATGTCCGGTATGCTTTTCCTTGCATTTGTTGGTGTTCGTTAAGCCGTAAATGGACGGGGCGAGCTGTCTCAGAAATGTAGTTGACCTGTTGACCGTTGTTGAGGAAAATATTGCAACTAATCCACCCTAAATAATTTGAATGGTGCAATAATTTGATTTGAGTAATAACTCCCCTCCTCATGAACATATACTGTCACAGTGCAAATATTATTCATTACCTCAACCACTTAACTTGAATGTTGGGTTCTCAGTACTTCATATCAATGCAAGGTCCCTCAAGAATAAATTTGATGGTGTTATTAATCTTCTAGCAAATTTTGAAGTTGATTGGTGAGTTATTTGTGTGTCAAAGACATTGCTGAAGAAAGATTTAGAGCAATACTTTAGTCTAAAAAATTATAATCTTTTTACATCTAGTAGAAAAGAAGGTGAAGGTGGAGGTACAGGAATATATGTAAGTAATAGATATGAGGCTAGGGAAAAAAAAGACCTGGAGAGTGATAATTTTGAGACAAGTTTTCTGGAAATCAAAATGAAGTTGGGTGTACCAGCAAAGAGATTCCAAGTGGGGGAAGTATATAGACCTCTAAACCTGAGCCATACTTTATTTATGGACTACTTGGAAAAAATACTTGATTCGTTGGAAAACACTAAGTGTGCATGTGTCATAGCAGGGGACTTCAATTACAATCTTTTGAAATATCCCTCTGATAAACCCACTTAGTTTTATGAATATGCTAAATTCCTATGGATTTTCCCAACCATCTCGAAAGTGACCCGGATTTCTAATAATTCTTATGCCCTTTTGGATAATATATTTATAAATGCTGTTAATGTCTTGAACAATTCAGGAATTCTACTTCATGATTTATCGGATCATTTTCTAGTTTTTCTTAATCTGTCATTAATTCAAAGCACAACTATAACAAGACATTCAGTGACCGTCTTTGATAATAATAAAATCAGTGAATTAAATGATCACCTCATTAGTACCTGTAGGAGTAGTAATGCGGCGCAGTCGCGGAAGGGGCACGGGACGCTCAGCTGACGGCCGCGTGGGCGGCCGACGTGGCCCAATGAGCGTCCGCCACGCCCGCGAGTTCCGGCTGAGTCGAGTGAGGGGGCGGGGAAAGCCGGCGCCGGCGGCCGCGCATCGTGTTCCCGGGCAGTCTGCTGTCGGCTCTGGCAATACACGGGTCCCGGCATACGGACGTTTTTCATTTTGGTCTCTACAAGCTATTTCGGCCTTTTTGCTTTCTGTCTTACGATGCCGGGACCCGAGGTGGAGGCTGTGGTGGACGACGCGGCAGTTGAGGCGTCGTCCAGTGGTGCAGGTGCAAGTGGACTCCGGCACTTCGACGCTCGGTGCGTTGCGGAGTACGACGGAGCGCCGAACGTGGTGGAGTGGTGGACGCGCATGGAGCTGCTGTGCGAAATGCGCGGGGTGGACGTCACCGCTGTGGCCCCGACGCGGCTGACTGGTGGCGCGTTTGAGGTGTGGGCGGAGCTGGCGGTGGAGGCGCGGCGGTCGGCGACGGCAGTTCGTGACGCGCTGTACCACGCCTTCGCGATGGATCGTCACACAGCGTACAAGACGCTCAAGGACCGACGTCTGAAGCCGGGCGAGTCCGTGGACGTCTACCTGGCGTCACTGCGTCGTCTTCTGGCCCTAATCGGGAGCGCAGGCGATGAGGCGTTGCTGACGTGCGCCTTCGTCGACGGACTACCGGCGGCCGTTCGTCAACTGGTTCGCGCGGGCGCGCGCGCCGAGCGGCTGGATCTGCGGAGCATCGTGGAGCGAACCCGCAGCGTCGTGACCGACGTGACCGACGAGCCAGCGCAGGCCGCGGGCGTGCGTGCCGAACCGGACCCACGAAGTCCGGTGCCGGCCCCCGTACGGCCCCGCTCGGCCGTCCGACGCTGCTGGACGTGCGGCGCGACGACTCACCTGGCGGCTGCCTGCCCGCGACGGGCGGGAAAACGACGCGGGAGGCGTGCTGTCAGCGCCAGCGTCGTCTCCCGCGACGTGAGCGCGTTGCCAGTGGTTGTCATGGAGGTGGAGGGTGTTGCACGGCACGTGCTGGTGGACACCGGCTGTACCAGTGTGTTGGTATTCACGGGGTGTTGCACGGACTGGGTGCCGTGTTCAACGTGGGTTCGGCTGGTGGACGGTGGGTCCATGCGGTGTGTGGGAACCGCAGACGTGACGGTTCGGTTTCACGGGAAACAGGTGGTGGTCAGCGCCTTGGTGGTGCCGTGTCGGCCGTTGGGGGTGGATATGCTCCTGGGTATGACGGGGGTGGAAGCGTTGGGCGGGGTCACGGTGCGGACCGCCGCGGATGTTGCTGTGTGCGGTGGCGCGACCGCGGGAGGCGAACCGGCGCCTCAGGACGTGCATGTGGAGACGACGGATTTTGTGGTGCAGTTCGATGGGCGAGAGAGGATGTGGACTGCGGCGTGGAAATGGGCAGATGGGGTCGGTCCGGCGAGACTGGAGAACAGGACGGCGCAGTACGCGGTGCCAGCAGCAGCACAGGATGCGTATGACGCCGAACTGGACTTATGGATCGCTGAAGGCTGGCTCCGCCCGTGGGACGAGGAGACGGACGGACCGGCCCGTGGCTTGATCCCGTTGATGGCGGTGCAGCAGCCGTGCAAGCACAAGGTTCGTCCTGTGCTCGACTACAGGGAATTGAACGGCTATGTCGCGGCCCACACTGCAGACGCAGACGTGTGTGCGGACCAGCTGCGTCGCTGGCGGCGACACGGACGCTGCGTGGCAGTGGTGGACTTGCGGAGAGCCTACCTCCAACTCCGTGTAGCCGAACGGCTGTGGTCGTACCAGACAGTGCAGGTGCGGGGTCAGCGGTTCTGTTTGACGCGTGTCGGTTTTGGGCTCAATATCGCCCCATTGATCATGAAGGCCGTGATCCGCGCCATACTGGACCGCGACCCGGCCCTGCAGCGTGGAGTGTTGCCCTACGTGGACGACCTGTTGGTGGACGAGTCCATCATCAGTGCCGAACGCGTAGTGGAGCACTTCGCGCGGTACGGCCTCGAATGCAAGCCGCCGGTGCGGGCGGCCGAAGGGGCCCGTCTCCTCGGCCTGCGGGTGGACGCTGGTGATGACGGGGCGCTGCGGTGGTGCCGGGATGGGGCGCTAGCGCCGCCGCCGGAGGTGCTGACGAGACGGGCTGTGTTCGCTTGGTGCGGGCAGCTCGTGTCGCATCTCCCGGTGGCAGGCTGGCTGCGCCCGGCGGCCGCTTGGCTCAAGCGGCGCGCTAACGCCTTGTCAGCCGGTTGGGATGACCCGATCACTGACACGACGTTGCGAAAGCAGGTGAGCCACGTAGCCGACCGGCTGAACGCCGCCGACCCGGCACGGGGCCCGTGGTGTCTGCGGGGCGACGCCCTCACGGTCTGGACTGATGCCAGTTCTATCGCGGCGGGGGTCGTGCTGGCTGATGCGGCCGGTGGGGTGGTAGAGGACGCCAGCTGGCTGCGACCCGAGGCAAAGGCGGCTATGCATATCAATATGGCCGAGCTCGACGCAGCACTCAGCGGTGTGAACCTGGCGATCGTGTGGGGTGTGAAGACCATCGACCTCCGCACTGACTCCGCTACGGTTCACAAGTGGCTCAGTGATGCCCTGAGTGGCCGCTCTCGGTTGCGCACGAAGGCGCACAGCGAGTTACTGATCCGCCGGCGGGTCGACGTGATCTGTCAGCTGGTGCAGGAGTTCCAGCTGGCGTTGAGCGTTGGCCTGGTTCGGTCGGCGGCCAACCCGGCGGATCAGCTAACTCGTGTGCCCCAGGCGTGGCTGCGGGATGCGGCGACTGCGGTCGAGTCGGCGGCGTGGGACGAGCCGGCGGTTGATGAAACTGGGGCGCGGCCCAGCCGGCCGCCGTTGCCAGAGGCGGTGGTGGCGGCCGTTGTTGCCCCTGCCCAGATCCGCGCCGTGCATGAGTCTGTTGGGCACCAGGGTGTCCGACGAACGCTCTGGCACGTGCGACGGACCTGTGATGGGAAAGTGGGCCGCGCCGCGGTGAGGGATGTGGTACTGGCATGTGACGTGTGCCAGTCAATTGATCCGGCTCCCGCCCGATGGCGGCACGGCCACTTGGCAGTGCCCCGGGGGTGGGAACGCCTGGCGATCGATGTGACACACGTCCAGGGCGGTCCATTCCTGACAATCATCGACTGCGGGCCGTCCCGATATGCATTGTGGCGGCCTTTGTCGCGGGAGGACAGTGTGTCTGTGGTGGAGGCGCTTGACCCGGTGTTCCTAGAGCACGGAGCGCCTGCGGAAATGCTGTTGGACAACGCGACCGCGTTCCGCGGCCGTCGTTTTGCGGCGTTCGCGGCGCGTTGGGGCGTCCGACTGCATTTCCGTGGCGCTCATGAGCCCGGCGGGAACGGTATCGTAGAGCGGCACCACCGGACTGTGAAAGTCATGGTGGCACGGCGTGGGTGTTCGGTGTCGGAGGCCGTGCATCGGTATAACACCACGCCGTTGGATGCTGCTCACTTGATGACCGCTCCCGTCGCCGGCTTGCTGCGGACACCGGGGCGAGAACTGCCCGTGGAAACTGTCCCGACGCCCGACCAGCGGCGGGTGTCGCGCCTGCGGACCGGCCCGCTGCGGGTGGGGGAGCTTGTGTGGATCCGTCGCCGGGGAAAGACGCCATGTATGGTGGCGTCTCGACGTGGGGTGGTGACGCGCGTACTGCCGGAACCGTTGGTGGAGGTGGACGGTGACCCGTGGCACCGGCGGAACATACGCCGCCGGTACCCGACGCGCGGTCCCATCGTTCCAGCAGAGGAGCCGCCCGATGCCGCCGAAGATGATGACCTGGGGGTGGCGGCCGCGCCGGACGCACCGGATGCGCGACCGCCAGCTGGCGACGCGGCAGAGGATGCTACCGCACTCGACCAGGCAGCCGCCGAGCTGAGGCTGGCGTCGGTCGAGGTGCGACCTGAGTCGCCGCCCGAGGAGGCGGCCAGGGAGCGTACGCCACATGAACCGCCTGACGAAGGGCGTGCGTCGTACGAGCCGGACTGGACGCTGTCGGACCCGGACACCACTGTTGATAATGAATCGGACGATGACTTTGTGCCGGACGGGGCGGTGTCTGATGACGAGCGATGGCGAGCGGCGCCGCGCCGTAGCGAACGTTTGGCGCCGCCGCCGGTGGATCCGTATGAGTGAGTCGATGAGGATGATTAGTGGGCTTTTGTGTGGAGTTTTGCTAATTCGCGTATGGGTGTGTTGGCTGTTTTGTTTGTGTTTAATCCGGTAGGATTAGGGGGTGGTGTAGGAGTAGTAATGCGGCGCAGTCGCGGAAGGGGCTCGGGACGCTCAGCTGACGGCCGCGTGGGCGGCCGACGTGGCCCAATGAGCGTCCGCCACGCCCGCGAGTTCCGGCTGAGTCGAGTGAGGGGGCGGGGAAAGCCGGCGCCGGCGGCCGCGCATCGTGTTCCCGGGCAGTCTGCTGTCGGCTCTGGCAATACACGGGTCCCGGCATACGGACGTTTTTCATTTTGGTCTCTACAGTACCTTGGGGCCTTTAGAGAATGTTAAAAAAAAAAATTTTTTAAGGTAAAAAAAGTAATAAAAAATTATAAAAAAATTTACCCCAAAAAAAAAAAAAAAAAAAAAAAAAAAAAAAAAACCCCTTTTTTTAAAAAAAAAAAAAAAAAAAAAAAAAAAAAAAAAAAAAAAAAAAAAAATTTTTTAAAAAAAAAAAAAAAAAAAAAAAAAAAATTTTTTTAATTTAAAATAAAAAAAAAAAAAAAAAAAAAAAAAATAAAAAAAAAAAAAAAAAAAAAAAAAAAAAAAAAAAAAATTAATTTTAAAAAAAAAAAAAAAAAAAATAACTCTGGGGCTACCTGTGTAAATGAACAAATACCTGATACATTTAATACCTTTTTTCAACGATAGGTAGTGAGTTGGAAACAAAAATACATGCGACACACATCAGTCCATTATATTATCTTACACAGCCTAATTATGCAAGCATTAACAATATTCCTTCTGTTAATGATGCTCAAATTGAAGACATTATTAAGACTTTAAACCCTGTTGGTGGAGATATGGATAAAATTAGTACACAAATTTTGATTGGAGCATATAGAAGTATTTTGCAACATCTAAAATATTTCTTTAATCTTTGTCTGAACACTGCAATATTCCCTGATACATTAATATCTGCAGTTATAATTCCTGTATATAAAGCAGGGGAAAATAATACATTTACTAATTATAGGCCAATCTCTTTGCTACCAATATTTTCGAAAGTACTGGAAAGATTAATACACTTTTGGGTATCATCATTTCTAAATGAAAATAATATCATGCACCCATTGCAACTTGGCTTCAGAAAAAACACAGCGCATACATGCCAAGTGCTCTGATGCATAACGAAGTAACTAAATACCTTGTATATAATGCATTAGTATGTACTCTGTATCTTGATTTAAAGAAAGCTTTTGACACCGTCAGCATCAGCATTTTGTTACAAAAATTGAACTTTATTGGCTTTAGAGGAAATATATATAAACTGTTAGCCTCATACCTATCAAATAGATCTCAAAGAACCAAGATACATGACATCATCTCCCAACTATTACATATCGCAAAAGATGTTCCTCAAGGTTCGATTCTTGGGCCTCTGCTATTTACTGTATACATTAACGATCTCTGCAATGTTCCCAATTTGGCTAGCTTTTACCTATTTGCAGACGACACTGCCGTAACGATTACAGCTAATGATCATTCTGAATTACAAAGTAAAGTAAATGAGGCAATGCCCAAAATAATTACATGGTTTAATGCCAACAGGTTATATATTAATGCTGAGAAGACTGGATATCAAATTTTTTCCAGGAAACCAAGTGATGACCTTCATGTCAAAATAAATACTTCCAATATTAGAAGGCATAGCTGTATAAAATATTTAGGTGTATTTATTGATGAAGACATGACATGGAAAAGCCATATAAATGCCATCTCTTCAAAACTTAGCAGGAATATTGGAATTATAGGCAAGTCCAGGTACTTTTTATCAACTTGTAAATTGCTTCTTCTGTATAATTCTCTAATATTGCCATATTTAAATTACTGTGCTGTTGTCTGGGGAAGTACGTATCACTCTAAGCTTGATAAAATTATTAAGTTGCAGAAGCGTGTTATTAGGATTGTTGATAAGAAACCGTACTTATACCATACAAATGAAATGTTTATTAAACATAGGGTTCTAAAGTTTATGGACATAGTTGATGAGCAATGTATTTACATCATGCTAGGTTTTCTAAATCAATCATTACCAGCACCTCTTTCTAATATGTTTCAACTTTATGAACAAGGTGGCCTCAGAGTTAGACAACATTTTCAAATACACTTTTCTGATACCAATTATAGAATGTTTTCATTACCATTTATTGCACCAAAAGCCTGGAATAAAATAATCTGCTCTCACTTCCACAGGATTGACGCTGTACCTAGGAGTAAAATGATCTTGAAGAAACACATCAGACAATACATTATTAGAAAATATGAACTTTTTCAATAAATGTTGGTAATGGTAATGTGCTATGCATGCTGATTTGGTATCATTCGGACATTTTCGTTTAAGAATTATTTTTTCTTTTCTTTCTTCTTCTTCATACTTGATCGTCCTTTCTCCTTAGTGTAGTAGTAGTTTAGGAAATGCATGTGCAAGGTTATGAATTTGTATTATTTCCCCATTAACACCTATAGCAGTTATTTTCGTGGAGACCTCGAAGACGTTACTAGCATTGCTAATTGTCTGAGAGGGCCTCAGGAACATCATTTACTAATTTCTGGTGGCGGGATTTGTCCAGCAAGAAACAGGAGCGGGGAGTGGCGTGACCTGCCTTGATTTGCTTACCATGACCTACCTCTCACCCTTGGAATTTAACGTAATTAGGTCGCACGGGTATGGAAGGGCACTCCTGCCTACCTATTAATGGGTAGGGGATTTTTTTTTTAAAGGTGGCATTTGCCCAGGGAGGTGGTATCAGAGGATGAGCAGCATGTCAAGGAAGTAAGTGAAAACACCTGGCTATTTAACAGCAATTTGATGTTTTCATTCAAGCAGAAGTGATGCATATGGACGAAGGCCGCTACGCCAGTGGGTGCTGCTTGCAAATAAGTAATCGTGGCGGCGCGGAGGCAAGAAACATATATGGGATCACACACATACATGCATATATATATATATATATATATATATATATATGTGTGTGTGTGTGTGTATATGTGCATATTTCGTTGAAAGTGCCTGAGTTCAGCATTGGTGATCTGTCTGCTTATCGCTTTGGTGGATCGTATGCTATTCCTTACTTTTGCGTTGTGCTTGCTGACTTATTTATTGATGGTTGATGTTGAAGCATCAACAAACAAGTCAGTGGTTAGCGTGATATTGAAGGGAACCAACCATTGCCACGCATTCTACTATGCTTGAATTTATTTTTTCTTAGTTGAGAATGCCACGACATGCTAGTTTATTTCGGTGGTGGTATATGATGCGTTGTGTCGCTGTAAGTGGATGGAATCTCACCTGGTGGTGGAATGAACGAATGTGGCTGATGAACGAAAACAAGTTGTACATTTATATGTGAATTGTATAGGTCATGCAGACTAATAGCACACACCAATACCATATCCAGATGGGCCAACGAGGCACGCTCTACCCTTCATCGTTTGTTTTTCGCGGGTTGGTCACTTTACCATCTCGTCCCGCATGGTCCAGTGGCTAGGATGCACGACCTTGCGTCGTAAGGCCCGGGTTCGATTCCCGGTGCGGGAAATCGTGTGATCATCCGTGAGAAACAAACAACCTACTGTGTGTGTCTGGGCGAGTTTTTGGACGGATGTTTTCATATCAGTGGTGCTTTTTGCATTCTTTATGCGTGTTTTTATCATGCGAATGTCACTACCTTATATATACCTTATCCGTGAACGGTGACCTGGGATTGCGCTGTTTTTGCATGACAACTAATTCCATGGGCACAAAATGTCAGTAGTTGATATGCCCTACAGCAATAATTAACCATACAACTGTTACCGCAGGACAGCTCCCGAGCCCGAGTGCGGTTTGGTGGTGCGTGTGCTCGCCACACCCATCCCGACACCTGCGGCGCTTCAGCATCGCCGCGTGAGTGAGGAGACAAAGAAGAGATTGATCGATCTTTTCCGCCCCCATCATTCGCCCTCCACTGCCATCCAAGCCCTGGCCCTGGAACTGGTGGACGAGTATGGAGATGAGTACGCCTATATCGGTGCACCAGACTGTTCAATTCTGCCAGATCTCTAATCTATGCTCCGGTATGTCGATATAAAATATATGTCGAATGAATGTATGAATGAAAGCAATGAATGCAAAGAATGCTCACGAGAATGAATGAATATAATATTTGCCTAAGTATGCATGCACACTGGTGTTATAACTTAAAATCTTGGAATACTTAGTCAGACGAAACCAATCAGCTACGTTGGATAACACATTGCCGCAGGATACATTATTTCGAGGTTGTCGGTAAGGACATATTTCAATGTTGCGATGTCCACATTGTTCCCGAATGAAGTTTGTTTCCTTCGGAATATGCTCCTTCGTGTTCCGCTGACGGCTACAACTTGTCAAAGTTTAATAAAACGGTGCATATTATGCTACTTATATCATAATGCAGCAAAATATACGCCAATAACATAATACCGCAATAATCACGTGAAGCAGAGCGTTTTGAAACTACACCATGCATGCTATTCATTATGTGCGCACATCTAACACGAGTTATCCTACCACGTTGACCATGTTGACCAGCTGGTGTTGAAACACTTAAAAGGAAAATGCCCTCAACGCTTCAGCACGTTTATCAATTAAGCGTCTTTGTTACAGGCTGTACAGTAGTATATTCAGCGACACGTACAGCTCCGCAGAGGGGGCGCTGCAGGTCCGACTGATTCGGCTGGCTGACGGTCGGTCGGATGCGACGGTTGACATTGCAGATGGTCATCATACCATCGCCATCGTAACATCACTGATGGCCCGCATCCACAAACTGCGAGAAGATGGCGAAACGACGTTCGTCTCGAGTTTTCCTCCTGCTCACTGTGGAAGTTGCCGGTGGTCTTCCTCCTGGCGCCATCGTGACGAACGGGGAGTGTCACTCCACCCTGGTCGAGGGATTCGGGGTACTGCAGAGTACGTAGACTCTATACAGGTCTGCGTACTCGGCAGACCTTCCCCGCAATACAGGTCAAAATAATACCTTTTTCCGTTCGGTCCAGGTGGATCTTCTATCGGCCCCGAGACGGCGCGACGCCGTGCTACAGCAGGCCACCGCACTGCGCTGAAATAAAGACTATGCAAATAGTTGATGCGCATTGATCACGTGGGACAACTATTTGCAGTTTGCACCAGCTGCGGTGAGGCCAGTTGCATCCTTCTGATTCCCAGTGTGTTTGCTAAGGGTAACGCAATATCATTTTAAATTCCACCAACACGATGGATGTTTAAGCGAGCTAACTTATCTAGATAAGTGTACGATCAACACTTATATACAGCTTGTTTGCGCTTTGCGTTTTCTATCGTTATTCTGGGTACGTTATTTATTGAGTTTGCTTAATGCTTGCCTGCATTCACGATGTTGTTAATGCAGGCACATAGCACTAAAGGTAACGTATCACCCATCTGTAGAATAGGGAGATACGTTTCCAAAGTTAATCCAAGGGACGAGCAGTCTATGGATAAGTCACTCGTCCCACAATCGAAAGGTATGGATTTGAGTCTCACTTGCTGTTACTCTTCACCCGCGGCCAACCGGCGTGAGAGATTGGCGACGCTACATGACTCAACTGTCGACGTGTCGTAAAACCAATAACTAACCAACCAAAGTTAATCCAAGTGTATTATTCTTTAATGGCACGCTTAGAAGGCAGACAGAAACTCACCATGTGATGGTGAGTATACTGTGGTCATACTGTGGTCAGCGTCGCACATACGCTGTCTCTGCCACCTGTTTGGCTAGGTGCCCACACAAACAAAAACTCACTTATGGTTCCCCCTTAAAACCTTCTCACGATGCTTGGCAACGCTGACCAGGCAACCAGGGCCAAGACGGTCGACCTGATCGAGGCCGCTAGTTTGCTTCGTGGTCCTGGCCGAGTCATGTTCACGGGCTACCACCAGTGCAGTGGGCCTTGACGCCGTCCTAGCTGCAGTACACACAGCTTTCATCACCATCATCCTACTGATCCAGTTTCTGCTACCATCAGTTATACAGCTGTTATGACTGTTGCCATGACATCGTATGTTGTCTGTCATCGAAGGATAACAAAATAGCATTTGAAAACGTGTCTCGCTATTTTATATAAAAGTAATGTTTCGTCGAAGTTTGCTTCTACTTATACCTTCATGCACCCATTGTCACTCTGATGAATGGATGCCAGCATTAAATGAACTTAATAACTTACCCAGAATAACGACTGAAAGGGCTAAAAAGAACAAGCTGCAAAGCAGCATGGACCTTGCGCTGATCTAGATCCATTATGTTCCTGAAAGATCCATCTCACCGGTTTAATCTAAAATGACACTGTATACAATGCAGGGAGACAGTTCGTTTTTCAGATTGTCCTTCATTTTCATATTGAAGACAGTTCTGAATGTCTAGTCAACAGATCCTCTGGATGAAACTGCCAATAACATACAACTTAAATATGTCGTTCCTGTTCTTGCTATTCATTACACATCAGTTTTGAAATATCCATTCTATCAATCTAAGTAGGTATGTATACCTACTTAGGCAAATACAGCAAAAAGGAATGCCGAGTGCTTCTTGTTGTTTGCTACCACTCACAGTTATCACTATGAATGGATATGAAGGGACATGAATGACCTGGATAAGGAACAGGTAGCATGTCAAACAACCACAAGTTTTTTTTTTCATGTTCAAAGTGGGAATTTAAATGGCCCTTGTCACCCATATCCTGTATCGTTGCAGTTTGAGGAAACCATGAGATCAAGTTTTGCACACTTACCCAAAAAATGGGTTTGGTTTGGTTAAGTTAGGATAGGTTATGGTTTTATTGTAAGTTTTAGAAAAAATGGGAACATGTTAAAAAAAAATCCGTTTTTTTCAAAGGTTCAGGCTAGCTTAGTTTAGGTTAGGTTTTTTCCTTCACAACCTTTTAAAGAAAATATGGTTGTAAATTTTCATGTAAAAAATGGTTGGATTTCTCTTAGAAGGTTTTTTTGGTGGGGGTGGGAAGTTTTCTTCTGAATACCATGTTTTTGAGGGGGACTACAATGATGGGACTATTGTATATTTTGTAGATGAGTTTCACCAAATGAAATTCCAACATATTGGAAAAGGGCAGATGTTTTCAAGAAAGGAAAAAGAGGGAGTTAAAAACTATAGGAGAATAAGCCTCACATACCTAGTCTGCTAGGTACTCGAGTCAATTATCAAGGATATAATTATAATAGTCTGAAAGGCAACAGATTGATTCTCTGTTGATTCTCAACATGGGTTTAGAAAAGAGCGATCGCGTCTCACAAATCTCCTAGACTTTTTTAATTTCGCTACAGAACAATTTGATCAGGGAAATCAGGCTGATGTAGCATACCTTGACTTTAGTAAGGCCTTTGACAAGGTATCCCATAAATGGTTAATGATGCAGCTTCAGGTCCATAAGATTGCAGGTAGCATCCTAAAATGAATAGAATTGTGGCTTTCAGAGAGACAGCAGATAGTGATGCTAAATAGACATGTACAAAGACATGTCCAGGGTGCAACCAAGAAGAGCCCCTGCGGCTCATAGCTGCACTGATCTTTTTATGTCTTTATGTATTTACAGGACCACTTATGTTCTTTACAAGTGCTTACTTTTCAGGTTGTGAAATGGGAGCTGCATGACCAATGCAGTGAATGCACCCCCAAACTCCAGTAACTAACTCAGGTTGTGAGAAAAATACAGCCAAGAAGGCTTTGAGTTAGGCAGCACAGCATAAAAAGAAATGGTAAAAAATAATTAAAAGTGAAACATTACCTAAGATAACTTAGCTAACCCACCTTTGGGAAAAAGTCAAAAATATGAATTATAAAAATGCCAAGCAATTTATTTTTGGAAAATTATCAAAACCTAAAAAGAAACCTAATCCAACCTAACATAACATAGCCAAAGGTTCTTTTGAAGAAAAATCAAAGTTTTTTCAAAATTTGATGTTTGTGGAAATTTTTTCGTATTATTCTGCTTTAAAGTGGTAAAAAGGAGTTTTACATGCAATTGCGTCCATAAAGGAAATGAATGGGTTACTTTATGTTTCCTTAGGTTAAGTTGGAAAATATCACAAATATTTTCCCCAAAATCAAATACAAATTAATCACCTTTATAAACATGGTATTATGAACACCAATTCAACAACAAAAAAACCTAATACAAATTTAGCAAAAAATAATAACCTGTTTGCATAGATGGTTAGGCTAGGTTGCGTTTGGTTACACTTTTTTAATGGACTACAAACATTACTTTTATGCTAACTTCTTTACCAACTCCTAGCCCATTTTTGTGTGATATTTTGCCTCCAATTGAAAAGTATGTATTTCCAGAGGAAATAAGTGGTTTAATCATGTGAAGCATTCATATTAGTACATTGGATGAGAACAAGAAGTTTCATGACATCATAAATTACATTAAACTGCAAATTTAACTATTTTCAAATAGTTCGACACCCCAGGACAGAACTACCCCAAGTATATAAAATACAAACACGTGTTAACTTCTGAATATTATTGATGGGGTACAGATAAATGGAGTGGAAGGGCCCAAGTGGATTGCAATTGGGGGCACATTTTATAGGGTGCCTACCACGTTAAAAGTTGAAATTATGGGGGCAAAAGCCAACATTGAGGGGGTACTCGCCCGCTCAAAAGTACATCAAGGAACACTCAACATGGGCGTTATTACGTGTTATTAAAGTATTATTATTTGTGCTAGCTGTATTACATTCGATATGTATTGTTTGACTTCGTTTCACCGTTGTCACGATTGTTACAGCCTATGATAGTGCTGTAACATATTTTGTTTATGATCCTTTTTTTTCAAACAACTGCCGCCTACAATTGCAAAGCAAACTATGTTATAATTTCATCACCATGTCATCCATGACGATTTTCATGGAATATTTCCACAAGAAAACTCATTTGTTTTCATTATTTTGAATAGCAATTCAGTTTCGCCAGTTTCTGCACTATTCTGCACTATTGTTTGTCAAAAGTCGGTGACGAATAAAAAAGAGAATCGAGGTGATACGGTCGGCAAACCGGTGACGTAACAGAAGTACAGGCATTGATTGGTCACCATCGTTTATGAATGGCGGGGCATGCAGAGGGGTGCTCGTCAGCAAAGGCGGCAGAACGCTACTAATACCAAAGAATTGAAGGAAGAGGCGCAGGCGGGGGTGTAGTTTTATACACTTTTGAGGGGGAAAGTGTCCCACTCAGTGTTGGCTATTCCTCCCAATTAATTCAACACTCAACATGAGGCTATTTGGAGTGTGCCCTCAATCCATTTACGCCTCTATTTGTCTTCATGTGTCTTCCTCCTCCCCCAATAGATTATAAAAAAAAACAGCAACTGAGAACAGCTAAAAAGTGACAGGGCTCCGTTTGCACCTTCGGAAGCTAAAAACACTAAATCAAACCGGACATTTTGGGATTTGCACCCAGCAAAACAAGAAAATTGTGGTAAGATTCGCGAGCCGACAACGTAGTCCCGATGTAATGACAGCATTTTTGGGATCGCCCCCCCCCCCTGAACACGCGCGCCCCAGAGGGGTGATCGGTCAATTACTGTCTTTGACGATACCTGAGAAACGGGTACTGCAAATTTATTATGTTGCGAATTGATAAGAGCTTCCTGTGGCAAAAACATTTAGATCCGCAAGTAAGTAAATATAGAAGCTACGAGGGTGCAAGTTGACCCGCTGACTGACCGCCGGTGCATTGGCGTTCAAGGTCATAATGCTTCGTCGGCTGAACGTGGCGTGTGGCGGCATGGTGTGCCGGGTGAGTTCGATCTCATTTGGTACTGAAGACACCCAATCAATGGGTGTCCAATGCATGCTCAATGTAATTGTACTTAGTGTTGACCAAATCTGCTCAGGGGACCCACTCCATTAAGGCTTCATGCTGAAAGCTTGCATTATTGTGAGGTGATGCATGTCTGGAGCAGAGGCGCATACAGATGGTACGGATCCGTACCCTCTGTAGGGGCACGTGCCCCTGGAAATTAGCGCCACACCGTCCAGAATAAGACGCCGCTTCGAGAAGACTCGGGAAGGTGCACCGCTCGAATATATTTTTTTTTTTTGCAATGACAATTGCTGGATGAGCCTCTTTCGTGCATACTACATTTCACAGAACCTTCCAAAGGCATGTAATCTTCCACTCCGGGATGGCACGTTCATGTCGTGTCCTGCGATCTTTTCCAGTGGTAGTGCTATCAGTGGGCTAAGTCAATGAATGCAATAATCGCTGTTCCATTCGGCACGTCAGGAGCAGCATGTTATGCATGAACACTCCTGAAAATATGTTACGTCCTAGTACAAGAGCAATCTATGTAATACACAACACTTGCACGGATGATGTACGCCGACATGATCCATGATCCATGATAATGTACGCCGGCGTACATGATCCATGATACTTGTAATCTTCTCCGTTGTTTGTCTGAACTGATACTATATGAAAGGTTCGATGTGCCCTGGGTCTGTGATATAATACGTTTTTGGTGGTTATCAAAACGTATGTAGCCTGCTTAGTAGACATTTCCACCCCATATTTTACCATTTTTCAAGTAGCTGGATGCATGAAAGTAGGAAAAGATAGACGAATTTACAGATAGCATAAAATATCGTATTTTCAGCACACATGCACGAAAAAAGTAAATTAAGATCTACTCCTAATATAAAAGCCATGAAAGACCGCGCCATCATTGTCACCACCGCGTCAATTAGCAATCACAACACCCAACCCAACACATATCTCGCCTTGCGCGCAACAACGAACTATATCGAGTGAAACGAAAGGGTAATATGGTTGATTATTTCTTTTCAAATATTTAATAACATGGACTATGAATTTCCACGGATGTCTCCTATGTTACTCCTATGCTCATGCATACCAGAAAGATTGTGGTATTCATAAATGATAGACCTTTTTGTGCCAAAATAGGAAGGTCTGGTCTTATTCTACCAATTTATTGTGTACAGAGCTAGTAAAGTCTACAGGTGCAATTTTTAGGTTTCTGAGTGCAGTTGGCTTCAGAAATCCATAAGGAAGGTACATACAATTTTTTTTGGCAACATACCAGTACTTGTTCGTGGCCGTGGCCACCAATAACTTGTACCACAACAGCTGCAGTGAGGTAATAATGCACAACTAAATTTTTATATTCTGCTCATATCCTGTTACAGAGGCAGCAGTAAAGCTATTTGTTGCATGATATCCTGACAGTTCAGAAACCACAATCTTCCCCTAGGTAGCTGGACACCTGCATAGTAGGTACCTAGGTATGCAGGTAGGTACCTAGGTTATGCCCATGATGAGGCAAAGCAAAATCAAGTATTGCAGGAGTAAGCTAACAGTGAGACAAGTTTTACACACATTTACAGTTAACCTTCAAATATTACACCTCACTTTTATATCAAAGTATCTAAGCTACCATCAACTGACTGCATGTCAGCTGTTGATGACATAACTTGAAATATCATCCAGGCAGGTGCACTGAATGAACCCAAGGGCAGTATGCTAGGTCAGGTTGGGATATGTTATCCTGCTGATGCTCCAGAATAAGCACCACATCAACTCCATCAAAATATCACTGCTGATGGCTCAGAATTCATTCAGCACATGTGGCTGGAGAGTCTTTCTCTGTATTTTGAATGTCACCAACACTCAAATATTTGCACATTGTTGTACAAATATATGGAATAGATTAACCATAATAATATACTAATCAAACTTGAAGAGTAGCTTTACTTCCCCATACTACATTTTTCTTAACTTCTATCAGAAATATTTTCTGACTACAGCATATTAGCAGATGTGGCTACTCTAGCATACAATTTCTGCTGAAGGTACACTTTCCAGTTCCTGTGTCTTGCCCTGTCTATCTGATAACCATACTTTTCTTTAATCTAGGGGACTGGCATACCGGCAGTATAGGCTCCCCTTGATCAGCCACATAATTCATCTCTGGGTGAGTGATGGTTGAGAATTTGGGGAGCCAACTAGGTGAGAATCAGGTGAGAGCTGCCTGACAGCCAGCTCATGGCAGTGTAAAATAATTGACCATGCTGCCTGGAAAGTCACAGTTAATGGAAGTGTGCTATTTCATCCTTGTCTTAGGTTTTTACCATTTTGCCACATGTGTGGGCAGTCATTATACACATGACTGCTAAATAATGTAAAATGCATGTGACTGAAGTGAAAGGCATTCTGCTTTTTTAATCCTTAAGTGGTGATCCTTTAATTTTCCTCCAATCTTTCACTATTCCCAAGCAACTTCTTTCTTCATCCACACAGTTAATGGTGAAGTGATTTTAGGACACTGGCTCATGGTGACTTGAATATCTCATTGACAGAGGAAGTGTGACAGGTAATGTTTAAAGATTACCCATTTTATCTCCATTAAGCATAGGAGTTAGAGGTTAGGCTTTTGTTCTCTTTTTCATAAAATTTATTTCCAAAACTGCTCAGGCTTGCCTAGGTTAGAGCAAGTTGTTATAATTCATATTTTGTATAAAGAAGATTTGTATAAATTTGTATAAATATTTTGTATACATTTTTTATTTACAATCAAATAGAAACAGAATTTACTTTCTTGCATGTAGTGTTAGGCTAGGTTAGGTTATGTTGGTCTGTTACATTCTTTATATATTTTGAACATTACTTTTATGCTGCATTAGGTTCCAATTTCCAAGTATCATTTTTCTGTGTTATTTTGCCTCTGAACTGAAAAGTATGCATTTGGAGAGGAAATGAGTGGGCACATCATGTTCAACACATTGATAAAATTTGCATTAAAAAAAGAAATTTCAAGAAATCAGAAATTATCTTAAACTGAAAATTTCCTGAAAATTGATTGTGGGATTATGGAAAGTGCTGCTAACTATGTATTTAGCAGAGCTGCACTGACATTGCTGTGTCCTGCCAGCTTGAGCTAATGGGATAAGTAATTCACGAGCACAATTTTGAACAAGGGCTAAATGTAATTTAGAATATGTGACAATGCCTGTATTTGTTCTTGATGACACACATTACCTATCCCAGTCAGAACTGGTGAGTCTTGCATATTTTGATTGCACCTGCCTGTTTTATGCCTACTTTACAATAACCATAATCACATGTTTTTCAGGTGGTTTTACTCTGAACCTGGTGGACCTCAAGATGCAGTCAACTGCAGCATCATTGGCTCTTATCATCAGCATGTTTTCAATTCATAGTGCTCAGGTATGTAGACCTACCTTGAACTGCATAAGCCATTAGCCATTTTGGTCTAAAATACCCAAGTTTTGGGCATGACAGTTTCTGGTGTGGACTAAGACTTGTGATGCATTGTTTCAAATCTTGCATTGAATATATCTTGAAACACAGTCCCTATAGACATGTTGTGCATGGGAACAGTCCCACAGTTCATGATAGTTCTTTCATCCCCTAGTGATGCTGAAATTGGTATATAATGAGCAATGTTTTTCAAGGTGGCTCAAACCCTGTGAGAAAAAAGCATGATTGACTGACTAGCTCACACCTCCCCCAGCCTAAGCTTCTAAGCCAATCTCTAGTTTCAAATCTTGACAATAGTCAAGTCCTTGCCCACCTTCATGAATTTACCAACCTTTTCTGATGGAATTGAATAATTGTGTTTGCCTATTCCATTTCATTGGTGTGTGGGTGTATTGTTCACCAATCATGAAACTATTTGGTAGCATGTCATATCATGATTAGTGTTGACATTAATTTGTATCTCATTTTCAGGCTCTATATGAAGATGTCAGATGCAAGTGTGTTTGTCCAAATCCAACTGTTGTCAATAGCTCCTCGTCTGACAGAAAATTGTATATTGCAAATGTTGCTCCAAATATGTGGTAAGTATTTTTTACATCTTGGTTACATTTTTGATATAAATGAATGTCCTGGGACTGGATTAAGTTGATTTATTGATCTATTTTGAGGGTAAGAAGAATAATACAGTGATCAGCAATTTTGCACCCATGACATCATAATAATTGTGCCTGCATGTCATCCCTGCATGTGGTAATTGGTAGCCTTTTGTTAATCAAGTCTTCTGGAGGGCTGCCATGCAAAAGTAAATATTAACCAACAATGGTGACTAGGCAAACTTAAGTTTTGGATAGTATTGTAACTACTTATTTGGTTTTGCTGAGTTTGAGCCTTCCCATGACAGTGCTTCATTCATTTATTCATCATTCATTTATAGGACACAATGTTTCCTTTCACTCACACTTATTCATGTATCTTTCCAAACCTGAGTACTTCTCAGAATTTGGTGCAATATGTGTCATCCAAGCAGTTTGGCTACTCCTGAAGTTTGAAGTCTATCCTCCCCTCCTATCTCCCAGATGATTGGCTGGACCAGTGTTAGCTGTCAGCTAGTGTATACATTCCCATGTAATATGCACCTGCTTGACTGCTCTGGTTTTGATCAGCAATTGGTTTCATTTGTTGCAGCAACTGTGACAATGTGATTCTACCTCAACTGCCAGCAAACTTCACAAAGAGTCGCGAATTTTGTCCTCTCTGTGAATGCAAGTTTGAAAGCAGAAACACAACAACTATTAAGGTTTGAACTGCTTGTCTTTTTGTGATCTTTGTCTACTAGAAGATTCTATTTGAAGAAAGATCAGTGTAGAAAAGTTTGTTCCCTTTTATTATGCTCAATTGCATTAATTATCTTGTTGAAATGTTTTTCTTCTCATCTATTTATTTTGGGTTTGTTTCTATTCTCCATTTATTTGTGCTTGGGGTACTTTAATTGTTCTTCTTTGTTGTAGTGTAGAATTGTGGGAAAAATTATAAAATATCATAGAGTTTATAGGGTTTATTTATTAGCACTTCATATCAGAATGAATGGGAAGAGAACATTGCTCGTTCAGGTCCTGCTGCTTGCGTGCACAAATGCTGACATGCTCAATGCAATTACAAATGTTGTGCAATGTTTTAAGGAGTGTGCAAGTTTTGAGTTCTGAAAGATCCAGATAAGTCATATTTTCAGTACTGGTTGTATTTATGTTCGTTTTTATATGCATATTGCAAGCAGCATTGTAGATAGCTAGATTGAGATGAATCATGCATGTATTAGTTTGAATACTCCTGGACATTGGTAATGGAAATGGTCATAGAGTCCAATGCATCTGCAAAAGCATGTGGAGCATATGGCCTGCATGCTATGACCCATATGGGACAATGTCTCAGGACCATTATGGAAATGGATTGAATGACAGTGAGATATTTAAGAATTTGCCAGATATATTTTTCCTTGAGAACAGGTATCCTTGGTGGGTAAAATTTGCCTAGTGGTTGGGTCTGGAATTTGAAGTGCAAATCAAGGCATGGAAATCTTATGTTGAAGCAAGATTTAGCATATGATATAAACTGTTCTGTCATTGTGCAATTGATGACATTCAAGCATTTTTCCTTTGCATTGTCACTAAGGAATGTGACTATGCAGCTATTAGCATATATGTATATTGATGACTGCACTTTTTCATATGGTAGCATATGACTTGTGAACAGGGATGAAAGCAAATTAAAAATCCAGCTGCAAACTACAAAATGATGTCACCATGGCTGAAAAGAATTGTGGTGTGAGAAATTACGTTGGAAGTAATCGATGCCAGCTCACTTGCTCAGCTGATGTTCTGACTATTATGGGAAGTTGTGATATTCACAAACCTGGTTATTGGAGTTTAGGGGCACATGACTACTCCACCGGTCATACAGCACACAAACTTAGTGCTACGTGTGATAAGTGGCACTGGACGAACATGGGAAAGTGGCGGTCTCTGAGTCTCCCATGCTCTGCACAGGATAGAGCAACAGACAGTTATTGGCAGAGAAAATGTGAACGATACACAGCCGCCATGTTTAGATCGTGAAAATTTGGCGCTTGATTATTTATTATATGTGGCGCAATTCTTTGCATGGGATAGGAAAATGTTGCCACTTTGAGCAAAGACCACAACCTGTCCATGATGGATGGATGCTGTGGTGATGTGCACAATCAGATACCAAGCCTAGAGTCAGGAAAGCAGGACATGAAATGCTGAAGCAAAAACAAGTTGCTGTGTTTTCAATTGCATGTCTGCTAGATCAGTTGATTAGGTCATACAATTATTTTCTCGTATTTACTTGAGAATGTGGTCGCTCTGGCTTTATCCTCACTAGCAATCATTGAATCGGCTGTGGGAATAGGATCCTCATGCACTGATGTTATATGTTTGTCTTATTTATTTGGCACTCAACACTTAGTATCCAAATATTGTTGCCATTACAGGCACCAGTTATGATCCCGTTTAGCTTTTTTAACAGCCGTCAATCGTTTCCAGACTAATTAGAAAAAAATAGTTATGTAAGTTTGGCAACAATAACAAAGCTGTGTCAAATAATTGCCAGTCCCCATTCCAGGCGAGCATCCGCTTCGCGCTTGTCCACATTATCCATTAGTATTAGGCTCAGCCACGATATATTTCTTTGAAAAAATTCACGATTCTACCACGGTTAACTATTGTTTCCAAATAGGGCATGAGCCTCGGCAATCCTGTATGTTACGTGATGGGGAAATTTTCCTGGATAACAATGACCGGATGACTTCGTAACACTGCATTTCACTTGCCAGCAAGCCTACTCACATGCGCATGATGTATGAGTGCATGTCAAAAATGGCATAATACGTTGATTGATGGATCCGACTGGCACGCCATGGCAACCTGTCGGCGTCACACACCAACACGACCTGTCTGGCTGACGCGGTGTCCTTCGGCAGGTGGTCGTCATCCTGATCATCTGCATCACCTCCGTGCTGGTCATCTACATGACGTTCCTCAGCTGTCTGGACCCGATCCTGAACAAGCGGCGCCAGACGACTACCTACCAGGAGCAGACCAACGACGAGGTGAGGGCGCGCGCCATGGCGTTCGGTTGTGGCCACGAGCGCCCTTACCACGCCACAGGGTGCCGACAGTCACGGTCCTTAGTCGATGAGCCCCTAAGCCCAAATAACCAACCGACAGTCACGACTCCACGAGCGCAGTCGCAGCTCGAGACAGACGCGCGGCGACAGGCCCGCTCGTTTTACTATTGGATGTTTCTACGACTGGCCAAGTGTTATATCATTGGATTGGACAAGCGATGCTTGAGTTGACTGGGATGTTCCCAATCATTGAAGGGGATGGAGTCACACGGTCCTCGCTAAACCCTGGGGAGGTTAAGCTGAACCACCTGCCTGATGCTAATTGTCCCTGGTCCGATTTGGGTTCCAGTTCGCTTCAATCAATTGCTCGTCTATTCAAGCAGCGTTTCATGATGGTAATAGATAGAGCTAAGCAGCCCACCAGTTTTTTTTTAATAAAAAACCCTTTTGCTCTTTTTCTGTGTCGGCTCAATCGTAAGCTCGTAGCACACAGATGAGATTCAGCCGACGTTTGTCCTAGTCTCTCAGATTCATGGTGGGTCAAATATGAAAAGAACCATGCTTAGTGTAGACCAAGCGCAGGCTGTGCCTTACACATGTCTGCTCCTCCATGTTTGAAGTAAATCGTGCTGGATAAATAATACAGATGCGTTTCCATTGAGGGTCTAGTTTTTTATACTGGTGACCAATGACGGATATTTTATTTTTTTGTGTAATTGGCATGGTTCTTCGGCGTCACATTCGTTGTTTACACGTCAAAGTGTATTGTGAACACATTCATCGGAGTTATGTAAGAGAACTTATGTATTTAATTTAGTTAAAAGGAAAGTCGTTATTGGATGCTGCCAAATGTTTTTTTCTTCATCTCTCCCTAAGCAAGGAACCGCATTTAGTTCTGAAGTGGACATGGGACGGAAATAAACGTTTTTCTTACGATGAGTAGTCTCGAATGGGTTCTCTCTCAATTATGACCCAACACACAGGAATATTACATATATTTACTAACCCTCGCCGTTTCGTGGGGGGGGTCTTCAACCGCCCCCTAAGGTTTTTTTCGCGGTAAGTGAACGAACGGTGCGCTGCCGCGCGCCGAAATTTGGCATACCTATTCCCACGTAAATTTGGCATGTTATGTCAAACTTGAAGTTAGGTCATCTTGGGTCAACGAGTTAATCTAGGTCATGTGAGGTCACCTCTAAAAAAGTTCAGCCAGTCGTCACGCCTTAACGGATACATATATTTTAATGAAACTTTCAGCGTTTACTTATCTTTAGGGATGCAACAAAACGTACAGGAGGATTTTTGTTTTCACGTTCTTGACTACTTATACATTTTGCATATTTGCCTATTGGAGTTCAAAGCGAAAATTCTGGCTAAAGCAACCATTTTTTTTCTTAGAGCAAGTCGACTTCCAACAACGTTTCACGGTTTGCTCTACCAATTAGACAATGATTTTTTTTTTAACTTGAACACTCAAAGTTTTGAAATTTCAACGATTTTTTTGTTAGTTGGGGGGCAATTTTTTTTATGGTCCTGGTCAATTTCGCTCTCCTTTACTGATTCTAAATGATTTTTTTTTCTTCCCAAATATCCCCCAGAAAGAACTCCCCAGAGCCAAAAACATAAGGTAACTTGTGAAAAGTTGTGAAAATCTAGCCCCCTAGTGACGTCACTTTTGGGGAA
Organism: Imbricaverruca yamaguchii; assembly: GCA_034440575.1. Taxonomy (NCBI): domain Eukaryota; kingdom Metazoa; phylum Arthropoda; class Thecostraca; family Neoverrucidae; genus Imbricaverruca; species Imbricaverruca yamaguchii. The sequence goes on from JAOTOL010001400.1 coordinate 848,607, forward strand.
AATTGTTTTTGGGGGTGGATCCGGGCCCTAATCGTCGAGCGCTTTCCGACGGCATCTCTTTCGTTTACGTGCGACGCTTAGTTTCATTTTTTAGTTACTATCCGCCCTCCCCCCCCCACCCCAGAGACGGGGTGTGAGAATCTGGCCGAAAAGACAAGTTAAGGGTTAAGGTACAAGGCGGAATGTGCCTTGCATGTTGATGCACGTGGTACTGGCTTTGCTGGGCATTGTGATCTTTTACCCACAACTCTTATTCGTGTGGACGATCACTACGCAGTCATTCCACAACTTGCAATCAACAGTGGAAGTCGATGCGCCCCTAGACTCCAGTAACAGCAATCAACGGTGGAAAATCTCTGCAAACATCCCATGCCTCGCCAGGGATATTTTCGTGATATCCCCGAATGGAGGAAGTGCAGTTGCGGCACAAATAGTCGCTGGCAAATGGGGGGGGGGGGTGGAACACGATGGAAGACGGAATACCACCGTGTGCTAAATTGCAATGAAACTGATAACAAACAAGTAAATAAAGGGCTACCCATATCATGCAGACGAACTCAAATGTATTTCCATTACCAAAAATAATTATTGGTGTTTCCTTTTCTCTTGTGGAACAATGATTGAAAAATGTTATGTACTTCGCTTCCTGTCCCTAATGCTTCATCCCTAACGTTTTCTGGTTAGGAACTTGGTTTTTGGGCACTTTGAGATCTAAAGGTAGCCGATTTTCAGCGGAATGCTTTTCATGGCTGGTAATATTTTTTCCCCTGGATGATGCATTGTGAACATTCAACACATTGCGCTAGGGGGGGGGGGGGGGTCAGGCCCTTCAGGCACTGCGCTAGCCATGACATTTTTTTCGTCAGGCGATGTTCAGGTAGTTCTTCTTGTTCAGACCTACCAGGTTCTGACATTTGCTTCGGGTGGCAGGACATTTTTATATTTAGGTGAAGTGCGGGGGTATTTGGCGGATTTCAGACGCTATGTTTTTGTTCAGGCGTTTGTGTGTGTGTGGGGGGAGGGGCGTTGTGATTAGCATCGGGTTGTAATACTTCGCTACCGATTCATGGAAAATCTGGTACCATTGGAGAGGGATTGGCATCGTATTCAGGCGTGTCTATTTAGGATACATGAAGCAACACTCAACACTCTCAGGGGCAAATTGTGATCAGTGCTCTGTACCCCCACTGCGCTGAAGCTGTCGGTGCTCATGCAGAGGCGACTCTGAGTATGACGCATCCGGCTCGCGTGTCGCAGGAGGACGTGGGCGGCCGTATGGCGCAGCCGCTCTACGAGCAGGGCAGCGTGCTGAACCGGGTCGGAAACCGACAGGACCGCTGGAAGCGGCAGGTCCAGGAGCAGCGCAACAACATCTACGTGCGTCGCACCATGCTCAACTAGTGGCCGACGTGTGCGGCCGGACTCGCCGCGTCGGTCGGGGTCAGTGGCCGGCCGACCGGGGTCCGTGTCATTCGGGTCACGGCCGGTCGGCGGGTCGGGGTCAGCAGTCGGTTGAAAGCAGCGTCGAGCAGGATCCGGCGCTTCTCAGTAGGCCACTACCGTGTCGTCGGCTGGTTTGTGTGGACTATGCTGCGGATAATTTCCTCGTCAGTTGTCACTGCTGTCACAGGGAAAATCGATATCCGGGTATCCGAATGTTGGTGCATTTGCCTGGATGTCGTTGCGTCAGTCGGATTTTTCGATATGGCTGTAGAATGCGTGGCGCGTTGGCTGCGCCGCTATCCGCTGTGGCGGTCGTCTCACGGGCCTGGCGGGACGGGAGCCGGTGTGCAGTCACGCCGCTTGTGTGGATGAAAATGGCCGGCTCGTGCCGGGTGCCCGAGAGCAGTTTCGGTGTTACATTCAGCATGTGCATGGAGAACTGGTGTCGTGTTTAGTGGTGCTTTACTGAGTGAAATGTGCTGCCAAGCGCTTCTGGACACCAAATCCAACGTTTCGCATCGTGTATTTCCAGAGAGGTTCATCCCATATGAATGGGTGGAACTTCCCACATTTCGTGGTGACATTTGGGGTGACCCCTCTCCCCACAAATTTTGTTAAAGCTTAACGTGTGAACTATGGGTGTTGGCTGAAAATTCAACGCCCATAGTCTGTCGTATGTTTTCACTCCAGATCGTCTTCGTGGAACTATCACCACGATATGCATCCTCCCCTCGAACACCATTGAACCGGTAAACAGAATGCTGTCTTTCTAGCTAATCGGAATTTTTGTAGTGCTCGCTGCAGAGCTGCAACTATGGATAACATGCTAAGTTGTGTATCACAGCTGCAAATTGGGACCTTTTTTAATGGCTGGGGCTCACTGACCCCTGCTATCCCAGTGAAGGTTTTGCGCGGCGCCGCTTGGTGTTTCTCTGGTGGTGATTGACATGCTCCAGGCGCGACAGTGCTGTCGTCCGGAGGCACGTGCCGGCCATCCGGCGGTGGATATGCCACACGACCGGAGTGGTGACAGATCGCGTGACACGTGGCGGCTCCGCCTGAATGGCGGCGGCGGCTGCCGAACCCATCCATCTACCATTTGGCATAGTCACGGGCATGTCCCTGAAAACGGGGCTTAGCAGTGACACCACGGCAGGGCGATAGCGAGGCGACACCCAGGGTGGATCCTCCCACCACAGCAGGGCGATAGCGAGGCGACACCCAGGGTGGATCCTCCCACCACAGCAGGGGCGACCCAGGGTGGATCCTCCCACCACAGCAGGGCGATAGCGAGGCGACACCCAGGGTGGATCCTCCCACCACAGCAGGGCGATAGCGAGGCGACACCCAGGGTGGATCCTCCCACCACAGCAGGGCGATAGCGAGGCGACACCCAGGGTGGATCCTCCCACCACGGCAGGGCGATAGCGAGGCGACACCCAGGGTGGATCCTCCCACCACAGCAGGGCGATAGCGAGGCGACACCCAGGGTGGATCCTCCCACCACAGCAGGGCGATAGCGAGGCGACACCCAGGGTGGATCCTCCCACCACAGCAGGGCGAGGCGACGCCCAGGATGGATCCTCCCACCACAGCAGGGCGATAGCGAGGCGACGCCCAGGGTGGATCCTCCCACCACAGCAGGGCGATAGCGAGGCGACACCCAGGGTGGATCCTCCCACCACAGCACGGCGATAGCGAGGCGACACCCAGGGTGGATCCTCCCACCACAGCACGGCGATAGCGAGGCGACACCCAGGGTGGATCCTCCCACCACAGCAGGGCGATAGCGAGGCGACACCCAGGGTGGATCCTCCCACCACAGCAGGGCGATAGCGAGGCGACACCCAGGGTGGATCCTCCCACCACAGCAGGGCGATAGCGAGGCGACACCCAGGGTGGATCCTCCCACCACAGCAGGGCGATAGCGAGGCGACACCCAGGGTGGATCCTCCCACCACAGCAGGGCGATAGCGAGGCGACACCCAGGGTGGATCCTCCCACCACAGCAGGGCGATAGCGAGGCGACACCCAGGGTGGATCCTCCCACCACAGCAGGGCGATAGCGAGGCGACACCCAGGGTGGATCCTCCCACCACAGCATGGCGATAGCGAGGCGACACCCAGGGTGGATCCTCCACCACAGCAGGGCGATAGCGAGGCGACACCCAGGGTGGATCCTCCCACCACAGCAGGGCGATGGCGAGGCGACCAGCGAGGCGACACCCAGGGTGGATCCTCCCACCACAGCATGGCGATAGCGAGGCGACACCCAGGGTGGATCCTCCCACCACAGCAGGGCGATAGCGAGGCGACGCCCAGGGTGGATCCACCCATCACAGCAGGGCGATAGCGAGGCGACGCCCAGGGTGGATCCACCCATCACAGCACGGCGATAGCGAGGCGACACCCAGGGTGGATCCTCCTACCACAGCATGGTGATAGCGAGACGATACCCAGGGTGGATCCTCCCACCACAGCACGGCGATAGCGAGGCGACACCCAGGGTGGATCCTCCCACCACAGCATGGCGACAGCGAGGCGACACCCAGGGTGGATCCTCCCACCACAGCAGGGCGATAGCGAGGCGGCACCCAGGGTGGATCCTCCCACCACAGCAGGGCGATAGCGAGGCGACGCCCAGGGTGGATCCACCCATCACAGCATGGCGATAGCGACAGGGTATAGCGAGGCGACACCCAGGGTGGATCCTCCCACCACAGCATGGTGATAGCGAGACGATACCCAGGGTGGATCCTCCCACCACAGCACGGCGATAGCGAGGCGACACCCAGGGTGGATCCTCCCACCACAGCAGGGCGATAGCGAGGCGGCGCGCGAAGTGGATCCTCCCACCACAGCAGGGCGATAGCGAGGCGGCGCGCGAAGTGGATCCTCCCACCACAGCAGGGCGAGGCGGCGCGCGAAGTGGATCTGCCCGCCGACGCGCGGGTCGTCGGCCGCCCCCTGTCTGCGGCACACATGCTGCACACGCAGGAATTCAATCATTTAAACAAACAACTCGGTGCTGTGCGACTGTTTTCGCGATGCCGCCCGCCGTGACGGCGCCGTCCCCTGTCACCGGCGCATGTTCAGATTCGCGCTGGACGCTGTCCTGCGGCGGACCAGCGCTGTCATGCGGCGTCGAGAGCCCTGTCTGGGACGTGAAGTGTCCTGCCGTGATGTACGTGCCTGCAGCCGTTGACGCACTCTAGTAACGAATGATCGAATGGAGGACACGTCGCGCTTGCACCACTAAAGCCACTCTCATTCGGTGTCATTCTCTGAGTGGTGGTCTCATTCTGTAAGTTGTTGAATATCCTGTGCCCCCGTTGAGTTATTTGTGATACTTAGTGGAGCCGACATAATGGCATGGGTATAACTGTATGAGGCAGATCGTTATGTTCAACATTATACTGTATAGGCTGGTCACTTACTTGTGTTATTTAACTGCATCAGTATTGGTCATAGCGATTACACCTGGTACGGCTTACGTGGCCGGATGTGCGGTGAGCGGGGTGAAAGGCGCCGTCCGTGTGTTCATGTCTACCCGTGGGGGGTTCGGTCACTCGGCCGCGGGCTAGCGGCCACCGTCTGTTTATCGGCATTGTTCTGTAGTATGCTGGTTTCAACTATGACGCGTTTGCATGCACTTCGTGTGGCTGGATTGTTTAATCATGTCCCAGGCGGTGCTGAATGGTCGGTGGCGGACGACAGAATGACCACGCATTTCTAGCGAGGAGCAGCCGTCTGGACAAGTTACGTGGAATGCATAATGAAATACAGGATCATGTAGTACGGATGTAATATTATGATATTTTATTTCGGCTTAACTGGCGGATGGATGTATAAATGCATATATGCATAAATCGATGAAATCGTTCCATTTCAGCCCATAGGTATAACTTTAAGTACTTTGCTCACATCCATACACGTCACTGGCAATTGAATATGCATACTTAACCATCCCAAATTCCGACATGTCCCTGGCGATTCAGCGATTCACACCCAAATTCCTTGTATCTCTGCACGTGCACGTCCCTGGCGATTATGTGTGCATACCGAACCGTATCAGCTACATGTCCCTGGAGGTTCAGTGTACACAGAGAACCGTCCTACAGCCCTGCACATTCCTGGCGATTTAATGCATACGTCAATTTCCCCACATCCTTACACGTCCCTGGCGGTTCAATGTACACACCAAACTTATTCACAACCCTATGCGTCTCTGGCGATTCCATGTACACAACCAACTTCTTTACGTTCCTGCACGTCCCTAGTGATCCAGCGCACATGACCCTCGACGTTGTGTCATTTCCACAGTGCAGACGAGGCGGATGACGGTAGCCAGGCCCGAGGGGCAACCCATGCCCATACCGTACCAGTATGTACCCTGGACAGTACGCCAGAAACAAGACCCCGGCCTTCATGTTCACGCCACATAGCAAGCAAGCAGTGTATAAACAGTGGAAAACAGCACGCCTCAGCTATACGGGCAGACGAATCACCCGGGACAATGAAATTCTAACGGTGTGTGCGGCCAGACCGTTTCCGGACTGAGTCGTACTCAATAATGGTAGGCGTTGTAAGTTGTTGAAGCATTGCCTCAAGGCCTAAATTGAGTTGAATTGAACTGGTTAAATGCAGCACATGCTTGTCAAAATTATGGATGGTTGTGGACCCCCAACCTGGCTCAGCAAGACGTACGTTTACATTTTGGCCATTGAAAGGCCTTCGGTGTGATGTGCACCCCACCAGTTTCACAAGCGTTAATCACATGGTGCGGTGGCGATGGGGTATGCGCATGCACTAAGCTGTAGACTGTGCCTTTGCATCAGCGGCGAACAATGTTCATCGACCTCGATTTGCTTCACAACATCGCCGGAGCTGGCATTCAGTGGTACCGCACCATTCGGCAACTGGTTGTGCGTACACTGTGCATTGTAGTTATTAATTTCGACCCTGGTGCACGTCCTGCTAACGTTCCATACTAGCGCCGCTCCAACAACGGCATCCGTCTTGATGTCTGCTCCCCCTGGTTTGCGGGACTCGCCCGGCGAGTCGCTCACGCGTCAGGGGCTGGCTGCCGTGCGCTCGGAACGGATGTGGTGGATCGACGGACAGGGCGAACCATGTGTCCTCACAGCTGCTGATTCAGCGCTGTCGGGCTGGGAAAATCGTTGCGAGTGCTGAAGTGGTCAGACTGGTCCTGGGAGCGCCATTTGAGCTGGCTCCGAGGAGAAGCCCAGTAGCATGGCGACACCTTTCATTGATCGTTCAAAACATTTCCAATTGTGCAATAGTAAATTTGGACGATTTGGGGAGATCACCACTGCTTACGCGGTTTTATAATTGTTTACGGTGACTGAACAAGTATTAGTAGTGGCTCCGATAACTACGCAGAACAAGTGCCAACCGGTTCTGCGATTCCTCCGCTCCTCTGCACATCCGTGTGAACTTCCGCGCTGCGCACGTTGTACACCAGCGGGCGTACACCGGGAACACTGGTTTGCCGTCGGTGAATTGTTCTATTGTTCTATTGAGACGCGTTAGCGGCAGCCGGGTGCGTTCGATAGAGACACATTCGCCACGGGAGGGTCGTTCGACGAAGGACGTGGCCACTGGGAGGACTTTTGACTAAGACACGCTACCACACAGGGCGGGGGGGGGGAGGATTCGACTGCGACGCTCCATGCGGGTCCCAAGTTCAGGAGTACGTCGGAACGCCGTCGCAGTGCTGAGCCGTGCCACGTCGTGGCCGCCGCCGCCGCTCAGTGTTTCTGGATGACCTCGCTGACCCGTCGGCTGAGGGTGACCGGGTGCGGCACGAGCACCAGCGCCTCCTGCAGTTGCTGCCGGACCGCCGCCGGCAGTGTGCCGCTGTGGTGCACCTGTGGCCAGATCGACGCGCCATAGCGAACCACGGACCATGCCACGCCACGTGCCACGCCACAGACAAGTGGCCACCGGCACGCGTGAAGTGGAAGTGCGGAGGGAAACCCACCATAGATTTGAAAGCGGAAGTTGATGGACACCATGGACATTGCACTAGATAGCCTGAAATCCGCGGACTTTTCGTCGTAGCGGGGCACCACACATACAATTCACGTGTTACCGCACCATCATAAGATCGGGCAGAGTGTTTCTTGGCCAATTTTTCCGTGCAAAGCTTGGGATTCAGGGGCGCATTGACCGCCGGCCATGCAGCCCATGCGAAGCTTATTTACGACGTGGTAAGCTTAGCAAATAACGGGCGCGCCTACCTCCGTCCCTCTTTGCGGCAACCACGTTCACATGCCTGCTGTATTCGGCAAGTCAGGTTGGTTATTGGTTTTACGACACATCGACCGTTGAGTCATTCAGCGTCTCCAACTCTCACGCCGATTGGTCGCAGGCGAAGAGTAGCGACAAGTGAGACTCGAACCCACAACCTTTTGATTGTGAGACGAGCAACTTACCCCTAGACCACTCGACCCCTATTCGGCAAGTCAAGTGTGGAATGTTGCACCAAGAACAAAAGCATCGCATTGAGCATTGTTGCGGCTGGCAGCCGCCGAAGTATGAGCGCGTAATGTTTGGCTTGGTGTGAGTCGGAACCATTTAGGCTGCTGCCAAATAGTACGGCTCTCTGGTTGTATTAATACATTTCAGCAACCTTACGGTCAGTATTTTGGCATGGTACAGATTGGTAGGCCCCGATGCGTTCAAAATCGGCCTCGGGGAATACCAGCTTCAATGTAGTTATCAAGGACATCAGCCAGCATGGGATGCCTCGGCGGAAATTCAAGTTTTGTTCCGCTGCAAAGAGATTAATTCATAATGCTTCATTTTACCAAGTCAGAATATAATGAAGAACGCCAATGTACGTGAAGGTATAATAAGGAAGAAGCGTCCCCAATGTGCGACACAAGTGGCTGACCGTAAACAAATGAGTGCGTATGTGGAAGGGCCAAGCTAGAGATATTCTAGGCCGTTCGTATGAGGTTCTATGTTAAGTGTTCTTTTGTAGGTACCCTCTTATTTCATCAAATAACGTGCTCAAAGCAACTAACTAAATCAACAGTGCATCCCAGCAAACCCAGACCGCCAGATGTTGTAACGCCCTGCAAGCTGCGTTACTATGAGTGATGGCAAAGGCCGAGCGAGTCTTCTGCACGCTTAAGGATTTCATGAGAGAGACCCAACTCGACCAGACCGGGCCCAACGCAACAGTCACGCTGTTCCACCTCCCATACTCCCCTGTCGAGGTTCACATGGTCGTTTCCCCATGAACCCATGTGCTCTTATCGCTCAATTTGATTCAGCTTTCATCACATCAGGTCCTTTTGGAGCGGCGGCAAGCTATGTTTGAAGGGAGGGCTCGGCGGCGGCACTTCCGCGGACGGCGTGCCGCGTCTTCGTACCGCAGCCGTTCGCCGACAGGATGGGTCAGTTGAAGTTCAGTCGGTGTTGCATCGGATCCGTGATGAGGAGAGGAACACATCGGTTTGTGTTCGAGCCCGATGAGGAGGGTGTGCTTTACCGGCTGTTGTAGCGGTCCAATGCGGTGTATGTATCTGAGGTTGAATTAAATGTTATAGATGTTTGCATAAGCGTGGCTTTGCATTGCCCTTAGCCGAACGACTAAGGGTAATGCTTTCGCGACTGATCTTCACGGAGCCGCATTTGAATACACTGCAGTTCGATCTCTTTGCCTTCATTCATTCAGTTACCTCAATGATGTCTCATACTGACGAACACAGCGGCATATTTTATATTATTATAGGTTTTTTTTTTAAAAACAATATCCAGGAGCGCAAGCAACCAAGACTCCGAGAGGAGGTGAGACGTAAATTAACACCTCGCTGGAGTGAAGTGAAGGTCACGAGTAAGCGAACCGGGCACGAGGATGATTGTTTGTGCTTCGTCATGTATTACAGAACGTAAAGTCTCTGGCTGCTGCCGTATGGACTCATCTGATTCTAGCTGGTAGAGTCGAGTTCGCTAGGTGCATCAGTTACGACTAGGTGTAGCTAGGCGCAGCCTAATACTATCAGGTGCAGCCGGGTGCAGCCGGGTGCAGCCGGGTGCAGCCAGGTGCAGCTAGGTGTAGCCGGGTGTAGCCGGGTACAGCCGGGTACAGCCAGATGCAGCCGGGTACAGCCGGGTGTAACCGGGTACAGCCAGATGCAGCCGGGTGTAGCCGGGTACAGCCAGATGCAGCCGGGTACAGCCGGGTGTAACCGGGTACAGCCAGATGCAGCCGGGTGTAGCCGGGTACAGCCGGGTGCAGTCGGGTACAGCCTGGTACAGCCGAGTACAGCCAGATGCAGCCGGGTACAGCCGGGTGTCACCGGGTACAGCCAGATGCAGCCGGGTACAGCCGGGTACAGTCGGGTACAGCCGGGTACAGCCAGGTGCAGCTAGGTGCGTCTTAGAATCGTGCAAATTTTGTCCCGAGATAAGCGTCTTTCCCCTTTAGTAATGCATTCGTCCCGGCTTATTAGAAGAATTCAGGAACTGAAAAGAAGTATGAGGGAAATTGAGGAACCGCAGCTGGGAAGTGGGCAAAGTGAGCAAAAGCATATTATGTTGTTTCCTTAATGGCCACTTCCGAAATTCAACATTTGCCAAGGATATTGAAGAACAAAAAAAAAACAGAAGTATTTCACAGTCGTCTGAGCCACCGATCCGTATCCCTCTGCGCATCTCCACTGATACGCAAGCATGACTATCTAGAATGCAGCGTAGGAAGGTAAATTAGTAAGCGGAAGATAGACTGTGTCACTCCTCCATCGAACGCACGGTTCAAATTGCGAAGAACGGGGGTTTGCTTCCTGTCGCCTGGCCTCCATCTATCCCAGTCCTCAGCCCCCAGAAGGTTGGGAAAGCCGGAAGCCCTGCCTTCACCGCTGGCTTTCGACGTCCAGAATGAGCTATGGGCTCCGATCTCACATTGGCTAATATTGCTAAGCAGTGTCAATAAAAGGGTGTCGTCAGAACTTAGATTTAGAAGTAGCCTTACCCCTGACTGACCGGTGCGACTGAACTGCGCCCTGACTAGTGTGACAAATCTGTCCCACGACCTGTAGCTGACCTGTGCCACGACCGGTGCCCAGCATTGTCCGGCGGTGACTAACCTGTGCCCAGCATTGTCCGGCGGTGACGTGCTCCCCAAGACGTATGGAGAATGTGACGCCCACCGTGTGGTCGATCTTGTCGGCCGCCCTCCTCCTGCCGGCACCCAGGGCGCCGCACACCCGCGCCACCGCCATCGCGTCCACCCGGCTGACGAAGCCTGCCCAGGTGCAGGGGCGGTCTCAGTCAGAACCTGGTCATCCCCCACTATAGCGGCATAAGGACGTCTAGGGCGCCGCACACCCGCGCCACCGCCATCGCGTCCACCCGGCTGACGAAGCCTGCCCAGGTGCAGGGGCGGTCTCAGTCAGAACCTGGTCATCCCCCACTATAGCGGCATAAGGACGTCTAGGGCGCCGCACACCCGCGCCAAAGCCATCGCGTCCACCCGGCTGACGAAGCCTGCCCAGGTGCAGGGGCGGTCTCAGTCAGAACCTGGTCATCCCCCACTATAGCGGCATAAGGACGTCTAGGGCGCCGCACACCCGCGCCACTGCCATCGCGTCCACCCGGCTGACGAAGCCTGCCCAAGTGCAGGGGCGGTCTCAGTCAGAACCTGGTCATCCCCCACTATAGCGGCATAAGGACGTCTAGGGCGCCGCACACCCGCGCCACCGCCATCGCGTCCACCCGGCTGACGAAGCCTGCCCAGGTGCAGGGGCGGTCTCAGTCAGAACCTGGTCATCCCCCACTATAGCGGCATAAGGACGTCTAGGGCGCCGCACACCCGCGCCACCGCCATCGCGTCCACCCGGCTGACGAAGTCTGCCCAAGTGCAGGGGCGGTCTCAGTCCAGGCATTGTCACCCCCATATATATCTGTGTATATATTTTAGTTTTCGGGTTAAATAAAATATGAAGGTCGTGAATTAAAACCAGACCCGGCGCAACCCCTCTTGACTTTAAATTAAGCTAAGGCAATAAACACTGAGACGACCACGTATGTTTGCTACACGCTCGCTTGCAGGTTGGATAAGCCGGTGTTGGTCGCTCACGTACAAAATCTGTACCGTTAGCCAAGTGACTTAAATCAGAGGATGAAGACTTCCCATCTTGGGGCTCACCACTGCCAGTAGCGTTGACGTCCTCCACTGCGCGTGCCCTGGCGAGCACCTTCCACGGATCGCCGTGACACAGCTCCTGAGCGTCGGGACCGCTGACGCCCTGACACTGCAGCATCTCCTGGAACTTGTGCAGCGCCGAGCCGTCACCGAGGGCGACCTCCAGCCGACGGCGGCCCTGTTCGGCGGTGCCCTGGCCGCTGAGCGCCACCAGCCGGCCGCCCGCCTCGGTCACCAGCTCGACCAGATCGGCGGGGCCCTCGCCGCGCAGACACTCAATAGACTCGGCCACTTCGACCGCGTTGCCGACCGTCTGCCCGACGGGCGAGTCCATGTTGGTGAGCATGGCGGCGGTGCTGATGCCCAATCCGTTGGAAGCGTCCACCTGACAACAAATAGCGGAACCGCTCATCAGGAGTCGGACTCGATATTCGGAATGTTCAGATGTGCACGCCCGGAAAATCCGCGGAATGCAGATCAAACGTAAAAATAAATTAGAACCAGGGAGCACGACTACACTGCGATTGATTGTTGGAAGATGTGGAAGAACTGGACAGCTCAACATGTTAATTGTAGTGCAGGAACTAGCTGAAAATTAATCGTGCGAAGTTCGCTGAAAACTGAGGGTGTTCAATCCCCTGTTAAACGAATATTTATTATCTTGCATTCAGCATCCATTTACAGCCAATGCATACCTGTTGTACTATTGATAAGCATAGTGGGGCCAATCACGATTCCACCGTGAATGGTCTCAGTTGCCTCAGTTTCAGTCGTCGATACCCCAAATACAGCTATGCATGTTGCATGGAGCCACATTCAAACTTGTGACTCAAATATATATGGCACCCCATATACATCTTGACATTTGTTGAATACTAGTAGATAAATAAGCAACCAAATGTTGTGTGTGCGATCGATGTAATATTTTAACTTAGATGAACAGCAAGAAGACAAACTGCAGTTAATTTTTTTGGATGTTGTGAAAACTGGCTGTACCATGAAACGTAGTACCCCTGGTTGACTGGTTGCTGGGGTGCATAATGCAAGTGCAGCCCCTGGTTCGTAATCGGCCTATCTGTGGTAGCTCTGGTGGAACTTCGTTAACAATCTCTGCAACGAAAAACTGTATTGAAAGTTTTGTTGAAAACGCCTAATACGGATTGGATGCCTTGGCGCACGAATAACGTATTAGCGAATGGTCCGGCGGCCCACTGCTGGTCTGAATGTCCACCGCAGTGACACGGGAACCGTCTCAATGTGAGAGGAGACACTGCACCCTCCGCCCCCTGTCCATTATCTTACATTTCCAGGTCGCTGGACGTAGATATCGAGCATTATCATCTGGAATTGGCATTGGTATTGGTATTTAATGCAGAGAGAGAGAGAGAGAGAGAGAGAGAGAGAGAGAGAGAGAGAGCATTGGCACCGCCCTGTTTCGCCGGTCGCGTAAACAGGCAGCGGAGAGATGATGGAGAATGTCGGCAGGTATGCAGCTGCCATTCAGCCACCAGAAGCCGACACTGTTCATTGCCAGCGACCGTGGAGCGATTTTTCATTGTGAAGTCACGTTATCCTTGCATGCGGTATAAAGCTAGACTACCAACAGAGCAATGTCGTTATCACACACAAGTGTGAAAGATGCTAGCTGAACGACCACATCGAGCAACAGTGTATGTAACGGGAGATAAGGTGTCAGAAGTAGTTAGACCCATCTTTAACGGTGTCATCCACTCCCACTTCAGATTCGTTGTGTTCGAGGGCAGTCGCTGTCGGTCGGTGCTCCTCCGTGCTCCTCAGTGTTCTCAACTGGTCACGTTCAGCGATAACATCGTCGCATTCTTTCTACCGCACAGATACTAAACTACCCACTGAACACGGCAAAACAATTTCGAAGCTATGTCCGTCCAGCCAAGGTCAGACCCGAAAGGAAGGTCGACGCGTACATCAGGAAATTATGTGGTAATGGCGACATCGAATTGAGTTTCGAGCGGTGATCTACGAGTTTTTGTACATCGGGCTATACTTCGCTAAGCGACACCACTTGGAGGGAGATTCCTGTGAGCAGAAACGAGACCAGATGGCGGCAAAATTTGGTGCAGCTAATCTAGTTGGAATTCTGAGCAGGTACTGCGGAAGGAGAAGCAAAGAAGAATGTATGCGTGAAGCCAAACAATCGTTAGTCGTTGTTGTGGTGTCAGTCCAGTGCAAACGGTGTAGAAGACCAGCACAAACGATGCATACTGTGTATGCATATATATATATATGTGTGTGTGTGTGTGTGTGTGTGTGTGTGTGTGTGTGTGTGTGTGTGTGTGTGTGTGTGTGTGTGTGTGTGTGTGTGTGTGTGTGTGTGTGTGTGTGTGTGTGTGTGTGTGTGTGTGTGTGTGTGTGTGTGTGTGTGTGTGTGTGTGTGTGTGTGTGTGTGTGTGTGTGTGTGTGTGTGTGTGTGTGTGTGTGTGTGTGTGTGTGTGTGTGTGTGTGTGTGTGTGTGTGTGTGTGTGTGTGTGTGTGTGTGTGTGTGTGTATCTGTGCAGTGGTCCGAAGAATGGCAAATGAAATTTAATTTCGACAAGTGCAAAATCATGCATGTGGGTAAGCAGCATATGAAGGCTCCATACTTGATGGGTGGCCAAGTGCTATTAGTGACTCAACAGGAGAAGGATTTAAGTGTTATTCTAAACACAAAATTGGGGGCATCAGAACAGACCAAGGAAGCCAGGAAGAAGGCACTGAGAATGCTTGGGGAAATAAGTAGGAATGTATCATACAGAAGTGAGGAAGTCATCAGGAAGCTTTACTGTGCATATGTCAGAGCAGACTTTGACGGCATGAGAGCGGCTTTAAGTGCCATCAGATGGGAAGAAGAATTCTCCAATTTAAATGCCTGTGACATGTGGGAAAAGTTCAAATCTTACTTGAAGAAAACTCAGATTAGACATGTCCCCCAAAAGGAAAGACGCAAAGGAAGGGTAGGAAAGCCAGCATGGCTTACACCAGACTTGATAAAAGCAATTAAGGCTAAGAAAACTGCATTTAGAGTCTTTAAAGAAGCCTCAAATGTGGTTAATCTAAAGGCGTATCGAAAAGCTAGAGACACTGTGAAGCAAAACACCAGAGCAGCAAAGCGAGCAAAAGAACTGGATTTAGCTAGAAACTGTAATGAGGACAGTAAAAGTTCTTTAGTTTCTACAAGCTGAGTAAAGCTTCTAGCACAATTGGTCCACTGCAAGTAAACGGGACTACATTGGGTGAGGATAGTGAGATGGTTGAGGAGCTGAGCAAGCAATTCAAATCAGTGTTTACATTGGAAGATATGACCAATCTGCCGACCGTACACCATAGTTCAGTGACATGGGATCTGACAAATGATGTTGATTTAATTGATAGTGATGTTGTTTACAATCATATCAGGAAAATAAAGCCAAACAAGGCAGCAGGACCTGATGGAATGTATGCCAGGGTGTTGCGGGAAACTGAAAAGGAACTGGCACTTCCACTTGGTATAATATTTTGTAGATCAGTTTCACAAAATGAAATTCCAACCGATTGGAAAAGGGCAAATGTAGTTCCTATTTTCAAGAAAGGAGAAAGAGGGAAAGTTGAAAACTATAGGTCAGTAAGTCTCACATCCCTAGTCTGCAAGGTACTTGAATCAATTATCAAGGATAGAATAGTTAGCTATCTGGAAGGTAGCAGATTGATTCAAGATACTCAACATGGGTTTAGAAAAGGACGATCGTGTCTCACAAACCTCTTGGACTTTTTGAACTTCGCCACAGAACAATTTGATCAGGGAAATCAGGTTGACGTAGCATATCTTGACTTTAGTAAAGCCTCTGGCAAGGTACCCCACAAATGGTTAATGATACAGCTTCAGTCCCATGGTATTGTAGGTAGCATCTTAAAATGGATAGAGTTGTGGCTTTCAGATAGACAGCAAAGAGTGATGCTAAATGGTACAAAGTCATCATGGCAAAATGTTCTTAGTGGAGTCCCCCAGGGGTCAGTACTGGGGCCACTACTGTTCATTATATTTGTAAATAACATTGAAAGTGGCCTAAGCAGTAAAGTTTTGAAATTTACGGATGATTTGAAGGTCTTTAGGCAATAGCAGGTCAAGATGAGCATATCTCGCTGCAAAAAGGCTTAGACCAACTTGTGAAGTGGTACGAAGAATGGCAAATGAAATTTAATTTTGATAAGTGCAAAATCATGCAAAAAAATGGCATATGGCATAAGCAACCTGGCATATGAGGAAAGATTGAAGAAATTGAATATATTTTCACTTAGATATAGAAGGCTGAGAGGAGATCTCATCGAGGTCTTTAAATTTGTCCATGGTCTGGAGAGGGGATACCTTGGGGAAATGTTTGATTTGAACAGAAATGATGCAATTAGAGGTCATAAATTCAAAATTAAAGTTAACCACATCAGAACACGGTTAAGGCAAACTTTCTTCACCAACAGGGTAGTAGAACACTGGAACCAGCTGCCAGAAAACATTGTAAGTAGCAGCACATTGAACGTCTTTAAAAACAGCAGGAAAAATCATTATAAGAATAGAGGGCTTGCTTTTCAGTATTACAGGGAGGGCTGATCCACGGATTTGGTGGGCAACTGGTTCAGTGTACAGAGTGCAGCCAAGAATGGCCCTTGTGGCTCATAGTTGCACCAATCATTTATGTCTTTATGTCTTTATATATATATATATATATATATATATATATATATATATATATATATATATATATATATATATATATATATATATATATATATATATATATATATATATATATATATATATATATATATATATAGATATGTATGTATGTATATACATATATATGTATACATCTGTGTGTGACGTGTCACTAGTTTGAAATCAATCCCCCATATATTGTGCAAAGTATTCCACCTAGAACTCCGAGGGATGTTGGGTCACTTCGCCGGACCTGGTGACCTGACCTGAGATGACCCAGGATTAAAAATGTACGAGGATATGCGGAAAAGACGAATGAGCCGCCATGCGAAGTTTGGCATCGCTAACCCAATTAGTATGGCGGCAAAGTAGGAAAAACCGCGTCATGATCTCATCAGGGACCATAACACATATATAGGGTTTTTCGTACCATTGATCTGAGGTCAGGTCGCAGCCATGGCTTACCGCATTATAAAGCTATGGTAAAATATACAAATGTTTCCTGGTTACATATTTGCTCTCGGAATGACATCACAACGGTTGTGGCGCGTAGTTGGAAGCTATGCTCAATGTTACCACTTATATTCTTGCTCAGTGACCTCACCAAGGTCATCTGGGGTCACCTGAGATCACTGGCACATTTATGCGCATTAAATCGCACTGCATTGAGCTAAAAGGCTGAAATTACCGTCATTGTGCTTGTATCGCCAAGACGTGTCGATTGATACATTACATGCCCTCCCTAGGCTACTTCATGACCTTCACCTGAGGTCATAGTTTCGGTTGACCTGACCTTAAATCACACCGCCTATTGTCGGTAACACATTTCAAGGACTGTCGAATAGCGTTCGCCGTTCGTTTCTATCTGTTAGAGGTCCTGAGATATGTGTCAATATCTGAGTCCCACCCGATCTGGTCGAACTTGACCTGTGATGACCCAGTGACCTGAATATTGACCTGAGCGAAAAATGATCCAAACACTCTCGATAGAGCCTGTCATCAGCTATCCAATTCCGTTTTCCGTTTGTCGCTCGCTAGCATAATTATAGGGATCTTAGGGGGCAGACATCTGCCCCCCGGACATGCAAAGTTGGCGCAGACCGCCGGACGTGCGAGTGTTAACACGAGCCCTGGAGGGCCTCTGAAAATTACGCGCACTGGAGGGGAAGGGACGGATTCCGCCCCCTGAGATCTTGGCTCCTATTCAAGCTGCATCAACGTAATTCACAGGGTGGATGGGTACGGTGGTGACTCTATTGTGTGCATATTTCATGACCTTATGTGAAATTGGGTCAAAATCTCAAAATGTTCTGGTTTGGCGTGACTGGGCTTGCTATTGTTATGGATCGCTGCGATTGTGCTTAAGTGCTCCAAAAATGGGATTCAATGATGTTTTGGACATTACTCATGATGCAATAGAGATGCTAAACGAGGCACTTGACCTCAGGTCCCCAATTTATCAGGTCATCACCTCCTCCAGTTACCGGAACAGGTCCGCCTGCCCGACTGCTCCGTTGGGTGGCTCGGCGCAATCGGTTTCGTAAAGAAAGGAGTGAAGTGCATGAATAAAGTCTGGACATGCTTAAGTACATTGTGACAAACAATAAGTTTCAGGATGTGTAGGAAGTAACATGCAAAGTAACATCAATTGCATGACAGTCATTTGTATCTATGACAACATTCCAGTTGCCCAAGTTTGGTTCCGTTAGCTTGTGATGAACTTGACCTGACTTGACCTCGGTGACCAAACATGACTTTGAAGCTATACAGCAATATAACAGCATACATCAAACAAGTCGCTAGTGCTGCCAAGAACACTTTGATTTTGGCAATATACGGGAAGCGCATCAGTGCCGATTTTTCTGGTCTGCGATTTTCTTTTAGTTTAACGGCCCCTAACTCAAAAAAAAAAATCGGCCGATTTTCGTTTTTCGTGCTCTAACCCGCGGCGTCATTCTGGTCAGATTCTCCCACCCCGTCTCGGGGGGGGGGCGGTTGAAGACCCCCTCCTATCAATTATCAAGGATAGAATAGTTAGTTATCTGGAAGGTAGCAGATTGATTCAAAATACTCAACATGGGTTTAGAAAGGACGATCGTGTCTCACAAACCTCTTGGACTTTTCGAACTTCGCCACAGAACAATTTGATCAGGGAAATCAGGTTGATGTAGCATATCTTGACTTTAGTAAGGCCTTTGACAAGGTACCCCATAAACGGTTAATGATACAGCTTCAGTCCCATGGTATTGCAGGTAGCATCTTAAAATGGATAGAATTGTGGCTTTCAGATAGACAGCAAAGAGTGATGCTAAATGGTACAAAGTCATCATGGCAAATGTTCTTAGTGGAGTCCCCCGGGGGTCAGTACTAGGGCCATTACTGTTCATTATATTTGTAAATAACATTGAAAGTGGCCTAAGCAGTAAAGTTTTGAAATTTGCGGATGATTTGAAGGTCTTTAGAGCAATAACAGGTCAGGATGAGCATATCTCGCTGCAAAAGACTTAGACGAACTTGTGAAGTGGTCCGAAGAATGGCAAATGAAATTTAACTTTGATAAGTGCAAATCATGCATGTAGGTAAGCAGCATATGAAGGCTCCATACTTGATGGGTGGCCAAGTGCTATCAGTGACTCAACAGGAGAAGGATTTAGGTGTTATTCTAAACACAAAACTGGGGGCATCAGAACAGACCAAGGAAGCCAGGAAGAAGGCACTGAGAATGCTCGGGGCAATAAATAGGAATGTATCATACAGAAGTGAGGAAGTGATCAGGAAGCTTTACTGTGCATACGTCAGGCCACATTTGGAATACTGCATCCAAGCTTGGTCTCCTAGCTATGAAAAGATTGTTGGCTTTTGGAGAGAGTACAAAGAGGGCTACAAAATGGTTAATGGCATAAGCAACCTGGCATATGAGGAAAGATTGAAGAATTGAATATGTTTTCACTTAGATATAGAAGGCTGAGAGGAGATCTCATCGAGGTCTTTAAATTTGTCAATGGTCTGGAGAGGGGATACCTTGGGGAAATGTTTGAATTTAACAGAAATGATGCAATTAGAGGTCATAAATTCAAAATTAAAGTTAACCACAACAGAACAAGGTTAAGGCAAACTTTCTTCACCAACAGGGTAGTGGAACACTGGAACCAGCTGCCAGAAAACATCGTCAGTAGCAGCACATTGAACATCTTTAAAAACAGCATAGACAATCATTATAAGAATATAGGGCTTGCTTTTCAGTATTGCAGGGAGGGCTGATTAACAGTTTTGGTGTGCAACTGGTTCAGTGTACAGAGTGCAACCAAGAAGGGCCCTTGTGGCTCATAGTTGCACTAATCTTTTATGTCTTTATGTCTTTGTGTCTAAAATCCAAACTAAGCATCACACGAAAACGAAAGAGGTGTCATCGGAAAGCGCGCGACGAGTAGGGTCCGGATCCTCCCCAGAAAGAAATTTTCCCCCAAAAGTGACGTCACCAAGGGGGCTAGATTTTCACGACTTACATTATGTTTTTTACTCTGGGGGGTTCATTTTGGGGGATATATGAAAAAAAAACAAAATGTATTTGGAATGAGAAAAGGACAACGAAATCGACCAGGGGTATAATTTATTTGGCCCCCAAAAATACAATTTGTATTTTTTTGAAATTCAAAAATTTTGAATTTTGAAGTTTTCTTTAATTTTCTTTTTCCAATCTATAGAGCAGACCGATAAATGTTGTTTGAAGTCAACTTGCACTAATAAAAAATGCTTACTTTAGTCAGAATCCTGTGTTTGAACTGCAATATGGCAAATACGCAAAATTGATATGGTAGTCAAAAACGAAAAAAAATGAAAAATTCAACTCTTACGCTTTGTTGCATCCGTAAAGATAAGCAAACGCTGAAAGTTTCATTAAAATATCTGTATCCATTAAAGCGTGACGACTGGTTGAACGTTTTTGGAGGTGAACTCACTTGACCTCGACTAACTCGTTGACCCTAGATGACCTGACCTAAAAAATTTGAATAAGCATGTGAAATTGATGTGGGAAGAGGTATGCCAAATTTGGGCGCGTTGCCGCGCGCCGTTCGTCCGCTATCCGCGAAAAGGGTGGGGGGGCGGTTGAAGACCCCCCCTCCGAGACGGGACGGGTTAAGCAACTCGCCAGCCATTTCTTGGTTTGTTATTGGTTTTACGACACATCGACCGTTGAGTCATGCAGCGTCGCCAATCTCTCACGCCGATTGGTCGCAGGAGAAGAGTAGCGACAGGCAAGACTCGAACCCACAAACTTTCTATTGTGAGACGAGCAACTTACCCCTAGGCTACTCGTCCCCTGTTCATTTCTTAGCAGGCATGCAAACAATGCCGTATATCGGCAGGTAAAATTTGAGATCGTGTACGAAAAACCGGAGGGGTGGACGGATTTCGCCCCTCCCCCCCACCCAGGGCGCGTGTTAAATTGCTTCGACATTAAAATGCAAATAATCCGTTGAGCATGGCCGGGTTTCAAGGTGATTTCGCTTACACATTGTTTTAGGGCTTGTTGCATGCACGAATGTATGGAATTTATCAACAATACTACCGATTGATTAAAAAGGAAACACAAGTGAAGTGTTTGAGATTGCACACAAAAATATGCTGCTTTTGATAATACCTTTCACCGTCCTCCCCCTCTCAATCATCTTTTCATCGTGTTCCGATCATGATGCAAAGCTGAAATAATATCAGGTATGATCAAGCTTGGTTTTCTCACATGGGGTATGTAAGTATGCATATATATATATATAAATATATATACTTACACAACGCTACAACAACGCTTCCGTTTTTTTTAGGGCTCTAAACTATTTACTGGGCTTATATTTTCCTTGGCCCTTCTCGCCATAAAGCATGCTGCGCTACCGCATATGGCATTTCATGTTACAATTGATCCTGATGTGACTATCACGTTTGACTCGGACGGAAAGCACTGACCCACAAACGTTTGTACTGGAGCGTGTTACCTAGGTCCTAGGTAATACCTACCTAGGTATTACCTAGGTGCATTGGTCGACGGGGTGGGAAATAAAACATTGTTGTACAATAAAGACCGACATGAATGTATAAAGCTTCAAGCTTAATACAGTCAAGCACGCGATACCATCATCAAGCTCAGTATACATGCCCGAGATACCTGTGTTTATGAGAGCATAGGGTGTTCCGTGGACGATAACCAACGGCTTGCGCGGACACGTGGACTTTTATCGATGATGACGTGCATGGCACTGCAGAGGACAGAGATTATCGGTATAGTCCTGCATCACTTTTAGCCTCGGACGCCAGTATGCAACCAAAATATATCCTACAGCATATACAGCAGTTGGAGTTAAATACACTTACCCACATCATTCACAGCCAACAAACAGGTCTGACACGGTCATGAGTGGAGAAACACAATCAACGTTTGTGTGACAAGTAGCGTTTTTGGTGTCATTTTTTTTCCAGCCAGTGCGCGTAGGCTCATGCATTGGTGTGGTCTACTGGCCACCTTCCCCATGACACTTTCCACCGTTTGGCTCAGTATTCGTCATGGCTGACAAAGTCAGTCGCGAGGCGTGTGTGTGTCACTGAGTGGTCAAGTGACCTGAGCCGCCCCCGGACGAGAGCGATCTCGGAATCGCGCCTCCACACGACGCGTCTCCGGGTCTATTTTCGGCACAGTCACTAGTGGGCTCCCAACAACATTGCTTTGGTGATATTACACTTCAGAAGCAATTCTGAGCTTGGGTTCGGGAGAGGTGCAATGCTTATCAACAGGAATAAAGTGGACCACTTGGCATCTCTACATATGAATGTAGAGTTGTCGAGACTAAACAAATCAAAGTCAGCGATATACGTCTGCCGAGCCCATGCTTCAAGGTACCCACAACTGTCAGCCGCTCGGTTCGCACACGTTGCAAGCTTTGACACATGCACACACACCCTTATCGAATCTTTTTCGGGAGGCAAAAGGATATTCCAATACAATTATGAGCATCGAAAAGAAATCTACGCAAACTTGATGCAGTAAAATTGCACTGCAAAACGTTGAATGCATGTTCCACAGTCAACACCAGATGTTCTATAATTTATGTAGCTGGCGATTTGGCGGTGTGTAGTGTAGCTACTATCTGCTATGTGATAATTTTCATCTGGCCAGTCTCCACGATTCCACTTTCGTACCATGGAGTGCGATCGTCTTCTTTTGTTTCTGGCATCCATGTTAAGGATATATAGCTTCGTCACTTCATGCTATGCATACACACCATTGCAAACGTTTTCGTTTTTGGACGCGACCGTACTTACCAGCAGTTGCGCCAGATCGTGGGCCTTGTCTTTTTCCTTCACGAAAGCCCCGAGGCCGTACTTCACGTCGAGAACCAGAGCCTGTATACCTTCGGCCGCCTTTTTGCTGATGATGGACGCTGCCGGTAAAGGATAAAGTAGCGTAGGTGTAGCTTGGCCACCAGGAAATCTGGACGCAGTGTCTTGTAGTCAGCAGTTGAGTCGCATTTATTTTTGCTTCAGCACCAACTGGACTCTGGATATTAGCCATCGGGGACAATGCACGAGTAAATATTCCTATCTGTATCAACGGCTAAAAATCACGGTACAAAATTATCGATTGGTCGGAGAAACATCGTTACTTTCAGCTTTCATTTTTAAGGTGAAGTAGCTGTCCATCAGTGGTCAGTCATGAAGATAGTGGTGACATCAATACATCACCAATAACTGCATTTTCTTCGAAATTATGCATCGTAATAATTCAGTATATATGAGTAAGTGATCATCACAGCCTAAGATCAACATAGGACATCTAACGTTATATCGTCCCAAGAGAGCGATGTAGTTAGTTGCTGTTTGATTATAATTGCGCAATGCAAGACATCCTTGAAACATGATGTAGATGACGTTTCTCGACACAAAGAAACGATTTACGTAAGCTGTACTACCAAAGCTGCATTTCATTAAACCAATCAAATTGTGAAAATGTCCGCATGTTTTTCCTCCACCTAATTAGGAATTCACACCGCTCAACTATCAGCATGAGGGTAGGGTCACAGTGACAAACTGTTGTATTACTATCTACACAGCCCGATTAAATATCGATGACGTTCACAGTGAAGTGTCACCGACAGACCATGAGGAGTGGCCATATGTCACTGGCAGGTGATGAGGGACGGCCACATGTTACTGACAGGACATGAGGGATGGCCGCGTGTCATTGACAGGTGACGAGGGGCGCCGAGTGTCACTGGCAGGTGATGAGGGGTGGCCGCGTGTCATCGACAGGTGATGTGGGGTATCCAAGCGCCGCTGGAAGGTGATGAGGGGTGGCCTCGTGTCATCGACAGGTGATGTGGGGTATCCAAGCGCCGTTGGAAGGTGATGAGGGGTGGCCGCGTGTCATCGACAGGTGATGTGGGATATCCAAGCGCCGCTGGAAGGTGATGAGGGGTGGCCGCGTGTCATCGACAGGTGATGCGGGATATCCAAGCGCCGCTGGAAGGTGATGAGGGGTTGCCGCGTGTCATCGACAGGTGATGCGGGATATCCAAGCGCCGCTGGAAGGTGATGAGGGGTGGCCACGTGTCAGTAGCAGGTGATGCGGGATAGCCAAGTGTCACTGACACGTGATGAGGGGCGCCGAGTCGATGGTGTTCGTCACGTGCCGGCTGGCGTACAGCACCCGGTCGGCCGGCACCAGGGCAGCTGTCTGACCCACAATGCAGCAGCCCACGCGCTCCAGACAGTCTCGTATGCCGTCTAGGGGCAGGCACACTGTGAACCCTGCGGCAGCCATGATGACGATTAGTTGTTTGTTTGTTTATTGGGTGGTTCACGACGCGCTTTATTCACATTCACGGCCAATGGTGCCGCCAACACTGTTTCGCTGGTGGGCCGCGGGATTGGGAAGTGTCCTAAGCGGCGCTCAGTGTCGAACCCGGGACCTTCGGTACCCAGAGCCCAACACTTTAACCACTCGGCCATCCCCGCCTCGATGACGATGAGTTACGTCATTACCCCACCGTCAACTCGCACCGTCAGACGGGCTAGCTCTGAATCTGAACCCACCGTCAGTCGGGCTGGTACGGAATCTGGACCCACTGTCAAAACGGGCTGCCATTGAATACGAACCTATTGTCAGACGGGCTGTCACTGAATCGAACCCATTGTCAGACGGGCTGGCACTGAATCCAAACTCTTCACCAGACTGACTTCCACTGAATGGAAACCCATCACCAGCCAGGCCAACACTGGACACATGGTGTTAACCGCACTCCAATTTCATTTGACGTCATGCGCATTATGTACATATTGGAAATGTTACCGCATTGATATTATTCCACAGTGGCAAAAATGCAGATGCCCTTTGCTGCCGTACTCTGCGGCACTACGAGGCATGACCGTAACCGTAGCATAATGGGAACATGACCTTAATACCGACATCCTAGGAACATGAACTTAAGTCTAGCATGTTGAAACATGACCGTAAAACAGACATAACGGGAAGGTGACCAGCAGCATTACCGTAGAACCATATTGGTGAGGTGACCGTAAAGCTAGCACGTCGGAGCAGAACTATTTTTTCATGAGACTCCGAATTCGAGGGACACCATCCCACTCACCAGGGATGGCCTCCAGCTTATCCAGGGTGCCGCCGGTGTGGCCTAGGGAGCGGCCTGATATCATGGGGACCTTGAAGCCACAGGCGGCCAGCGCCGGGGCCAGTGGCAGCGACGTCTTGTCGCCCACTCCGCCCGTGCTGTGCTTGTCAACAACCAGCCAGTCAGAGGGCCAGCTGAGCACGTCACCGGACCGGACCATGGCCGAGGTCAGCTGGGTCGCCTCGGTCAGGTCCATGCCGCGCACGTAGATGGCCATCAGCATGGCGCCTGTCGGACGCAGCAGTGCCGTGGCTTTGAGCGTCGTCAGGTTTTTGCAGCTCCGTTGTTCCGAACATGGCTCTGAGGTGACCGCATTTCAGTCGCCTATCCGAATAATGCTCCAAAAGCGCATGCGATTTTAGTGGCACGAGCCGAGAAACTCTCCAGAGAAAGGCTGGAGAAAGTCGCCTTTTCCTCAAGAAAGATGTGCTATGGGCACATTTTATCATGACACAAACACCGTAAAGAAAAGCAAAATAAATTTAACGTTCACAAACACCGCATGGTTTTTCACACGCCTAAGTATGACTTCGCACATCTGACAACGCGGCATGAGTAGATGATCGCAGTCAAAGCTGGCGTGGACAATTTCACTTCTATGCCATCCTTTCCAGTGAGTGCTCATAGACCCGAAGTTAAATCTCAACTACATGGGTGTGGCATGGACTACAGCTCCATGGTGTCCTCCACCCTGTCTCGCAATGCTGTCACATGAACTCGTCACACGAGCCATGGCCACAATCGCAGCGGGTACGCCTCTCGTCCCGATGTTACCTAGCTGCACATGGTCGATCTGGTCAGTGGCCACCCGCTCCACGAAAAACTCAATCTCCTCCTTGGTCAGGTGCTCATTCTTGGCCTTCTTCCGGATCAAGTCCACCACGTGCAGGTCGTGCATGGCGAGTTGGTGCCGACTCGGGGCGCGCGCGCGCAGGACGAGGCAAACCCGGCGGTGACGGGACACGTGGTCCAAGTGTCGACTGACGGCGGGCGGACATCGGTCAGCCCGCGGAGCCGGACGGCCGGGCCCCGGCAGTGGCGCGTCCAGCAGGTCCGACAGCCCGCGGAGCCGGACGGTCGGGCCCCGGCAGTGGCGCGTCCAGCAGGTCCGACAGCCCGCGGAGCCGGACGGTCGGGCCCCGGCAGTGGCGCGTCCAGCAGGTCTGACAGCCCGCGGAGGCGGACGGTCTGGGCCCGGCAGTGGCGCGTCCAGTAGGTCCGACAGCCCGCGGAGCCGGACGGTCGGACCCCGGCAGTGGCGCGTCCAGCAGGTCCGACAGCCCGAGGAGGCGGACGGTCTGGCCCCGGCAGTGGCGCGCCCAGCAGGTCCGACAGCCCGAGGAGGCGGACGATCTGGCCCCGGCAGTGGCGTGTCCAGCAGGTCCGACAGCCCGCGGAGCCGGACGGTCGGGCCCCGGCAGTGGCGCGCCCAGCAGGTCCGACAGCCCGAGGAGGCGGACGATCTGGCCCCGGCAGTGGCGTGTCCAGCAGGTCCGACAGCCCGAGGAGGCGGGCGATCTGGCCCCGGCAGTGGCGTGTCCAGCAGGTCCGACAGCCCGAGGAGGCGGACGGTCTGGCCCCGGCAGTGGCGCGCCCAGCAGGTCCGACAGCCCGAGGAGGCGGACGATCTGGCCCCGGCAGTGGCGTGTCCAGCAGGTCCGACAGCCCGCGGAGCCGGACGGTCGGGCCCCGGCAGTGGCGCGCCCAGCAGGTCCGACGCCACCAGCTCACTGCTGGATCGCTACCACGGCTGGCGATTTCGGACGGGTCTGGGGTCCGGACACTCCCGGTTTGGTACCCTGCTAATGCTAACTTGCCACCGTCTCCGCTGATTTTAAGCCTCGCCGGCTACACAGCTGCCAGCTCACGGGTCTGTGCTAGCCACGACTGGAACCGTCCCCTCACTTACCGTCCACATACGTTTACCGCACAGCGCAATGATAACCTGTTGCATATCGAGCAACAGTTGGTTGTTATTTGAAATATAGAGTGCATCAGCTACTGTGGCTATGTAGCGCCCATTGCAGCCATGTAGCGCCCTTTACAGCCATGTATATCCTATTATAGCAACGTTGAGGCCATTACAGCAACGTTGTGCCCATTACAGCCAAGTAGTGCCCATTGCAGGCATGCAGCGCCAATTACAGCCAGACAACGTTCATTCCAGCCACGTAGCGCCAATTGTATCTATGTATCGCCCGATGCAGTGATGTAGCGTAGACTACCCATACCCTGTCCAGTATCCTGACAGGGTACGGGTAGTCTAGGGGCGAGTTGCCCGTCTCACAATCGAAAGGTTGTGGGTTCGAGACTCACCTGTCGCTACTCTTCGCCCGCGATCAATCGGCGTGAGAGATTGGCGACGCTACATGACTCAACGGTCGATGTGTCGTAAAACCAATAATCAGACCAGGCGGGGAGGCACATATTTGTACATTCCTGCTCCGAGATGCTGTACATGTTCTATAGGATAAAAATCGGCAGTAACATTCGATGTTCATATTAGAAGCCTATACAGAAAGCAACACTAATTGGCCCATTGTATCTTGATTAGAAGCTTTTATAGTACAGTAGCTTTGTTTAACAGTACTTTGTTTAACAGTAGCTTACATGGTGTGACTATTCACCGGCCTTGTTAATCTATCGCTCATCAACCTTGGCGGGAAGCGGCAGCGACCGGGTGCGCGGGGAATGCGCTGCTCGCCTTGCCGCAGCGTCCGCCAACTCGTTCCCAGCAATTCCAACATGGCCAGGAAGCCAACACAGAACCACTCACCGTCCCAAGCGGTGCACAGCAGTGAGACACCTTAGAATATCACGCACAAGTGGGTTGGATGGATAAAATGTTTTCACGGCTAAAAGACTACTTAAAGAGTTAGTGAAAACCACATGGCGATCACCTTCTGACACTTCGATATAGCATACGGCCTTCAAAGTGGCTACAAGTTCCGATGAGTATGCAGATGCGTGCTTCGGGAGGAAAAATGATCGGGTGATGGTGCCATAAACGAATGCGCTGCCAAGACCATCTTCAGTTCTAGAGTCATCGGTATATGTGGTCACCCATTCATGAAATGAAGCGATGCGTTCAAGGGTCAGTGAGCGAAACTCTTACGGAGAGACATCGGCTTTTCTGGTCCTAGCAAGGGATGAATCCACCTCTGGTGCGATCAACTCCCATGGAGGGTTATCCGTGTGCTCGACTTTCCGGATACCTTGGAGTCTGACCCGGCTTTCTCGGAAAAGTTCACGCATGCGTACACCGAACGGAGCAACACTCAAGTTTCGATCTGCGGGGAAAATGGTCGCCAGTCGTCGCGAGAAAACATGTGTGTAAGCGGGATGAGCAAGGAGCTGGCGAAGTTTGCAGGCGTAGCGCATACCGAGCCTTTCTCTACGCAGGCAGAGGGGCGGCTCATGTACCTCTGCTAGAAGGCTTACCGTGGGTGAGGTACGAAATGCGCCAGTTGCAATGCGGATAGCAGTGTGGTGGATGGTGTCAAGCATATGCTTATTAGCTGCAGCAGCACCGTCATAGATAAAACTTGCGTAGTCAAGTTTTGAATGTATCAGAGAACGATACCACAGCATAAGCGTATCTCGATCAGCACCATAAGATGTACGAGCAACACATTTCATGATATTCAGTGCGCTAAAACATTTTCTACGTAGAGTTTTCAGGTGGTGCAAATATGTAAGACGTTGGTCAAATTCCACCCCCATAAATCGCACCACGGGTTGAACGGGTATACTCCTGCCGTAAAGTTTAATTTCGACGTTCTGGTCACATCGGCGACGAGAAAAATGGAGGGCGACAGTTTTCGTTGCAGAGAATGAAAATCCATCGACGTTTGCCCACTTTTCCAGGTGTGAAACTGCTAGTTGCAACTGCCGTTGTAATGTTGGTGTTCGTGAAGCGCAGGACCAAATGGCAAAATCATCTACGAAAAGTGATCGCCCCATGATCCGCGGAATGGAATCGCCGATATCCTCGATCATGATACCTAATAGTGGAACGCTGAGAACACTTCCCTGTCGGACACCGTTTTCATGGATGAACCAGCGGGAGAAATGGCAGCCAATGCGTACTCGAAATCTTTCTTTAAAAAAATGTTGCAGAAAAATTCCCATGCGACCATATATTCCTTTCTTTACGAGTTTCATGAGGATTCCGTGACGCCATGTTGCGTCATATGCTTTCTCAATGTCGAAGAAAACGGCCCCCAGATGGCGTTTTCTACGAAAGCAACCCTTACCTCGATGTCTAGAAATAAAATGTGATCAGTGGTGCTTCTGTTTTTCCGGAAACCGCATTGGTAATTTGCAAGAAGGTCGCGTTTTTCTAGGAACCACATGAGGCGAACGCTGACCATCTTTTCCAATAGCTTGCAAAGGGCAGATGTCAAGGATATTGGGCGGTAGTTCAAAGGGTCGGTTCCACTTTTCCCAGGTTTAAGAAGGGGGACTATCGTGGCATCCCTCCACGATGGAGGGAATAGCACGAGCTCCCATAAATGGTTAAATGCACGTAAAATCACTGATGTAACTCCCTGCGGCAGATGTCTCAATAACTCGTTGTGTACACAGTCCGGGCCCTCAGCGACGCTTGCAAGCGAAGAAATGACAGATGCCCGCTCAGATCTGGTAAAAGGTTGATTATATGAAAGCCGATCAGGCGTTGAAAAATCAATCCCAGTCATTTCACAGCGGCGTTTATGACGAAGGAAGGCTGGATCAATGGTACCAGTTCGACATCTTGCAGCAAGTGCGGTTCCAAATTCGTTGGCTACATCCACCGGGTGAGCAACTTCACGATCGCCAATAACTAATATAGGGAGAGGGATCGAACTGAGGTGACCAGAGATCCGTTTAATTCGGGACCAGATCAGAGAGTGGGGAGTAAAGCGGCTCAAAGAATTCACATACTCACGCCAAGATGACCACTTTGCTTCCTGTATCGTACGCCGCACGAAAGCCCTAGCACGTCTAAACTCTATTAAATTTGTGGTGGTACTGTTACGGTTGAAAGCTCTAAATGCGCGTCGCCCCGCTCGGATGGCATCCCGGCACTCGAGCGTCCACCAAGGAACTGGGGTACGCCTAGGGGAATCAGTGGTTCTAGGTATGCATCTTCATGCACATTCTAGGAGAGAAGTAAATGTCTCTATTGAAATTGGTTGTTGATCATAGTGTGAACAAAAAATACGCTGTACCTGGTCTTCAAACATTTCCCAGTCCGCGTTTTTAAAGTTCCATCGCTGTGGTCGTGGTCCCGATATCGGGCTATCTTGGTAGTTTAGCCATATGGGAAAATGGTCGCTTCCCAGTGAGTCATCGTCAACCGACCATTCAAAACTGTTAACCAGCTATGGGCTCACGAGACTAAGATCCAAAGTCGAAGTAAGACCTGATGGGAGGTTAAAATGGGTACCTGCTCCAGTGTTAAATACGCAAAGAGATGTCCGTAGGATGAAATCTTCCAAGAGACGCCCACGAGAGTTAGTATCAGCGCAGCCCCATATAGAGTTATGGGAATTAAAATCTCCCAAAAGAAGGAGGGGAGGGGTTAGTTGAGAGAAGAGCTTCTCCATATCATTGATTGGAAATACAATACCAGGGGGAGGTACAGGGAGCAGAGAGTAAGAGCGCGACGGCTCAGAAGGATACGTGCGGCCACCGCCTGTAAGGTGGTTGTCAGCGCGATTTCTTTTCCAGGAACGCTGTGGTGTACAGCCAGAAGCACCCCACCATAAACAAAGGTGCTAACTAGGACATCCTTACGAAAGACAGAATAGTTTTTAATGGATATATTGTGTTCTGGTCTAAGTTTTGTTTCCTGCAGGCATACTATTGCTGGGCATTGCTGATTAAGAACTCTCTGTAGTTCTTCGACACTCGTTCTAAAACCTCTACAGTTCCATTGTAAAAAAGTATGCATGGTGGGCGGTTTAAGTACTAAAGCATGCTTTAAAAAAATATAACATATATAGCCAGTAATGTCTTCTCCAGAAAAAGTCGCATGATACAGTGGTCAATGGTTAACAAATTGCGTAGGGGGTTAAAGCCGCGCTCCTTGCCCAGGAATGGAGTCCGCTAGCTCGTCTTGGCTATGTTTCAGCGACTGGGTCCTGGGGCGAGAACGCGGAGACGCTTCCGCTGGTGGGGAGCTCGACAGTGGCATTCCCCTTTTCTGGGGACCCAAACGGGGTGGAGGAGGCGGAGGCCCCATCTTGTCTGACGGAGCTGGCCCTTCCACTCGACGTCGCGGCGATGGGGTGGCCGGCCTTGGGGGAAGAGACTTGTCCGTCCCTTGACGTCCACTCGTTCGGGTCCTCTCCATCTGGGCGAGTCGTGCTCGTTTGGCCTCGCGCGCACGCCTTTCGGCATCCTGGTGCTTGAAGCTTTCGTCGGATATATGGATTGTGCGGTGGGTGCTGCGTGATGGTGATGGAGGTGCGGAAGCGGATGTTGAGGGTGAGAGCGAGGCCTGCCTCACGGGGACGGGGTTGGATTCGGGAAGGGAGGATGTGGATAAGAAGGATTTGGAGGTGGTGGTGGTGGTGCGTGGAGGGATTTATGGGAGGTTGGAGGACGGATGGGATGCAGGAGACGGGGATTTCAGGGTAGGTGACGGGGAAGGTTTTGGCGGGGAGGACCGAGCAGGCCTCTTGGTCCGTTGGACTTGAATCCACTCCCCGCTTGCCAATGCTGGCCGGGACACATCTGGTGGGTTGTCATCGCGATCACACGTGGTGGCTGGGACACCTGTGGGCTCCGAGTCGCCTGGTGTTGGCTGCCTCTGTACAGCAGGTGTCTCGAGTGGAACTCCAAAAGCTCGAAGTAGGGCTGTTAGGTGTGATATCAGCTCAGATGCCTTGCTGGGTTGTATATACTGTGTTGTCAAGGTAGATTTGGTTTTTGCCGAGTAAGAAATCCTGGGGTGTGATGCTTCATATAGGTCCCTAGCCTCCCTAAATGTGATCTTTCTGGTGTGCTTTATTGAGATAATCTCCCTTTCTTTAATATAATTCAGGCATGTGCAGTCGTACGCGGTGTGGGGATGCTGTCCTTGACCCCAGTTGACACAGAACAGGTTTTTGGATACGCAATTTTCACCGGAATGTTCAGGGGAGGCACACCTGGTGCACGCGAGCCGGTTACGGCTAAATTGGGTAGTGTGTCCAAACCGTTGGCACTTGAAGCAACGCATGGGGCTGGGAAGAAATGATCGTACCTTAACCCGTACGTAACCCACTCGTATCTCCGGAGGTAAATCTGTTCCGTTAAATGTCAGGATAACGTTGTTTGTCATAATGGGATCTGCTCCTCTCTTTACTTTCATTTTCCTCGCGCCAATCACACCAAAGCTTGAGAGCCCATCCACAATTTCGTCCTCGGACACGTCCCTTAAATCAAAGCAATTTATAATCCCACGCGAGGTGTTTTTGGTTGTATGAAGTTCCACAGTGATTTCGATCGTTTCTTTCTCCTTCTTGCCGTCCTTTCGTACACCATACACGAACTCAGACATTGTAAGTGTAACACCTGGCTCCTCTGCTTCAGCAAATTCCACCTCCAGTGCACCGTCCCTAAACTTCTGGCGACTCATGATCTCACCGAATCTGTCGCATCCTTCTTTCCTCTGAAATGGGGATAGAGACGTGAGACTTTTGTGTTTTCCTCTAAAGACGAGGACTTGAGGGCCGGGGGAACGTCCGATGGGGCGGTCTGGATATCCAAGAAGGGAATGGTTGGTCTGGCCCCTACTGGAGGAGCCAGGGGGGATTTATTGGTTAGTGAATGCCATGAAATGTTGTTGTTTCGGCTCTTCGGGTCCCCCACCCCTAAGAGGCCCTACTGGGGGGACGCCTGGGTCCCGCGAAGGGGAGGTCGCCAGGCTCCCGAGGAGCTATACGGGGCAGGCGGTGCCTTCACCCGGCCGGGAGAGAGAGACTCATCACCCCGACCAGGATCCAGCGCCGCCCACCCCTTGACCCCGGCCGGCCGGGCCGGCAGGTACTGGGAAACCCAGGCCCCCAGCTCGAGGCGACCTGCCACTTGACCCGCGTTGGGCCCCACGGGGCAAAATGACCCTAGATGTCGACGCGCCCCTAAACTCCAATCCGAGGCCCCACAGGCCCTCCCGCCCCTCCGGGATATCAGGACCAAAGAGGTGTGTTGGTCCCCCGTCACAACTAGCACCGTGCGACGGGGGAC
Organism: Imbricaverruca yamaguchii; assembly: GCA_034440575.1. Classification (NCBI taxonomy): domain Eukaryota; kingdom Metazoa; phylum Arthropoda; class Thecostraca; family Neoverrucidae; genus Imbricaverruca; species Imbricaverruca yamaguchii. Next base: position 881,821 of record JAOTOL010001400.1, read on the forward strand.
CTTAACCTCCAGGACTCCGTCAACCCCGGGGGACGGGCCGAGGGGGCGCGGCTACCCAGATAAAACTGAGCTGGTGGGCAGGACCGGGGAAGTTGCCCTGCCTGCTTATAGTAGGGATAGTTAGGGTTGTAGGGCTAGGTGAAGGACATGGATTGGGATGAGATGGGCATTGGAATGGGGGCGTATGGATGGAAGGACGAGTGAGGCACTCCTAGTCTTACCCCTCGCCTGTATGATGGTCGCCGGGTCATTGGGGCACTCAATCCCCCCACCGCGTAAAGGTGGTGCCTCATCGGAGGACCCCAAAGCCTCCACTATCCTCGAATCCTTACCCGCCGTACCCACCGAACCCACTCCCATCCAACCTTCCAAACCCACGCCAGTTCCCCCGCCCCCACCACCACCAACCATCTCAGATCCGAAGCTTGGACATGTCATGGTTCAGGTGCGCTCTGGAGCCCCGGATTTAGGAGCACAGGGTCGCACCGCCCGACATATTCCAAACTCCTCGACCTCCAAGCCTGAGGACCCGCGCCCATTGACGGCTCCTCATTCCACACCATCACCCATAGCAGCCATGGGACCGCCGAAGACACCTCGTCGAACCATACACCCCCAATATCCTCCCCATCCCCGAATCGCGCTGTGAAGCGTGCTCTCTCCGGTGTTGTGTCGCCAAGTGAATGTGGGAGCCCACGTTCACGCCCACGAAGCCAAGACCCCAGACTACAAGATCATGATTTAGTTAATCTTGGCCTTTTACGCTCTTAGCTTATGACTTCCTCTTTCACTTACTGACAAATGAGTAGTATTCTACAGTGAAACTGTAGAGGTTTGAGAACCAGTAATAACGAATTACAACATATTTTGCACCGTCGTACACCGGCCGTAGTATGCCTTTAGGAGACCAAACTATCTCCTGGTGCATCGTTTTATTTAAGAAATTACTCTGTTTTACGTAAGGACGTCATCACCCACACGGTGGTACATGGTGGTGTGCTTCTTGCCATACACCGCTCAGTTCCCTTCCAACAAGTACACCTGAAATCAAACATTCAAGCTGTCGCTGCTCGGATAATAATTAATCGCCGTGTTACCACCATATGCTTCACATACTTACCCCCAGGAACACTCTTTCCACTTGGAGAACTGCTACAAGTGGTAAATCAGCTCACTCCCCTGCTGATTGTATGTGGCGACCTTAACGCACATCACTAAGTTTGGGGCTCAGCGAATAGTACTTGTCGTGGACGTGCATTGGAAAGCATTATCCGGAATTTTCCCCTTGGGATTCTTAACACTGGAACTCCGACACATTTTATACTGCAAACAGGACAGACCTCTGTGCTGGACCTGACGCTTTGCAGCCCCGAACTTTTCCCCTGTTTAGAGTGGTCGGTGGATGATGATCCAGGTATTAGTGACCATTTTCCCGTTTATACTCGCTTTATTGATGGTGTGGAAGCTGGTCAACGAGCCCCCAAGTGGACATTTGCAAAAGCTGACTGGAGTTCCTTCCAGTCCGATGTCGAGGAGAGACTTGGCGAGTGCTCCGAAGGACCGGGGAGAACACGCTTCATGGCGCGATTCGGGGATGGGGAGGATATTGGGGGTGTATGGTTCGACGAGAAGGTGTCTTCGGCGGTCCCATGGCTGATACGGGTAATGGTGTGGAGTGAGGAGCCGTCAATGGGCGCTAGTCCTCAGGCTTGGAGGTCGAGGAGGTTGGAATATGTCGGGCGGCGCGACCCTGTGCTCCTAAATCCGGAGCTCCAGGGCGCGCCTGAACCATGACATGTCCAAGCTTCGGATCTGAGGTGGTTGGTGGTGGTGGGGGTGGGGGAATTGGCGTAGGTTTGGAAGGTTGGATGGGAGTGGGTTCGGTGGGTACGGCGGGTAAGGATCGAGGATAGTGGAGGCCTTGCCCCCCCCCCGATGAGGCACCACCTTTACGCGGTGGGGGGATTGAGTGCCCCAATGACCCGGTGACCATCATACCGGCGAGGGGTAAGACTAGGAGTGCCTCACTCATACGCCCCCATTCCAGTGTTTACAGCCACAACGTTACAAAGTGCTCAGCAATATATTCCTCGTTCGTCGGGCACGCCACGCCGTGTGCCAGTCCCCTGGTGGTCTGATAAATGCCGAAATGCATTGCGTGCTAGAAAGAAGGCATTCCGTATTTTTAATCGTGACAACTGCATGGCGAATCCCGTAGCTTTCCGCAAGGCAAGGGCGCACGCGAGGCACACACTTGCTAACTCCAAACGACAATCGTGGAAAGCTTACGTCAACACGTTGAATCGTTCCACCTCGCTGTCATCGGTGTGGTCCCGCATCCAACGTATCTCAGGCGAACTTACCTGTACACCACTTCCGACACTGCACACAAATGGACAAGATATTATTAATCCGAAGGATGTCGCCAACGAGATTGGATGGGCCTTCTCCGAACGGAGACGTATCATAACCTCCACAGGTCGTAACCTCCACAGGTCACAACCTCCACAAACTCAACACATCGCAGCGGTCGTAACCTCCACAGGTCATAGCCTCCACAGGTCACAACCTCCACAAGTCCGCAGCGGTCATAACCTCCACAGGTCGTAACCTCCACAAGTCTGCAGCGGTCATAACATCCACAGGTCGTAATCCCCACAGGTTGCAACCTCCACAAGTACGAAGCGGTCATAACCTCCACAACTCAGCAGCGGTCGTAACCTCCACAGGTTGCAACCTCCACAGATTCAAAAACTTTTTTAATCAAATTTTCTAGGAGCATCACTTCAGATAGCTATCGCTAGGTAGCAGCACGGTCTAGGTATTATAGCAACGGATATTGAATGAATGTCATGCGATTCAACGTTCAAGTATAGATAACAATATTTATCACTAGATGGCAGGATGTGTCGTTGAAAACGCTTTTTCTGTGTGCGCGCATTGTTAACTTTTCAGACGTCGGGAACCGGCCGTCGCCCCGTGGGAAGCTGATATGCGGCGCAGTGGCGGATGCAGAGTGCGTACACTCTGACCTGTTTGTATCAGATTTCATGCCTACCTAAAATGTTGAATACATTGTGATTCTCGCGAAATATTTGCATTGTCCGCCCTGAATATGCCGACTAGTCATACCCTGGTGACGTCATTGATCAGCTGTCTGGGGAAGGAACGGAGAAAGCGCAGCGTCTGTGGCGCGAAAGTAGACGGTTCGCGTCGCGAACCAGTCACGGTGTCGCTGATGAAAAGTTAGGGAAGCGTAAGTGGGTGATTAGACGTATAAAGTCCTGCGATAATGCAAATTTGTTGCCTAGCAGAGCACAATTTTCCACAAAGAGAAAACAGAAGATGGTCAAGGTTCATGTTCTTCAAGAATTGGCTGGAAGCAAAAAACCTTTGCTGATTTATCATTCGGATATTTCGTGACTACAGATAGCCTGTTAAGCTCGTTGATTGCCTAGATCGGCTTTTAGTATTGTTGGTGATTCTCTGACATACATATTTTCGCTTCATAAATGACTAAGTAGAATTTTGCAGAGATGATACTCAGGTAGTTGAGGCTGGGGGACACGACAAAATTGAGGGGGACAAATCGTCACTTCTCAGAAATTGGGGGGCATGTCCCCTCTCCAGCCCCCTCAATCGTCACACCCATGCAGCACACCAATAGTTAATCCCTGATTCCGAAGGGGGGAAGTACAAACGAAATGTCATCATAGATAAGGAATCAAATTGTGAGGCACCAAAAGTGTGTAAACACTTGCATTCGTAGCGGAGTACAATCTAAGCATATATGGGAGGAAAATACAACTTGCAATGTCTGCATAGCCATGAAAAGGCTCTTAAAATGAATGACTATTATTTCAAGAAATTAACAACGTTTCGGATTTGATACTCAATGGTGATAAAGTCGGAAGCACAAAACGTCGACAATGTAGTGAAACAATGAAACTTTTGAATGTACTGTCCCAAACGATTGAGGGCGAGGGGGTAGTACCTTGCGGGGTGATATAAGTATCATCCCTTTCCTAAAATATGCACCACACGACTGCTAATCGACAAGAACGTAGTTTACAAACGTCTATGAAACCTAAAGTGATCTGTCCTAAACTTTACTTCAATGACTCCTAGTTCCTCAGTTGAACACGGGTCATGTTTGCGTTGGTAGACGCACACCAGCAGATGTTACGCCACACGTTCAGCAATGAAACCGACATTGGAGGGCCCTGAGCCTTAAGCCCTCAGTCGGCGCGATTTTTGGTCAGGTGCATGGATTTGTAAGCCTCAATGCAATTTGTTTTAAACTCTACTCGATATTTTGAGGGTCCCTTGCTTTTTATATAAACTGAACCATTCTGGAACCATGTGGAAGTTTTGAGGCCACGGTGCACTTTTTCAAGATCCATCGCGATTTTTTTTCTCGGGAGGATGGAGTCCAACGATTTTGTGGACTCTGATACGGTTTTCTTAGGCCGCGGCGCGATTGGTATGGAGCCCAGCAAAGTTTGTTTGAGCACTATCGCCGTTGTGGTGTCTGGCGTTATACCCAGCGCCTTTGTTTTGAGATGAATGGCTCACTCAATCTAACTACAAGATACCGTCCCAGTCTCCGTAACACCCAGCCCTACACCCAGCCGGTTTTATCTTTTATCACAATATTTTGCAATGTTCTTTCTGCAGGGTTTTGGGAGCAAATATGATGCCTATGATTATGTAAGCACTGATGACAGAGGATCCAAATGGCACAGTCCAGGTGACAGCTTGCGAGGTTGCCATGCAAACACATTAAATAGCCGTGAAAAATAGGAGTATGGAGACCGGGTCTAGTTGATACACGGGATGGTTGATACAACAGCATTTTCTCCAAAAGCATGAAGCCGGTTGCCATGGCTACTGTTGCACATGTTCCTACTGACACCCTCTTCTCACAGAAAAATCAAGCCCAAGTACTTTTGACCCGAGACTACAGAATGGTAAAGATGTGGCACATTTTTGGACCGAAAGTGCTTTTGCTTTGCCCTTAATTTCTAATCTGTCGCCCACTTGCTAACTTTTTAAGTGTCAGCTCGTTACCATGTTCTCTCAACTTTGCGACTGTCAAATGTGTTTAAATTCGTGCTTAACATACAGCCTGTTTCAACGTTTTATGGATTGGAAATGTAACAAAATAATCATACAATTGCCTACTTTTATTAAGGCGTCTGCTAAAACTGTATCAAGCTATCTACGGAATGAACGTTTGAGCATTCCATAAATGGCATAAACCATTAGCCATGGTCGGTCAAGACTCACACCAGTATTGCTACTGTAAGCGTGAAATATGAACCTTTCAAAACGAGCAAACTAGTACCATCTATATTCATAACATAGTTTACTTAAACTACATTATATCAACCTAACCCATCATCAGCAACAATTTAACCCTATTGCGGGGTAAGTTGATGAACTGATAGTTGCGCCATGATTTCCTCTGGTGGAAAGCCCAGAGGACGCCACGAAAACAAAATATCGTGATGACACCAGGCTTAGGCTCGGCGTAGGTGCAGCAATCTCCTCGCTACCCCCCCCAAAGTGATGAGTTATATTGAGTTTCGTCAAAATTGTATCAACTAAACCAGGTTTCCCCTATCCAATGATTGCAACAATGACGTCATTAAGGTTTGCTTCACCTCAGGCCCATCCATTGTTATGAAGACTGTAGCGAGACAGAGGAACATGAGCATATCATACGATGTCACCAGATAAGCACAGTAGATGTTATACCGAAGTACGCCCACAAATTCAAAAAATTAGCCAGACTTCGGCCGCTTTGTTGTAGACATCGGGTACGTATGAAACATTTTTACCAACTGTAAAAATAAAGCATGTATTTGGAAGTTGATGGGCCCCTGCCATCCCAACTTTCAAGTTGGAGAGGCAGTTTCCCATACTGGCACCACAGTATCTACAATGATGATGTCTTTCACCTCATTAAACTTAAACATACAATAAGTAGTACTGATATATGATGTACTGATATACTGATATATTACATCCTAAGCGATCAATACAGCTTGAATGCGTTCATTCTTGCTATATTTGTGGTTAATAAGATGGAATTCAATGTTTAAATGTACCTAATTGTTCTAGTTTTTCTGACTGTGGGGAACCATTCAAATTGTCATGCTCGAACAACTTCGAATTACGCTCTCAATATGAACTAACGTGTGCATCGCTATGCCTGTTGCCGACGGTAGCACGAAATAATTGGTGATATCGCACCAGCCCCAGCATCACTTGAACTTCACCTTCCCTCGAAGAATTTTCATTGCCCACAGGGAAGTATATTAAAATACTCTGTTTTTGTCTAACGCGACATGGATATGAGTCACGTTTCTGTTTTCACCGTAAATCTAAACTAAATCCGTTCCCATTGCTAGTCGGTTGGTCATTGGTTTTTACGACACATCGACCGTTGAGTCATGTAGCGTCGCCAATCTCTCACGCCGATTGGTCGCGGGCGAAGAGTAGCGACAGGTGAGACTCGAACCCACAACCTTTCGATTGTGAGACGAGCAACTTACCCCTAAGCTACTCGTCCCCGTGTTCCCATTGCTAAAATCCTTCTGGGGGAGGGCAGGATTTCAACCCGTGCTGAATTCGAAGTTACTAACGTACAACAAACGTTTTCATAGGACAACAAATGCGACGCTGCGCTGTTTAAGGTAGAAATTCTAATTACCGCGGCCCATGCAAACTGTGTAACTGATTTTATTAATTGGGTTACATGTTCTGCTGCATGCTGCATGCGAGCAGTATGATTTCAAGGTTAAAAAGCCATACTTTGACATATCGTTCAACACCTTGCACTATGCATATGCGTATCGACCTTAAACCAGTCAACCACGTCGGCTATTGAATAAGTCAGACCGTCCGCTGGTGTCAGTTCTCAGCACCCAGTCCCAAGCCTGCGTGGAAAGACCACGCATCAACTACCCCTCCCCTCCCCCCGACGACCGCACGATATAGTGCCTCACCCTCGCCGTATCCAGTCACATACATGTGACTGGATACACGTTGCACATGTGCACGTTGCCAGTGGCGTCTTCAGCTGGATCTCCAAGGATACCTCGACATGACTGACAGGGAAAAGCTGATGCGCCAACAGCGTAACAGCATACAGATCTGAAGATACTGTACATGTTGACAAAATGATGAATAGTTCAACAACTGTGTCCGCCACTGCAGTCGTCCGATTCCTAGCCTGCGTGGCCGGGAGCTCGACGTCGCAGCCCGGCTCGGCTTTCCCCGAAGAGGCGAGCTGGCCGCGATCTGAACGGCCAGTCTGCTTCTAAAGCAGAGCTGATCTAGAAACGGCTAACTAATGGCGATCTTGCAATTTCTAATGGAGCACTGAATTTGTACAAAGTAAATGAGAGTACTCCATATCAGCTCACAATTACCTCTGGTGTTCTCTTCCACAATCAACAATCATAGAGATGTGTCATTTGTGAAGGTATTACTGAAGAAAAAAAACACTAGGTGGTCATGAATATTGTGGAGGATCGATGGAACACTAGGTGGAGGGACGCCCTGACATATTTATGTCTCCTGGTAGATCTAGAGAACCAGTGGATAAGCAGCCATATTTTGTGCCGTCGCAACAGACTAGATGACAGCCGTGCCCCAGCTCTGTTGTTAACGAACCAATAGGTGACTGAGCCACAGCCGAGCTCGGCACCTAGTAATATGCAGCGTGAATGTGAATGTGTGTGTGTATGTGTGTGTATATGTGTGTGCATGTATGTGTGTGTATAGTTGTGTGTATGTGCATTTGTGTGTTTGGAGGTGGCTTGATCACTAGAAGTCACTATGATCACTAGCTATCCGCTCTCCGGCGAGGGGTCACGTCGCGAAACGCAAGTCTCTGGGACAGCTGCCGGGCGTCCAGCGCTGAAACAAACGCTTGCGAATCCTGCAAAACTATCGTGAATTTAACGTCGGCGAACACAAGGCACAAGAACAACTGAAGGCGCGGCATATACCTAACCTATATATCTATATCTAAATACAGGTCCATGTCTTCATCTACAGTGTTATATATATATATATATATATATATATATATATGCATACATACACTGATATCTGTATCCATATATTCCTCTCTCTCTCTCTCCCTTCTCCCTCACTCTTTTCATCTCTTGATCTTTGTATCCCTTGACCTCTATATCTCTTGATCTCTGTATCTCTTGATCCCTGTATCTCTTGATCTCTGTATCCCTTGAACTCTGTATCTCTTGATCTCTGCATATCTGTATCTCTGCATATCTGTATCTTATCCATATTTTATCTAAGCCCCCCTCCACCCCCCCCCCCCTCCCCCTCTCCTCCTCCCCCCCCCCCCCCCCCCTCCCCCCCCCCCCCCCCCCCCCCCCCCCCCCCCCCCCCCCCCCCCCCCTCCCTCCCTCCCTCTCCCTCTCCCCCTCTCCCCTCTCCCTCCTTTTTCTTTTTCTTCCTTTTTTCCCTCGGCCTTTAAACCCTTTTTCTTTTTTAAAATACAACTAAAAAAAAAAAAAAAAAATAAATAAAAAAAAAAATTTAATAAAAAAAAATAATCATTAAAAAAATAAAAATAAAAATAAAAGGGAAAAAAAAAAAAAAAAAAAAAAAAAAAAAAAAAAAAAGAAAGAAAAAAAAAAACGGTGCCATCGGACGTAAATGAGCCGACTTCATTTGAGCACGGTCACCCAGAGGTACCATCGAACGAACTATGAAACATCATGCGAACCTCAACACATCTCCTCATTATATCACCCCGAAGCCAATAGACGGCACGCTACTAAGTATGACTAACCTTGGGTGTAGCCTATAATATACTGATTTCCATAATGTATTATGGTAGCATAGATACAATAATGAAGTATACACCTTACTACATCAACTTCAAGCGCGCGAATGCCACAAAAATTGCGTCAAAGACCCCAAACAGGTGTCGGGCACCGGGAGGAAGTGCGTTGGAGCACGGAAAAAGATGCGCCAGGAGCCCGAAGAATCGCACAGGGGCTCACAAATACCGCGCAGGAGCCTTACACAAATAGAAGTCGACCCCAATAAATCGCAAAGGGAGTCTATCGAGTTCACCGAAACACCGGACAATTCAGAAGCGGTCACGAAAGAAAATTATCCCGAGGGCCTTTCTACTCTGAATGGTGCCATCCGCTGGAAAAAGAACTCGTTGAGCAGCCGCAGTGGCTCCGAAGAACCCAACAATCGCGCCGGGGTCCACAAAAAAGGTTCTAGGGCAAGATACATTCGCGTCGGGGCCCCCATAATTAGGGGTTTTTAAATAAATACAGCGGACACGAAAAAACTTGATTCGGGCTCTAAAATTTGCGCCGGGGAACGCTAAAATTAGTCTGGGCCTGGGGTCAGATTAGCACAACGCGACCTGTGAACTGGCGTCAACACCCCCACCCACAAATGTCGCGCATGGGACCCAAAATTCCCGTCGGTAGTCGCGTAAGTTCTGGTCGAGGCATCAATAATTCCCTCGGGGCTCACAAAAATTGGCGTTGATGTCCCGAAATAAGCACAGCGTGGTCCCAAAGTCGCAACGCAACCCGACAATAATCAAGCCAGAACCATAAAAAATAAAGGGAGGTTCCGAAAAATAAATGTTCCGGCCAGAAAAATAACCCCTTAGTCCAAACATATTACGAGATGCCTTAACAAATCGCATACGGCACCGAAAAACATTCCGGAGCTCGACAAATTCCGGCGGGACATAAAAATACAGAAATGTCGCCGGGGGCCCGAAAAATAAGGCCTTGGCTGGGACTTTACCTAATTCAGAAAAAGTCACCAAAAACTGTCAAGCCCAGAAAACTGGCGTCGGATTCTCCCGGAACCACGCGACTGGGCCAGAGACGTCGAGACCGGATCCAAAGAAATTATACCGGGCCCCTAATATCGTGCTGAAGTCCCGCAAATATCAGAAAAACACAGCGGGACTCAAAGAGCATAACTGGAGGACGGAAATGCACCGAGCGCTTCAAAGCTTTCCGAGTCTGGAAAAAGCGTCATTGCCTTAAGACATGCTGCTACTCTAAGTATACACACCGGAGCTAAAAATCAAGACACAACAGTCCCTCAAAGCACAGCGGGGTTTGATACAGCATGGGGCCTCAAAAACAGGCTAGGTCCCTAAAGAATCGACATGGTCCTAGAAAAGGAACGAAAAGACAGTGAACTAAATGAACACTGCGGGGTCTGCGAAAACCCATCGATGCTCACAAATTATCGTCGGTGCACAAAAATAAGTAACAAAACTTTACTTTTGTTTAAAAAGCCGGTACCGCAAACACGTCCAGAACCCCAAGGAAAAAAGTTGCTGGTGCCTTAAAACACATCCGAAGACAAAGGTAATCGGAAAGGTTAAAAAGAACACCTAACTGGAGTCTCAGTTCCGTACCCAATCTGGAAGCGTTGTAATTTAATCAGAAATGAGGTACGTCAAAGCTAAGCGGTTATTCGGATTTCTTAGCCACTAGAAAACGTGGGAAGGAGAGAGCTAGTCACCGAAGTGAATTCAGGATGGGCCCTTGCGGCCCTAAGTCTGAATACGTGATGACTTTATGAGGTGTCGTGTGTTGTCACCTATCGGCTATTTTGCACTGCTTTGTTGGCCCTCAATATTTGGGATTTCATTCCGTTTCAGCCGGGTGTCACGTGATGCAGTTGTAGCATTTCCTTCCAAGTGGCAAATATTATAAAATGCACGATGTGCACTACACAAATGTTTGAGGTGACTGTTGAGGCCCTGATGATGAACACAATACCATGTGTTATTATTTATAGCGTTTTTCTTTTTCCCATTCTGTCAGCTTGCCAATCATGGCCTCCCACGAACCGGATCAAAGCATCTTCAACCAGCGATCACCCGTCTTTCCTTTTCTCATCCCCTCCAACAATAATCATGATAATTATTTCTTCATCGGCCAGCAAGTAGGCTTCGTTCTCACTAGCAGCCAGTGCAAACTTGCAAGGTGAATACTGCCTTAGAAGCGCCTGTGGGCCAATAAGTACTAAGTATGGCTATATCTGGCAATCTTAATGAAATCAAACCCTTTCTCACCTTCACCTTCAAGTAACTTGCCATGAAAATATGAATGTGTGAAGAATGTCTAAGGGGAAAAGCTCAACTCAATGAACAACAATCTGAATTGTGCAAAAACATAGATCGGTGAACTCATAATGACACCCTGCAGCTTTTGGCCATTTCAAAATGTTCGTTTACGGGATAATTTGCGCTGGCGTTCTATTCTTTCTCCCCATCAACATCGGTGAACAACGGATGACGTCTCACGGACATTTGGTACTATATCTTGGAAACTAGGGCACACCACGTAGCCATTAGTGGCGCTGTAATGAGCTTGCACTCACCCCACACATACGCACATAGCGGAAATTGAAGAAATTTTGTTTGAACAGTACTATACTAATGGTTTCACTCGCATCAAGAAGGTAAACCGAGTATTACAAATGCATCCATTAGTCATGAAAAGAGTTCAAAGTCCAGCGAGAATTGTGAAGTTGAACGTACTTATACTGTGATGGTAGTCCTTTTCAGTATCGCATCTTGTTGTTAGCCATAAGCGCGTCCTGGGGCCTGCCCCATCCCTTTAGCGGCCCCCAATTTAGTGGTAAAAGTTGTGTGTTTACAATTAAAATAATCGGGTTGTCAACCCAAAAGTGCTGAACCATGGTACTTTGCGAAATTTCTTGATGCGTCTCTGCTGTTCACCCTGGCCCATTCACTTTTGGGGACGTTCCTACGCCTGACCAGGCCATGAAAAGGCATCATTGCATTTCATGGCCTGGTCATTGCATGGCATATTGCAGACGGATAGCATGCAAATGTCTTGCCATCATCCGCCACTACGTGTCGCATTTTTTTCCCACGCGTCGACGCATTGCAGGCGAAAATCGTGTGAATGTTATATGATCATCCGCCACTGCGCAACGCAATACTTTCCCACGCGTCAACACGCGGGCTACCGAGCTCTCGAACAATAGGAAAGCTGCACGCAAAGAGCACGTACTCAATTGTATCATCCTGCCATCTGGCGAGAAATATTTGCACCTATGATTCAGCATTCAATCTCATTAGTGTAATACGTAGACCGTGCTGCTACCTAGCGATAGCTATCTGAAGTGATGCTTCTAGAAAATTAAAAAAGTTCTTGAATCTGTGGAGGTTGCAACCTGTGGAGGTTACGACCGCTGCTGAGTTGTGGAGGTTATGACCGCTTCGTACTTGTGGAGGTTGCAACCTGTGGGGATTACGACCTGTGGAGGTTATGACCTGTGGAGGTTGTGGAGGTTACGACCTGTGGATGTTATGACCGCTGCAGACTTGTGGAGGTTACGACCTGTGGAGGTTATGACCGCTGCGGACTTGTGGAGGTTGTGACCTGTGGAGGTTATGACCTGTGGAGGTTGCGACCGCTGCGATGTGTTGAATTTGTGGAGGTTGTGACCTGTGGAGGTTATGAACTGTGGAGGTTATGATACGCTGTCCTCCGAACGATCGAAAAATAAAAACAGTCGACGTTTCTCGGAATACAAAGCCCGGTGTGAAGCACTAACCCTTCATTTGACAACAACAGATTCTATCCATTACAACAGTCCATTTTCTATTTCCGAACTGACTGCTGCTATAAATACCCTTAGGAGCGTAGCAGAAGGACCCGACACCTTACACAATATAGGGTCTGTTCCCGTGGCTCCACTAACCTCCACAAACCTCTACTGGTCGTTCCCGTGGCCAACCCAGTGGAGATTTTCCTCCACCAACCTCCACCAGTGGAGCAAAGCTCCACCGCCGAGGAGCAGGGTCCAATTGTGATTTTTCAGTGGAGCTCAACCATGGCGCACTAGTTTCATATATTTGCACGTAAACAACGTCCTTCGTAATATGAATCTCATTTTCATGCGCCAACTGAATACCAGGATCATCCTTCGCAATGTAAATATGAAATTACAACTATGAACAATAATCAAGTAGCAGATGCAGACCACAAAGCATCCTTTTTGTGGCCTTAGATATACGTCATTCGTCCTAAGGACAAGATGTTACTTTACCGGCGGGATCCGCCGCAATCCCCGAGCCGCAACTGCCGCAATGCGGCGCCAACTAAGATTGCACTCAAGCTCGATCGAGGAGGTCAGAAAGTTGTGATGGGGAAAAGCGTCTCTGGGCCCAGGTAGCGAGACACCAGATTATATGCTGTACATTAAGAAGGTAGGCTGTAACCAACCACAAAACTGGGGAGACGACTCCTGGTGCTCAACCGAGTTGGAAGAAAGATTGCTTGGTTCATCCCATAAGCAAAGGAACATATGTTCTCCCTACGGTTCCTGAGGGCCCCTACATCGCTAGAAATAAATAGACAATTTTGGGACTCGTATTATAAGTCATACTATATTCATTGTGTGATCATCTGGACAAACATTTGAGGAGCAATTTGATCAATGGCGCCAGATACCGCGCCAAACATTTCCTATTTGTCGCGAATTCAGACCGCTGCCAGCTGATTTCTCCACCGGTCGTTCCCGTGGGCAGGTCTCATTATCCTCAACTAACCTCCACTGGTTCCTTCTGTGGAGCCACGGGAACAGACCCATTATTAAACATCTGCCGATAACAGCTATAAACACACTTCTGCAAGTGTTCAACGAAATGTGGGAAGGGGAGCATTCCCATTGACATGGCGGAGGGCGCTTGCCGTCCCTATCTGCAAGCTAAATAAAACGGGAAAGGACCCACTGCATTATCGACCCATATCACTGACCTGTTCTCTTTGCAAATTGTTTGAAAAAATGGTGAACTTGCGACTCATGTAGTTTTTGAAAAACAGCCATGTACTCACCTCGATACGGAGTGGCTTCCACAGACACCTTACATTTTACCATATTTCAGCTCTTGATTAGGCTGTACGCCTGAGTTTCATGAAACGATGTCATACCGCTGCCATATTTCTCGATGTTGACGGCGCTTATGATACCGCATGGCGTCATGGCATCCTCATGAAGTTACATCAAATAGGCATAAGAAGCCCGATGGGGCTTTTCTTGACGATTTTTTTTAAATAATAGGACATTTCGGGTCAGAATAGGTGGCTACCTCTCTGACACCTTCCAACAAATTGATGGGGTTCCGCAGGGAAGTATATTGAGTGTGACTCTGTTCGCCATTGCCATAACTGATGTGGGTGATGCACTGCCAACATCGGTAGGACGAGCGCTATTCGTGGACGATTTTACAGTGTGGTTCTCCTCTCGTACGATGCGGACGGTGGAAAGACAGCTCCAATTAACTGTAGTGAAATTGATGGAGTGGTGTGATATAACTGGTTTCACTTTATCCACCTCAAAGACTACCGCTGTTCATTTCTGTCGCAAACGCCGTTGCACAGACCCAACGATAAGGATGAATAGCCACCTCATACCTTTCAGATCTGCAGTCAAGTTTCTGGGGGTGTGGATGGATCGCCATGTTACGTATAAAATTAACATAACTGACCTTATCAACAAATGTACAAAGTCTTCAGGTAATGAGCACAGTTTCTAGATGTTCATATGGAGCTGACAGACCAGTTGTACTTCTCATGTACCGATCGCTCGTGCGTTCTAAAATTGACTATGGATCTTTTATGACGGAGCGAGTGCCACATCCAAGCGCTGTCTTGATGTGATCAACAATTCAGCCCTTCGCATCGGTACTAGAACTTTTCGCACTTCACCGGCTGCTAGTGTAATGGTGGAAGTAGACGAGCCACCTCTTGCGCTACGCCGTAAGTTATTGGGCGCTAGATACGCGTGCAATGTTGCCCAAAACCGGAACCACCCAGCCTATCTGTAGATATTCTCCGGAACATTAAGAGCACGTCACAGGACCCAGCGTGGAGTACTATTTTCCATTCGGATGGCCTCGATCCTTCGAGAATGTAATATCAGGCCGCGTTCTATAGCACGTGCCATCACGCCGAGCACTTCCCCTTGGCATGCTGTCCCAGTGAAAACTGACGTGACTTTGTCTTGCTCAAAGAAGGGACACGTAAATCCGGAGGAACTCAGCATGTTTGCGTTGGAAGAAATACACGAATATCACGACTTCTCGCGCATTTACACAGATAGCTCAGTCAGTCACTGGTGTTGGGTGTGCTTACGTCAGTAGACAAGGTGTTCGATCTTTTTGTTTACCGACACAAACGTCGATTTTTACTGCCGAACTATGCCATTTTGCAAGCCCTCTATTTTATACTAAAAGGCCGGTCCACAAAGCACGTGGTTTTCACAGACTCTTTGAGCAGTCTCCTGGCACTGAATACTTTTAACCAGGATAACCGACCTGTTCGGAGGATTACCAAAGTCGTAAAATCCCTAGATGACATTGGCGGAAATATCGTGTTCTGCTGGATTCCTAGCCATGTTGGACTCGCGGGAAACGAAGCTGCCGACATTACCGCAAAACACGCCAATGGTAATGGCCGTGTGGTCCCTCTACGGCTCCCTCAAAGATATCTATATCCCACTATATTATCAAATATACGGTCAGAATGGCAACGATCCTGGAGTTCCAAGTGTAGTAAGCTCAGGATTTTAAAACCGACACTAGGGAAGTGGCTATCCTCTCACCAACCCAAACACCCAGAAGAAGTAATACTCTGCCGATTGATAATAGGTCATACATTCACAACATACACAGTTACATGCTTACCGGTGATGACCGACCTCTATATCCGCGCTGTTCTAACCCGCTTACAGTGTACCATGTTTTAGTTGGCTGTACACTGCTAGATCCTCTACGCCAGGTTTTAGGGCCGTTGAATACCGACTCTTCTTTACGTATGCTTATAGGGAACGACTCTGAGGTCGTGGCGCCTGGGAATATTTTTACGTTCATTCAACAAGCTCGCCTTGACGTGATATACCCCCGCCCATGAAGACGGATAGCAAGATATGATAGCAGCACCGTAGATTGATTAAAATTCAGTTATAGGCGCAAAATGACCCTAGATGTCGACGCGCCCCTAAACTCCAATCCACCACCATTTCCTAGGCTTAATTCCATACCGTAGTTCTTTGAACTCATCCATGCCAAATTCATATGAAGAAAAAAATATTCATGAGTGTGCTCCACATTCCTTACATTATCGGTATTTTCTTGTATATACACTGAACAAAGCTGAATGTTAAGAGCTTCAACTATTTCCAAATCGTGCCAGTTTCTATCTTCTATTTCAATTATATTCCATCAGGATTACATTCTATTTCGATCTTCTATATCAACCGCATTCGCAGACTTGCAAATATGGCCTTTTCATTCGATAAAAACAGAAAAAAAAACAGGATGTTTTACAGGAGCTAATTACAATGTATGCAATTCACATTGCCTACATCGCTTTTGATAACCTGATCCCAGCATACTGCTCCGAAATGACGCGACCGAATTTCACCAATCGATGCAGTGCGGTCATTATATCCGAGCACGTCCCACATAATCAGGTTAATCTTAATATAAGGCCATCAAAAATCAATAAGCTTGTTTTCGTGGATTGCTTTCGCACCCATATTCGGAAACCACGCAACCCAATTTCTTGAATTGTACACCAATCCATGCAGCATGCCAAATAAAAATCACTTGTGCTTTATAATATGGTAGCTAAAATCTTGGCCTAGGGCCACACCACATATTTACAAAGCTGTTCCACCGATTCTCATCGTGAATGAAAACCTCTAATCATACATGAGAGACCATTGTTAGCGTCCACGTGCCTATCCACAGTGTCTATTCACGAAGCATTGGGGTCCTAAAGTTCTAGTGTGCGTCCTTGGACACTGGAATAATCCTACATTTGTTCCGAGCCGGGGTGTGCGGGATTGTGGCTTTACGACGCATTCAACACATAAGGCCAAATGGTATCACCTGCCTCTCACCTGCACTTCATCCATTCCTGTGAAGGGCGGTATTGTAGTGTAGTCGCGAGTTATGCCTAGTGTTTTAGTCTCGCTATTGTGCAGAGCTTGTGTCAGACACATGGAATGCGTTAATGGGCCACCATGCAATACGATCCTACCCATGTGCTGCCGAGACATGGTGCTCCCAGTGACACTGGATAATCGTGATGGCTGAACAGTCTGCCACACTTCCACTTCGGTGTATTTGAATATCCACCCAGTTGTGTGACGCACTGTTGTGTGCCATGTCACATGTGACCGGCGAGTCACCAGCACAGGAGGCACCCATGCGAGCGTGTCACAGCCGGACACAGCCGGCCGGACATGGTGTCAGAGCGTCGACAACCGGCGGTGGGGCCCGCAGTCACGTGCTGCGGCTGGTGGACTGCAGGGGAGGGGCGGGTGCTGACCAAATGTGATCACTCGGCGAGCTACAAGGGGCACGAGTGCCGGCTAGATACGTGAGGGTGGCGTGCGACAACAGCGACAGCGACCGCCAAAAGGTGCGTGGTCGGCTGCGCCGGGAAAAACGCCGCAGAAACAGCCGCTGAGTAAGTTGGTAAGACAGCTGCGCCCGGTCTGCTTCCTGTAGCCGGCTTTCATCACAGCCGACCGCCAGCCGTGTGGTGGAACTGCCGTAATATCGCGAGCGGGGCTGCTCAGCACCAAACCGACGACCGCCGGACTCGCCATGCGCTCGTCACCCGAACACTTGTGGAATCGCACCGGTCACAGCGGAGCCTCGTAGTCACACACACACACAGGCGCGAGCGTGGCGACGCTCGCGGAATATTCGCATACGCTGAACAGCGCCGTCCACCGGCAGATGGCAATCACACGAATCAACTGATGGCTTGGTCCAAACATAAAATCACCACTTGGAGACTAGACCAACCGATCACATCGTCCAGCGACCCTTCCTCCTCATCCAGGAGCTTACCACCACAAACATAGTCCATAAATCAAACCGGCGAAGGAACTGGAGTTATCAGCATCAGCACGAACATTGTTTTATCGGGCTCATCTGAGTCATTTACCTTACGACATTGAAGCACGTGGCTAACATTCGGCACCCGTCCGGCGGCCACGTGCCTCTGTGTGCGCACTCAATGGACATGCAGTACCTGACGACGGATACAACGGTGACCGACCCAGCCGGCCATGGCCGCCACCTGGCGGAACAGGTGGCATTAGTTCGCTTAGGCGCCACCAGGCGGCGTTATCACAAGACCGTTGATGGCTTCCGAGGCTGGCTCGGGCGATGATCGCACCCTTCTGTGAACATCCGGGATGGGCGATGGTGACCTTTCTCTGGCTCGAGTCGGCTCCTGAAGCGCACAGAGTGAAAGAGTTGAAGAGCTGCGTACCGCATCCACTCGTCCTGCCCCGCCATACACCCTATCTTAACCGCCTTCCTCTCTGCACTATTTTTTGTACGTCCCTTACAGTCTCGAAATGTCCATAGTTGGTTGAAGAGACTAATCAAATTTCAAGACAAACGAGAAGCTGGGAGACCACATAAGCACGGAAATATTGCATTCAACAACTTAAACCAGACCACGGCAATTGCCAAGTCAGCATGGCTTGCATCGAAGGGTTCAAAACACCCAAAATCATCGTGAGCAACAATCTAGAAGCATAGCAAGGTAAGAATATTGAAACGATCACCCCTCGATAAAAAGCATACAGGTGCATGCATGCAAATACCGAATATGTAAACGCTGACTTCAAAAAGGGATTTCTAGTCACTTCATGTCGCAAAAATGCGGCAATCCAGGCGCAAGCGACATGCGGAATTCTCGATGGGAAAATGCTGCTCATTCAGTGACCTTCCTCAGTTGGTGCCTGGTCCTCAGTTTGCTCAGAAATTGCACGCACGACGTATAAAATTCAAGACGAAACATTCGAAGTGTATCAGCAGCAACATTTTCAAGCAGGTTGAGTTCAAACAAAATTATTAGTAGGTTCTACCACGTGCATGCGCAAACGTCAAACAACAGAATATTTGTCACGAAATCTACCAGGTGAAGGAAAGAAAAAACGGCACCACTGGAAGCTAAAATCAATCCGTGATAATGCATAACATGAAAGCGCCATATGTGCTATTTTGCTTCTGTATGTAAATCTTGAAAGTTAACTTTCAATTGCAATGTCGGAAATTGTACGATTCATACTTGGTGGCATCCGAGAACACGATTTATTACTGTTCGACGTTCACATTTTCACTATCAATCCACTTATGTGCGCAGTTACTAACCGGGTGTTCGTGGCGTTGGACGGCGGGCACGAGAGGGAGGTCTGGCCCGCCTCCGTAGATACCCTTCAGGTAGGCCCACAGCTCCACTGGCAGCTGGACGTGGTCCGATCCAGGCCGAACCTGGCCATACGGCTCAGGTCAGGTCACGCCACACCGCCTCATGTCCGATCACATAGCAGGTCAACGAACACTAACCAGGGTGTACAGGCCATTCCCTCGCGACGCGCTCTACACTCCGCTACAAGCGTGAACATCACCAAAGTGGTGGATGATGTGGACACGCTTCCTGAACTTGGTGAAGCTCAACACTTCGCCCATAGCTTAACAACAAGAAGCTTAATACTTCCCCCTCATCCCCTGCATGCTTTATGCAAATTCCGTGGCGACGTCAACGACCACAGCTATTGTTTGCAAGAACACAACTGGAAGCCACCATCTATTGAATGCCTCCATCGGAAAAAAATCCATCTTGTATTGGTGGGACTTGAAAAATACAAACTACAGCTGTGGCCAAAATCTGAACTAATTACAATACCATCCATTCCTCCCCCGCCGTAACTGTCTCACTATCACACATGCAGTGCGGATCCAATGTTGGCCCGCCGGCCGCCAACCGACCTGCGGGACGCCGCCGCGCATCATGATCACGTTGGTGTTGTCGATCCGGCCGGGCGGTTCCGTCTCACGGCCACGCACGAACGCCTCCCAGCGGCGGTACCAGGCGGCCGAGAGAGCGGCGGCCGGCGGCGCGGCGGCCGCCTGCAGCCGCCGGAAGTCGGCCAGCTCGCGCCGCTGACGCGCCAGCAGCGCGTCCCACTCGGCGCGGCACGGCGCGCACTCAAACAGCGCGTTGGCCACCGGGCCGCCGCCCAGCGAGCCGTGCAGGTACTCCCAGCCGGCCTGTGGCAGGCGCACGCACGCCGCATCCAGCGGCGCCGCCAGGCCGGCCAGCACGCCGCCGTGCCGGCACAGGAAGTCGCTGTTGTCGATGGCGCCCGGCTCGGCGAACGTGTTGAACTTGTTGATCCATTGGCGCGAGATGTAGAACGGCAGTAGCGACGGATCGGCGCGCGACATGCGAATCAGCTCGGTGGCGCGCTGTCGCCGCTGGCTGGCCAGCTCGCACGACTTCCTGCACGCACACATGTGGGAGCATCGCTGTACAAGAGCTACTTCCATCACAGCGATACAGTTTGCAGAACAGTTAGCAGCCTAAAAGCCAACAAGCATTACACTGGGTGCAGCTAAGTCAATGATCTGATCGTTTCGATCCTGCTGCAGCACGCTTGCCGGTATGCCACAAAGTTCTTTTAATAAAACGCCCACGCAAGCTAAATAAAAGCATCACTCGAGGTTATGCCACTGGAAAAGATATATCCTGTCCACAGGATATATCGTCATCATGCGATTTATTTGGTAACGCTGCTAGCTACTTCTCCATCGACGTTTCAATCGATGCCCTACAGCAAACCTTGATGTCGCATAAATTACGGATCGGACAAGGTGCATCATAACAACATACAAAAGGTACAAAACTGCCAGGCCTGGCGAATTACGGATAGGACAAGATACAAAATCATAACATACAAAAGGTACAAAACCGCTAGAGTTGGCGAAACGTCGACCAAAATTGGCTTCCCATGCCAGTGGTATTAACCGGTAAAACCCATTTACTGGCAAAAATTATGAACACTGCAGCAGAACACGGTGAGCTTATATCTCGGGATTCGGAGAAACTCGGAATCCATACTCACAAAACTGTGATTTCTTCCACAAGTGTGATGTGTTTTGAGAACAAGCGTTTTGTTGGGCTCCCGGTATTAAATAGTTTGTCAGAATATTACCAACCCTTATCACAACACATCATCGCAAGGAAAGCGCCACAGCTACCAACGAATGAGTTCCGAATTCTCACCTGTAGAAAAGCACGTAGGCCTGGCAGGAAACCACCGTCTCTGCGCTGACTTCGGTCACGTACTGGTCGTCGTACTCGTACCAGGTGGCAGAGCTGTGGTTGAGCGCGTAGGCGGTGTAGTGTCCGGCGCCGGCGGTGCCATGGTGGCATATCACGGCCGCCAGGTCGTATGTGGTCACCTGTCGATCGGCGCCCGAGCTACGTGACACAACACACCTCCAGGCGCGCTCAGAACACGGCACACCGGTGCATACTCGGTGTGGGTACCATACGTTGTGTCCAAATTAAGATATTATAGTACGAAGTAGCACGCAACCGTAAATAATATTTCTGTCATGAGATATACATCCTGCCTTTAGTTCCACCTTCACTGCTTCAGATCAATTGCATCCTACAAATCCGCGATAGGTACCATACAGTTTATACTACTATCCTAAGCTTCAAGTTTACCGTTCAGTTGGGCACTAACTGGAACAATAATGGTAGCATTCAGCCATATACAAACTAAATACGTATTTTGACGATCAAATTGCATTTCAATGATCTTAAATTGTGATAGTCATTAACACCGAAGACATTTTAATATGAATGTAACAACGTAGTTCTCTTGGCAAAAGACCAGGTATATTAATTCATTGAATGCCTCTGCACATCTGTATGAACATACTAAAATTAGCCTGTGCAAAAAGGTAAATATATGTTAGCACAGTGAACCTGCGACAAGTCCTGCTTGTCATTGTAGGCAATGTGGGCACCTGCTACTCAGTGTGTCAAAATTCTGAAATTTGGATGGAAAACAACACACAGCAGGACAATTATATACATCTCAAGTCAGATATTTAACTTTTTGAGGCACCCCAAAATGGATAAATGCCTATAAAACAAAGCTGGCATGACTGACTTTCACTCGCCACTTATATGTATCGAAGTAATGATGGGTTGTATGCAGACCTGGCATGTTATACAGTTGAATACAATTGCATGATGTACCACCGGATATCTTGCCTGCATCTTTAACAGCCAAATTAGATGTTTATTTACATCTGAAGCTTAAGTTTAAATAAATTCGAACACAGTGCTCCTACTTAAGTTTTTCGTTACCTGGCTGGTGCTCTGCTTGTGTAGGTAGCCCGACATTTCTAGCCCCTCTAGCGGGAACTGCACGTGCGTGCCGATTTTGGCCGAGAAGACCAGCTCGTGGCGGAACCGCTTCAGGTGTATGGTGAGCACCTCAGGCAGCTCGAGCACGCGGCAGAACTTCAGGCCGTTGCGCAGCATCTTGCAGCGGTCGCAGCTGTACATGTTGTCGTCCTTCAGCTCGTCCGACGAAAAGAACGAGGCCAGACAGTCGTGCAGGGCCACGCTCGGCCCCGAGAACCACGAGGCGAGCCACGACCACAGCCACGAGCCCCAGTCCTGCTGGGCGTACATCTGGACGCAGGCGGTGGCGCGGCTGCCGGCAGACTGCGCGTGCAGCGCCGTCAGGTGCTCGCGGCTGGGGATGGGCAGCGACAGGTCCTGGAACGTCTCGCGCGTGGCCGACACGCCGTTGCACGCGAGACACTGCACCGACGACAGAATGCGGCCGTCGAACACGTCCGAGATGACGCTGCGATAGCGCAGTCGGCGGCCGGGCCGCAGCTCCGGCGGCGGGCACGACCGCGGCGCGCCGCCGGCCGGCTCGCCGCACGGCTCCGGCGGGGCACTCGGCCGCGCGGCGGCCGGCTCGGCCGACAGCAGCACCTCGGACTCGGCATCGGCGAACTCCACGTCCATCGCGCCGGGCGTGTCGTCCGGCGCGCTGGTTGGCGTGCCGGCCGGCGAGGGCGCCGGCAGCGGGACGACAGTCGGCACTGGCGCCGGCGCCGACCGCTGGGTGTGCACGTGGCGGCGCTTGCGGCGGCGCGGCGCGCGCCGCCCCGAGCCGCTCTCAGTCGAGCGGTCGCTGACGCCAGAGTCAGCCGTCTCGTAGTCGGCCTCGTCGGACGCGGCCGAGTCCGAGCCCCCGTCGTCGGCCGGCGGCTCGTCGTCACAGGCGTCGGGCTGCCGGCCGGCCGGCTGGCGCAGCTCCTCGTGCATCACGTCCATCAGGCAGCGCAGGAACTCCTGGGTGTCATGCTGCTGGAAGCCGCGGAACTGCGGGTGCGCCGTGCGCAGCGCCTGCAGTACGGCCGTCGGTGCCAGACAGCTGATGCGGCTGCGGCTCCACATCTGCTGCACCAGCCGCGCGTAGCTGCGCGCCAGACCCGGCTTGCGGTCGGCGGGCACCAGCCGGTCGCAGTCGAGGAAGTAGCGGGTCAGCGGCGGCAGGTTGGAGAGCGCCTGCAGCGCCGCGTTCATGTAGCACGTGTTGCCGATGTTGCGCAGCCCGGTGAGGCCGCGCGGCGGCTCGTCGTCGCTCTGCTCGTCGTCGTCGTCATCGTCGTCGCTGCCGCCGGTGGCCGCCACGTCCACGCCGTCGGCGCAGATGGCCGGGCCGGCGCCGCCCACGGCCGGCACGTTGTTCTCGAGGAACACCTCGACCTCGCACAGGTAGCACCACACGCGCAGTGTGGTGATGTTGAGCACGAGACAGTGCTGCGGCAGACAGCGCTGGTGATCGGTGCTGTGGTCGGCCTGGTCACCGCAGCCGAGCAGCAGGCAGCCGGCGTGCAGACACAGCCACAGGTTGGGGTTGTGACGGCCGCACCAGTGGCACCGGCCGTCGCGGCGCCGCTCCTCCACGTCGGCCGGCGTCAGGTCGCTGTTGATGCGCGACACGTGGCTGCACCGGCTCTGACATGGCGCCGACAGCGGCTGCTTCGACATGGCTGCCGGCACCGCGCGCACGGTCACACGCTCGGCTCGGGAGCGCACATATTGCGGTACAGCAAGGGTTGGATCTGTTTTGGAATTATGTTCGTGCATATGGATGTCACCCTGCATCCAAACGGACCTATCTTAGTTTCTGGTGCGGACTGCAATGCATCTGTAAATGAAAGCAATGTTCAATACTGCATTGTTTGCATAATGCCCAATGTCGATGTCATGGTCTTTGGTCTTCCATGGTGGGATTTTGTGGAACATCAGCTATTATGAATATTAAATTGACACCTTGTAAGGAAGCAAAACAAAATCAAACATGAAAAATGTTCCGTCCATCATCACATCCATCCATTCCACCACATCCGTTGTTTGACTGAAACCATAACATCACTACATACTGGATAGTCCATGGATAAAATATGAAATATATATCTCCATGATTCCCAGGGGAGCAAGAATTTGCAACCCAACACCATGTTATGATGTGTAAACTCCACAGACTTGAATGCATGCATGGGTGATGTGTTCAAAAAGGTGTCTAGACATAAAATAACACTTGTCACAATAAAACATATATGTATCAATTATAAAATTACTTCAGCATCTTCAGCAGAAATGCTTTTTTGCCTTCCCCTTTGGTATGTCACCATATGAAGGATAATTTAAAGTAAAATGCTGCATAAGGCACATGATGCAACCAGTGACCTGGACCCAGTCGATCTCACCAAGGTCAAGGGTCAGTTCCGAGGTATCCACTCGTCCGAAAGAACCTGACTTTATCACGGTGTTAGCTGAGGCAGGCCTGTTTACTCTAATCGAACATATGATAAATTTATGGGGACTGTAGTTGCAGGAACTAACTCTGGTTCTGCCGACAGAGATGAGCGAATTTGTTATGATGACATCCAATAAAGAGCCTGTGGCGAATGTAGGGCGCTTCACCGTTACGGTAAGTGAACAGTTGCCTATGAACCGAAGCAGGTGTGTTTTGCTGGGGCTATTAGCCGTGTCGAGAAGGGTGCAACTTAGATCACCTGCGAGGTAGAAAGTGCCGGTAAAGTTCAGTGTCGCCAATTGAACTTGTCTATCGAGCTCAGCGAAGTCATCATTTAGGGCAGGTAGTGTTTCGAGGAGGCCGCTAAATTACCGCCAGAATAAAATACTTTCCATGTTTCCCTTTGACTTTGACCCAGAGTGATTCAAGTTTGGAGCTCGAGTTTGGAGACGTATAAATTTTTTTAAACGACAATAGTTAGCCGACTTGGCGTTTACCGCCACCCCTCTGCAACCACTGGAGTCGGGCCGATCCGCGCGTTTTACTTGGCAACCAGGGAAGCTAATAAGAAGCGTGGCGGTGCTAGGTCGCAGCCAGGTTTCAGTCACCACAGGTAGGTTTAAGGAGTAAGAACGAAGGTCGTGGTGTAGCTCAAGTAGCTTAGGTTTGATAGATTGGGCATTGATGAGTCCCAGGTGAAGCTGCCCTTTGCGTTCCTGAACCGTGGCCTGGCTTGTTCCGCCCCGTGATCCGTGTCGTCTGCCAACCCTGACGCCGCGCCTGCCCCGGCGTGTTTTTTTTGGGCGTTGCCATGGTAACGCAGACGCTCCCCTCGAACGAGTTGATCGCTCTGGAGTGGCGAGGCTGTTGACTGGCGGCTTAATGACGTCACGGATGGGACGGCTGCGTGCGCGTTGCTGACCGGCGGAAGTGATGGTGAATATTTGGAATATGGCTAGGGTTAGCAGCAGCCTGATGTCCGTATGCATGGTAGAGCTTAAGATAGAAAATTGGTAGAGCTAAAGATCGACGATAGGAGATAGACGATCACCGTTGTTGGAGACACAGGAATTCCGCGTGGTACCAAGTCGTCAGTCAGATCATTTCCCTCTCAGCTGCAGTGCAGGAAAGAAGACTAACCACGGACATTGGCTGATTTTGATGCACGGGTAGTCACTATCGAGAAAGTCGCTGTCACTTCTTCACTGGCTCAGTTTTGCATGCGTCTGATTACTGCCGTACAATTTCCAGCAGTAGCAAAGGAATAATCAGCATACAAGTTCACTGATGAGTCCAGCACTTCGCGCACGTGTATCGTATGGGTACGCCGGTTTTGGTTCGTTATTTCACTTTCTCTTCTTTTTCCTTTGCTCGTACACTTCTCACTCAGAGTTTCACACACCAATCGTATACAGAGGCAGAGGGCGAGAGAAAGGTTGGGCGAGTGACCTCGCGTCTGCTCGCAGCGCCGCGCTCAGGCCAACTGGTCGCGTTCAGGCCAACTGACAGGCTAACAGGCCATTCTTTTCCAAAAAGAATGACTTTTTGCATGGAATGCTAGGCAATTATGCTATACTATGATGCATTTTCTTCCTTATTTTGAGCATTACATTTTATAATACAATGTCAATGCCAAGCCTGCAAGGGAAATGAATAGTTACATCATGTTAACCGCAATAATGAACATTACACTGGGAAATGAAATTCAAAGAATGTACAAATTACCTTAACTGCAAAGTTGACCACAATTTAGCATTGTGGGTGCAGTTTCAAGTACATTTTGGTGATGAGGTGCACCATCAATCCTAGAAACTGCTCCCTCAATGATAAATTATGCTACAATAATACACACAATTGTAATCATGTTCAGAAACAGGTGTGCACATTTTTAGGGTAAATTTGTGCTTTAACACATGGCCAGGCCATGTGTTCATGCCTCTGAAAATTACGTGCACTGGAGGGGGCGGACTCCGCCCCCTAAGATCTTGGCTCCTATTAAAGCTGGAGCAACGAAATTGGCAGGGTGGATGGGTATGGTAGTGAACTTTGTTGTGTGTGAATTCCATGACCTTAGGTCAATATCTTCCAGGTGAAATGAGGTAAAATATTTATTTAAAAAAGAAAAAAAAAAAAAAGGTTTTGCATGGCTTGGTTTGTCTGAGCTGTCTGAGCCATTGATAGCTGAGATTGTGTTCAAACTCTACAAAATGGGCATGAATGGTGTGTTGGACATTACTAATGATACAATACACATGCTAAACCTGGCATTTGACCTCAGGTCACCAACATAGCAGTACTTTATCAGGTCATTATCTACTCCCGTTACCAGAACCGGGCCGCCCGCCAGACCGATTGCGCCGTCAGGAGACTCGGCGCAATCGGCTTCGCGAAGAAAGGAGTGAAGTACGTGAACGAAGTATGGAAACACTTGGGTGCACAATGACAAACAGTAGTATTCAGGATGTGTAGGGAGTAACATGCAGTGCATGAGCATCAATCGCATGACCGTCATTTGCCAACATACGGGAAACGCATTAGCGCCAATTTCTTTCTGTCTGGTGCAGCGATTTTATTTCCATCAACAACTCCAAAAATGTTCGGCCATTTCCGTTCTTCTTGCTTTAAACAACGTGCCGATCATTTCTAAGGAGGTACGCGAACAATGGCGTATATCGTCCGGTAAAATCTGGTTATGTACGAAAAACCTGAGGGGTGGGCGGATTTCGCCCCCACCTCCGGGGCATGTGTTAAGGTGTCATGTTTTTTTGTAATCTATCATTCTAAGACAATGTTTATGAATGTGACTAAGATGATACTGCAACTCATTTTCTGTGCAAATGCTTACTTTTCAGGTTATGGGCAAAATAACAGCAAAATAGGGAGTTAACATAGCATGAAAAGAAGTTTTAAAATAACTAAAAATGCAGCATAGCCCAGTCTAATCTAACCTAAACACTGAAAAGGAGAAAAAAGAAGTTTCAAAAGTTCAAAACACTATCTGTTTTGAAAATTTTCCAAATTAAAAAAAAATTCAATATAACCTAACTATATTGAGTTAGGCTCCCAACATCAGCTGCTTTTCAAGAAGAAATAATTGTCAATCTTTGTGGGAAATTCATTTGAAATATATCTGAAGAAAAATTGCACCTGAAAAACAAACACTAACTGAACCTGAACAAACCCAACCCACTTCTTTGCTTTATGGAGACAAATGAGTGTACAAATTATCCTTGTTACTACCTCAAAGCACAATAATACCCATGTTTCTTGAAATGCCATCCTATATTATATTTAAAAAGAGTTCTTCATAGGGTGCCTTTATGAACAAAGGCCCTATTGATAAGCAGAACTTGTTGCATGAACCCTGACCCCGCCACCAAATACATGAATTCCAGTCCAACAGCAGAATTTTGACAGAAAGTTTAGCATGCATTCAATGCATAGACACAATTGCATGGTAGCTTGTCTCCAGCCTCATCAGGTCAGCTCCCAACTGGGTGTCCCAGCTGGAGGCTAAATGCAAATGTGAAGTGACTCAAATCCTGTCTTGCCAGGACATTGCAGGCCAGCACTCCAGCTAACCAAGCTGCCAGGGCAGCTAAAGTAGAAACTGAGCTACCAGGGTGGCAGATATAAAGTGAGAGAAGGATTTTCAAAATTAATTAATGCACCACAATGCAAATTTACCTGCCCTTGGTGAGATTTACCATTTTGCAAGATGTATGGTAAGCAGCAGAGTGGGAAACTTACTTTTCAGGTTGGGATGCATTGCATACTGACTTCTTCAGTGTATTTTCATGGACATATTTTTGATGTATGAAATCTGTTTACAGGGTACCAATTGGAGAAGCCTAATGAGTAATATGCATTGTCATCTTTGATGAAATCAAATGTCAAAGCATGGTAACAAAGAAGTGAACAATGTATGGAACTGCCCAACAGCCAAATCATGATAATCTGCACACCCTCATCCCTCATAACTCACAGGAGCAATGCAATTTCCTTTCACTATTGGTTTCAGCACAAGGCTAGCCATATGAAAAACAAACAAAAATACTTCACACTTCACCCTCAGCTCAGAGTGCATACCTACATGCACAGCCAACTCCCTATGTAATACAGTCCCAGCTCCACTACTGCACACACCACAGTTGGTTGTGATAGCTGTATGCAATGCAAAGCATCAATCATGCTCTGTTGGTGAGTAGTTACACGTTTCCAGTGATTTAGATAAGAGTGTGAATCTGTGGTCTGGTTAATGACTGCTATGAAAAGTGGTTAATCTGAGTGGCAACCATAAGTGGAGTAACCAGGATTCTTGTGGATGTCATTGTTTGTCTTTATTGATATCTTTGTTCCCACATTGTGTCAGAATACATGTGAAGCCCATCCTATCCCATATAAACCTGGGGGGAAAAAAATCTTCCCAAAAAAAAAAATTAAAAAAAATTATAAACCTGGTAGTTTAGTGGTTTAGAGCAGTGTCCTAAAATTACTTCACCATTAACTGTGTGGATGAAGGAAGAAGTTGCTTGGAATAGTGAAAGATTAGAAGAAAATAAAGGATCGCCACTTCAGGATTAAAAATCGCAATGCCTTTCACTACAGTCACATGCATTTTACATTTTTTAGCAGCCATGTGTATAATAACTGCCCACACATGTAGTAAAATGGTAAAAACCTAAGACAAGGATGAAATAGGACAATTCCATTAACTGTGAATTTCCAGGTCACATGGTCAATTATTTTACACTGGTTTAGAGACATTAGTTGGTTTTACAGCTGAACTTTGCTCACAGGTCCCAGGTCTCAGGAAAGAGACCTGGGATGAAATAGAGGGAGAAGACCTGAAAATGATCTGCATACACTAAGTGACCACTAAATATAATTATTACATCAGTTTTAATAACGAAATAGGTTTTACTGTTGAAGACTCTGAAATAAGTAAAATTAAACTTACAAACATCAGTAAATTGCAATACATTTTATGATTTACATGGAGACTACACTCAGCTCTACTGCATATGGCAGCCAACGATTGAATGCTGGAGAGCAAATTGGCACTATGGTTAAATTAGCAAAGGATGCAGTTCTAATCCAACTTCCTGAGCAACAGTAGACAAAATAACAACAAAATCATACCTAATCGATGTCAACCAAGTTTATCAATCCATACCTGATACTTCCAACATGCTCACACCACACTAGTAAATATTACCACACCCCATGAGTATAATGCACAAGCACCGACCGACTTGTTACTTACCATCTATTGGGATATAGGTTTCTGAGCATAAAATGGTTTATGGAAAATTATACTAAAGAGATTCATTTAAAATCTTCCAATTCACACCATTAAGAACAATGTTTTCAAGCAAAAAGCTGAGAAAATTGTTTGAAACCAATTCTTATTAATATTATAAGCCTTTCCATGCAATTTTTTAGTTCATGTCTGGAATATTGAGCTGAAGGAAGGAATAAATTGGAAGGCTCAAAGGCTAGTAGATATGGGAGCAAATTGCTGCTGTAAAACCGACTACTGGGGCACTTATGTGTAGCCTCCCATGAATAATTGTTTGATGGTTAATAATAGGGTGAATATGCAAATTGCCTGCCATTTTTATTTGGGGATTTGGTGGTTATTTGGGCTGAAGTGCACATCGACTGCTTCGGTCATGCGGCGCCCATGGGCGGGGGGGGGAGGATTTGGTGCATACTTCGACTAAAAGTGGCCATTTAGCGCCCTAATCTCAATTTTCACCCCAAACTGTGGGAGAACCATAAGCATGCTTACCAAGTTCAACTCAACAACTCAATAAGTTCCTCATCTCTGGGCAAATGCTGAGATAATTCGAGCAGTCAACCAGGTACGAGAACCGGACATGCACAGCAGACAAAGGACAATGTGACCATAATTATCAAAACTATTCCAAACATGGGTATACCACTAGAAGTAAAGGAGTGCATACCTTTGCCAAGAAGAAACAGAAAAACGGAGGTAAATCGATATAAACAACGCACGGGAGGAGCAAACACCGGCAACAACAACCAGCACCACTTGAATACGCTTTTGCGAGTAGCTGCGGCGAAGTAAGCCATGTACCCAAGAAGTTTTATAGAAGCTGCCAGATATGTCAGCTTCATTTTTATTTGCTGCTGGCTGAATAAAAATAAGGGATATAATACGTTTTGCTTGTAATTTACTATTCGATTATGTACTACTCGTCTTTTTGCTGTTTCTGCACTACTGCTAACATCAGGTGCGTGCCAGACTTTGGCTGGCGATTCCCAGTGGATCGGTTTCCCGGAAACGAAACCCCATGGCTTCGTGTGCTGCTAATTTAAATTTCTCATTTTCCAGATTAAATCTGAAAACATGTTCTGAAAATAAAGACCTGGACCGCTGGCTTGGCGAGGGATCTCCAACCTCAGTGCCAGTGCTGTAATTTAATAATAACGTTTGTGGAAGTAATCAGTGCCTTACCACACCTTAAGCAACCTCGGTTTAATATAGGATTGCGTACATATGTTGCGATTTCCCAAAAATAGATGTGCCTGCAAATTTATGACGAAAATTTAGTGAAAAGTCACTGACAGAGGGCCAACCAGACCCCCCCCCCCCGCACCAAAAAAAATCCACTGTCAAACGATGCATGTTGACATGCAAAACCTACCACATTCGGCGCGTTGCGCGCGCCGGAAACCTTCTCAATTTAATCTTTTGGGGGATGGAAGGGGACCGGCCCCCATTCTGATAACCCTGGCTGTGCCATTGTCCATATACGGCCTCAGTGTTTCGTGCTACCTTTTATGTCTACACCAAGTACCATTTATGTGCGGATCCGGGGACATAAATGCAAGCGAGGCTCCGGAAGAGACAAATTTTTGTCTATATTTTCAACTAGGATGATGTTTTCTAAAAATCTAGCAACTTAATGCATATATATTGTCTTCAGCATACACGAAAAATGCGAGCTATTCAAACTCTATTAATTTTTTTTTGTCTCCAGAAATCGGAGAATACTTCATGAATTGTCTCTCTACGACAAATACTACGCAGCACAGACAATCAAGATATTCCTTATATATTTATCCAGATATTGGAACAGACCCTATATACTTTATCACGTCGCTTTTGCTTGATCAGTTTTCAGTGTGAGGCATTCGGTGGGTCTGGTGGTGGGAAACGCGTTCAAGCTAAGATTCACGAAAGCGTTCTCACGTTGGCAGGTATCTATTTTATTCCAATACCAATTAAATTGTGAATGATCTGAGCATGGTTCTTTATAACCTCAGTACTAACGCCAAGTGCTATATTGATAAGGAGGTGAATTTGGTGTGCAGGTAGGCAGTAATGGTGTATGCGATTGATTGATTATTTGGGCTTAAGGGCGCGTGGACCCTTAAGGTCCTTTTGCGCCCAATTGTGTATGCGGTGGGCTATATAGTATAGGGGTAAATTTGCAGTTTATGGTAATTTTTCATTCCTTGACATTTTTCCTTCAAATGTAGTGTTTATAAATGTGCTGAAACATGACATGACTACTCAGTTCCTCTGCAAATGCACAGTTCAGTTGGGAGACAAATTAACGTCCAAAAATGGGCTTGGAGCTAGGTAGTAAGTATAAAAGTAGCATTCAAAATAAATCAAGTCAAATGTAGCATGACTTGGCATAGCCTAACCATACATGCATTATTGTAGCTTAAGGTAACCATTAGACAAGTTTTGCACACAATTTACCTTTCTGAAACACAAATGGGTTAATTTTGGTTTGGTTATGTTAGGTCATGGTAATCTTCATGTGTTGCTCCCCACACTTGCTTTGTCTTAATTCCTTATTTCTTTAAAGAGGTAACATGCAGCATGCAATAAGAATAGCCAGTTTTGTGGAGGAAAGTTGCTTCCAGGTCACATGGTTTCAGGAACAAGATAGAGGGAGGAGACCTGGCATACTTATCTGCATAAGTTAAAAGTGACCTCCAAATATAATTTTCATGTCAGTTTTGATAGCAAAACAGGTTTTACTTTTCACACTGCTGAAATAAATAGAATTAAGCTGACAGACATCAGGAAATACGATATGCTTTCTGATTTATGTGTAGACTGCACTCAGCCCTATGATATCTAGCAGCCAATGAATGACTGCCAGGTGACAAATTGATGCTATGGTTAAATTAGTGAAGGATAAAGTTATATGCCAACTTCCTGAGCAATAACAAAAGTATACTTGATTGATGTTAACCAAGTTTATGAATCCATACTTGACACTCCTGGCATGCTCACATTGCACAACTAATCTATATTCACAACACACCCCATGAGAAGGACATTTGTGCACTGACTGATTTTTGATTGCTGTATATTGGGATATGGGTTTTGGAATATAAAACTGTTCAAGGAAATTATACTAAAACAATATCTAAAATCGTTTTATTCTCACCACCAAGAAATTATTTTTGTCAATGATAAAGTTGACAAAATTTATAGAAACCAATTCTTACTAATACTAAATATTCTTTGATGTACTTTGATGTTCATGTCTGAAATGTTTAGTTGAGGGAAGGAATGACTTGGAAGGATCAAAAGCCACTAGACAGGAAAGTAAATTGCAGCTGTAAAGCTGACTGTAGTGGTTAAATTAAATCCAGGAGCATGATCAGATGATATACAGTTGTCAAATTATATTACAAGCACAAACTGAATGCTCCTGGATTTAACCTGAAAGCACACAGAAAGAACACAGTCAGCATAATGCAGAACTATGTTAATGTACATGTAGATCACATCAGTTCCAACAAATGGGGTATATAGGTGACTGTCAGCTGACTGCTGGTCAGTTGCTGGTGATGCCATGAAAAGTGTGGGGAAAAACTCCAGCTAGGTGCACTGGATAAACCTAGGACTATCACCAGAGATATTTCAAAGGGTTTAATGTGGTGCTGATTCAGAGGTAAGAACAGGATTTTGAGAAATTTATGTTACTTTGTGTGTTAAGGTGTTGTATGACCTTATGAAATTGATCATTATGATACAATGTTTATGAATGTGACTTAGATGATTGGACCACCAATTTTTTTGTGGAAACACTCACTTTTCAGGTTATGGGCAAAATAATGCCAGACAAAATTCTTTGAGTTAGGTATCAGCATGAAAAGAAATGTTTACAAATTATAAATGCTACATAGCCTAACTTATCCTATCCTAGCCTGATGTTGGAGGAAAAGTATAAATAGTATAATTATTTTTTAAAAACTCAGTTATTTATTTCCTGAATATTTGAGAAAAAAAGAAAAACCTAACCTAACATCAGCTGCTAAAACCGGAATTTCCACTAAGGAACTAAGTACTTTTTTAACTCAGTTAAGAACTGTTTCCACTTACAAAAGTTTTCCACTTACAAACTGAATTTCCACTTTTTGCCACCCAGGTAGTACAGTTGGTTAGAGTGTTGGCCTGCTCTGGTCTCTCCTGCCTGTGCAACACAGGGTTTGAGTTGCTTTGAGGGCTCACATTTAGCCCCCTGCTTGGAGGGACAGTTGGTAGCTGGCCAATAAGGCTGTGGACAAGCTACCAGGTGGTTGTTTTGATGCCTTGACAGCATGTTAAACTTTTTGTCAAAATTCTGCAGTTGAACTGGAATGCATGAGTTGGGTGGTGGGGCCAGGGTTCATGAAACAAGCTCTGCTTCACAATAGGACCCTGGTTCATATAGCCACCCCAGCAAACAATCAGATTAAATTTATTTAAGATTTTTATTTTAAAAATGCCCACCAAAAAACCAAAACCAAACCTAACCTAAGTCTAACCTGCTTGTTTTGCTTTATGGGGGAAAGGTGTGTATAGACTTGTTTGGTTACCACCTTAAAGTACAATAATATCAAGTTTTCTCCACAATTTCATGGAGGTATGATGTGTGTAAAACTTGTATTGTTGTCTCATCAAACTACAATAATACCATATATTGCAGCATTTATTATAAGCAAATGATGTAGTGCTTCCTTCTTAAGCATCTGAACCTATTATATTGTTAAATGTGGTTTATATCGTGGTTAAGTATGATATTTATGATCCAGAGTATGTTGATATTCAGGTCATCTCATCTGGTACATTTTTCTGCAACACAACACAACACACAACACAACACACATTTTTCTGCAATACAACACATTTTCTGCATTTCCCCTAAGCCCAAATAACCAACCAACCAAATATGGACTTACAGCAAGATTGAAATAATATCTCACTCTTCCCACCCTGGTGGTTCAAACTGCATGGACTATATTAAAGGTCTTGTGACTGAATTTGACAGGTGAAAACTTTTGCATGGTGGCAAATTTGGGTAAATTTGTCTTAAAAGGTGTGTTTTCTAATACAATGTGTATGAAGGTGGCAATGATGGGACCACTTATTTTCTGTGCAAATGCTCACTGTTTATGTTGTGAGCAAAATAGTGCCAAAGGGAGCTTTGAGTTAGGCATCATATCATAAAAAGAAATGCTAAAAATGCAACATGATGTTTGCATGCAACACCTAACCTAGCCTAACCTACCTTTGGAGAAAGAAAATTCCAAAAATAGAATTACACAAATGTCAAGTAATTGATTTTTTGAAAATTCTCAAGTTTTTAAATAAAAGAAACCTAGCCCAGCCTAACCTAACCAGAATGAAGCTGCACTGAATGGAATAATACCCAATTTTTTACATTAAAATAAGTTTTGGGTATAATTGTGCTTTAACCTACACTGCCTCTCCTGTAAGACACTCACACTCTGTCTTGGGTGTGGATGGTAACCCCCCTCTAAAATACAAACTAAGCACCACACAGAAAGAAAAAGGTGTCATCGGAAAGTGATCGACATGTAGGGCCCTGATCAATCCCTCAAAACAATTTTCCCACAAAAGTGACATCACTAGGGAAGCTAGATTCCAAAACCATTCATGACTTACAGTATGCTTTTTGCTTTAGGAAGTTCATTTTGGTTGGGGACATTTGGAAAAAATATTTGGAATCAGAAAAATACAGTGAAATCGACGAAGGCCATACCATTCTTTGGCCCACCAAGAATAATTTTTTTTTTTGTTGAAATTATTTTGTTGAAATTATTTTTTTTTAAATTATTTTCGAATTTTCTTTAATTTTCCTATTCTAATGGGTAGAGCAGACCGAAAAACGTTGTTGGAAGTCAACTTGCTCTGTTAAAAATGCTTACTTTAGCCAGAATCTTTGATTTGAACTCTAATAGGCAAATGTGCAAAATTTATAAGTAGTCAAAAAGGGAAAAATGAAAACTCCTCACATACGTTTTGTTGCATCCCTAAAGATAAGCAAACGCTGAAAGTTTCATTAAAATATCTATCCACTAAAGAGTGATATCAGGTTAAACTTTTTTGGAGGTGACCCCATTTGATCTTGACTAACTCGTTGACCATAGATGACCTGACCTAAACATTTTGAACAGCATGCCAAATTGATGTGGGAAAAGGTATGCCAAATTTTGGCGCGCTGCTGTGCGCCATTCGTTCAGTATGCGCGAAAAACCTGAGGAGGAAGGGAGCAGTTGAAGACCCCCGAAACAGTACGGATTAAGATTGTAGCATTAAAGTTTTTACATGGATTTGTATCCATAAAGCAAACAAATGGGTAAGATTTGGTTAGGTTAGGCTAGTTTAAGTATTTTTATGTTGGTAAATTAAAAAAAATGAAAATCCACTTGCACATAAAATACCGTAAAACGTCCTTATCCTAGCCACCATCCAAACTTTAGCCAAAACTGGAAATGTGATTTTAAGAAGCATTGCACTGAAATGACACATGCTAGCTAAGCAATTGTTTCCCTAAGTTTCTCTAGGGTCTTGGCAACATGCTGAGGTGGCTCAATTATTGTTTTTTCGTCATGGCCTTGATTGTGGAATTATATTTTGCATGCGTGAAAAGTGATGAAAAATCAGAAAAGTGGAAAAGTGGTACCCATGCAGATAATTATAACACTTCGATATCAAAATCTATTAGTTACATAGGTTGGTTATATCCTATAATTTTAAATGAAGTGCTTTTTGTCAGTATTTTCGAAAAAAATGTCCCCACATATTTTGAGTGGCTAAAGTTAGGACAGGAATATGAACAAAATCCACTAACTTTACCCACTCTATTTAGGCTGTTTTGGCATAATTTTCCGCGCTGCGGGGTGTGCGCGCGCGCCCGCGCCACCTCCTTGTATCCGCACCTGTCTGCACCTGTCCTAACCCTCCCATTGCACCTTTCTTTGTTCCACAGTTCTGACACAGTTTCCGTTATTTTCCCTGATGAAGCAGAGTTAGATGATGAAGCGGAGTTGCAGAAACTTCACTGTGATTGAGTGATTTGGCAGCGAAGAGTGATGTTGATTCGGGAATGAGCCTTCGAGAGGCAGCGAGAAAGCATGGCATCAACCGACAGACACTCTCCAACAAGATAAATGCTAAGCATGAACAAGCCCCAGGCCATCCCATTGAGTTATCCCTGGCAAATGAAGCCAAGCTGGCCGAACGCATCAAGCTGCTGGGAGAGTGGGATTCCCCGTCGTTGCTTCAGATGTCAAGCGATTTGCCAACCAGTACCTCTACAGGCTTGGTGTGACAAGCAAACGGTGGAATGACAATCTGCCAGGAGACAAATGGGTCGAGGCATTCTGCCAACGAAATGGACTGACAAAGCGGACGGTGACAAACATGAGCCGAAAGCGGGCAGCTGTCGATCACAAAGCAATTGAGGTATACTT